>LPNX010963576.1:56538-78197 GCA_001517045.1 Pseudotsuga menziesii
AAGCAAAACGGGAGTGCATTTTATTGAAGCAAAATAGGAGCGCGTTTTAATGAAGCAAAACAGGAGCGCATTTTATTGAAGCAAAACGGGAGAGCGTTTTTGCAAGGTAAAACAGGAGCACGTTTTTGTGTACTATCCTAATTAGCATGCATGTTGGCAGCCTTGGGATTAGGCTTGGCAGGGTCAGGATTGCTTGGGATGATTTCTATTTTATGGATCAAGAGTGATTGACTTCATTCTACCATTGCATCTAAAAGGTCCCTCAACTTCTTGCACACACCCATTCTCTTCCCTTTAAATCCTTGTCTCATAGTCATAACTAAGGATTATTATGCATGCACATCCTCACCTTATAATACGAATTGGGTCAAGGCGTAGAGAACCGTAAAATATTAAACGTGTCAAGACACAAAGAGTAAGAGACAATTATAAGTAAGTCTTATATTAAATTTACCATATATGTCTTTAATTAACACTATCAATTGATATTTTGACACGTTGGATTGTTGAGATCTTCTTATCGCTCCTTACCAATGTGATTGCAAAGCATTCTTTGAAGGTTAAGTTCATTTATACTTGTCAATTGCAAATACAATTTTTTTATATTGCCCTTCATCTTTGAAGGGATCCAAGAATAAATACCCTTCTAATTGAAATTAACACCAACCCTTCAAATTTGATCACTCGATATAATCACACTCTTTAAAATTAACACCCACCCTTTAAATTTGATCCATGTTTGATCACTAGATCTAATCACATTCTTTAAGTGCAATGCAGATTAAAAGTCATCATTACTACATGAATTAATACCAATTATAATGTAGTTGATGCATACTCACCACCCTGGTCCCTATATATATGCTTTGGGGGGATTTCTCTCGCCCACATGGATACCATGCCCTACACCAAACTAGTGAAATCAACCCCTCCACAAATATTAATCTACCATTAATTTATTTTAAAAAATCAAAAAATAATTTTAAACAAAATGGCTATGTAGAGGTTACAAAAACCTTCAAAAATGTATAATGTACAATCGACTTAATGTCGTCAAATAAACAGAAAATGCTAGAAACAAAAACTAAACATATACTTGATACAACAATAATAATTTTTTTTTTAATTTTTACATATAAATTTATTTTTGAATAAATTAATATATTTAATAACTTAATTATATATTTTGTAAATTCTTTCAGCAACCCCTGCATGCAAGTGCTCTTGAGACACAATTGGCGTGCATGGATGGCTACAGGGATCAAAATTCAAGCCGTCAGCGCCCGTCAAAGGGCTCCTAGGCCGTCAGTGAAGGGGAATTTAAAATTTGAACGTAATTTAAAATGAGGTTTTTAATTTTTGTCATTTTAATAAAAAATGGAGCTTTTAGATTAAAATTACACTAGAAGGGCTAAGATAAAAATTGCCCATCAACCATTTTTGTGATTTCGACCTGTACTAGCCTCCAAGATATTTCATATCATATTAAATGAGAAGATCCAATGCGATCGGGTGGGGCATTGTCAATTGAATTCCTGGAGGAGATGATTATCAGTGGCTGCCTTCCCAATAACGCCACTTACACAGGCTCTGTCTGCAGGGTAGATTTACTGAAGTTGTTGTTCTTGTGAACGAGATGGTGGCCATAGTTTGCGAGCTCTGTAAAATGGGCGAGCTCGATTTTTCCTTAGAAATGCAAATTCTCATGGTTGAGAAGGGGATGGCCCCAGATGTTTTTACCTACATCAGTTTGATTCAGGGGCTCTCTGATGCGGGTCTGTTGGACGAGGCTCTGGGGAGTATTGCTCTTATGGAAGTTTTGTTCAGACAACAAGGTTAGTATTTTAATCATCCCGAATTTGGAAATCGAAGCAAATATGGGATCACTAGATTTGGTAATATTCATCATGTGAAAAGAGCCTGAAAGTGTATCTGTATTTTTCCTTGGATTAGTTTTGGTCTTGTGAAGAAGAAGTTGTTTTTAAGAATATGGACTCAAATTCCATGGCAAATCACGGTGGTAACAACAGCAGTAGTAGCCATGATCATTGCTGGCCCTCTAAGATGCCAGATTGGCATTTAAAGTGTCCTTGGGACTGGGAAGGTTGCACAGGGCTTTACAGTACAACCGGGGATAGGTATGAGAGATTACCCATGGCTGAATGCTTTTGTTCAGAAGAGGGTTATAATATTGGGAAGGAGTTATTCCGTGGGACGAACATGGTTCATGAGTCCTTGCCCCTGTCTGAGCCTCTCATGGCTGCTGGTAATTTTACTAAAGTCATCAATGGGGGGAGCTTTTCAGGCAATCATAAGGCACAGTTTCCTCTGGATGTCAAGATTCATCAGAATCCTTTGGCTGAGGATTCTGTGAAAAGCGAAGGCAATGGATTATTGAAGGGTTGTCTTGTAGAAGGGGTTGAAAACGGTGGTAATTTTCTTGGGGGTTCCGAGTATAGCCATTCTGGTCAGAGAAATATGGTGGTAGTTGGCTTGGGTGGGACTCGAGAGGAATGACAATTATCAGAGTGCTAACGAGGGTCCCATGAGAGATAACATTAATGTCATTAAGAATGTTCAAGGGGATTCCTGAACGTGCCTTAAGCTAGGAAAGCGGCAGCATTTTGGAGACTCTGTGAATTCGGCTAAGGTAATTAATCCAGTCACTAGTAATAGCGCTGGCGATTGCGTTTATAAGAAGTCGAGGGCTTTGCCGGCTTCGACCACGCAACCTCCCCGTTGTCAAGTGGAAGGATGCAACGTAGTGTTGGCAAATGCAAATGAATATCACAAGAGACCTAAAGTCTATGAAATGCATTCCAAAGCCCCCAAAGTCATTGTTCTTGGTACCGAGCAACGCTTCTGTAAGCAGTGTAGCAGGTAACTAACCAGGAGACGGTTGCACCTCACTGTTTTTTTTTCTGAGTAGGTCAACATGGATCCATACATACTAAGTATATAATTTGATAATAATTGGGTGTTGTGGTGCCTATCTAAATTCCATGGCACAACAGAATTTGATGAGGCGGAGAGAAGTTGCAGGAGAAGGTTGGCGGGACACAATGAACGGCGGAGGAAGAACTCGTTAGATTCATTGGCTAACTCCGGCAGCCAAGGTAATTTTATATAAATTTGCCTTTCCTGTTAATGTAAGGTGGAGATGTGCATGCATTCAAGCACAAGTTCAAAGTTCATTAGTTGACAACCTATTACTTTTTGAAGACTTTAGTTTTATATTTGTCAGAGGATAATTCTCTGAATTGGTCTTGTGAAACTTTCAGATGATGACTGTGCAAAAACCTCTATTGTTTATTCTTCAGGTCTGCATCTTTTTGATACTTTATCAATTTCTCAGTAATCTCAAAATATTCATCTTTGGTTGCTTCTGCTTCCCCTATAGATTTTATTTTATGACTGAAGCTTCGGAGTTCTAGCATAGGTTGCCTCTTGTTTTGAATTCCTTCAACGCCATCAAGAATGGTCTCTTAAGTGAGCACTTTTTTTCGTCCTCAATCCATACTTCCAAATTTATAGCCATAGATTATACTATTCGGCTTGACCATCTGTCTGAGTTCCTTTTTGATTATAAACCTTAAAGCCTCTGAGCAATTGTAGACTTATTCCCTAATCAAATAGATTGAACACAATGTAGGCAGGGATATACATTCACTTGTGCAATTTTACAAATCCCATTAAAATGACAAATCCCATTTTGCAATTTAATTTTTTGTTTTTAATTTTTGTCATCAAGTAAATGAAATGTACAATTAATTTAGTACTGTCATTTGAAATGTAAGCTTTTTGAAAGCCCTTCATCAATGAAGGGCTGCATGAATATATAACCTTCTATATGAAATTAAGACCAACCCTTCAATCTTGATCCCTGGATGGCTACATGGATTCGTCTATTCGGCCTCCATGTGGCGTGCATGGATTCGTCTATGGACATGCTTCTAGTTTCGAGGGCTAACGATGTCCCATCCTGGAAGAGATAGTCGGAAAAGGCCGAAGCAGCCCAGAATTATGAGTAATTTATGTGCTTTTTACTTTCCAAGTTTACTTTTTGTGGCGGTCAATGGTCAAGGTAGTATAGCAGTTCAATGCCTATCCTTTTGTTTAGTTCTAAGCCCAGCAATGCCATTTTGATTCACAACTTCATTTTGAAAATGTATTTAGGCATAACCTTGTATAGTTTTTTTTTTAATCCCTATGCATGGAAGGTAAACAATGACAGACTTAGGATGTCACTCAATGTATGGGTTATGAGTCTATGTTTATATAACAACAGTTACAGGTTGATAGGAAGCCATGACACGCTAGTTAACTCCATGTTCCTTTTGTGTATGTATTACTTATTTTTTGTATTATAATATAATTTTCCTAGGGAGCTTACAAATCAAAAATTATTTTTATAGGGTACATCTTTTTTTCAGATGGAAAGATCCACGGGAAACCCAGCAATACTTCCCCACATTCGTGGATGGTAGAGGTGGTAAACCGCCGGCCATCCTAGCAGAAGGCCTAACCCCAGAGGACTCAAAGCTCGAACCTGTGACCTCCCCTCAAACCGAGAGAGTGTGCGCACGTCTTACCAATTGAGCTAACCCTTGGGGCTATTCATAGGGTACATCTACCATATACAAGTTTAAAACAATATATATCATGCATGTACGCCTAATACAATGACAACAAAATGTTATTACAACCATTACAACTATTATTGACCCACTATTGACATTTTGAATTACATATCCTTTTTTACTTGAAAATTTAATCAACATAGATCCATCTTAAACTAGGCCCAGATCTAAGATCTGATTTCTTGAGGTGTAATTTTTTTTATTTATAAAAATGTGTATATGTTAAGGAAATTTACACCTCATGAATTTTGGTTCTTTGGTGCTTGGTAGATGAGCGGTTAATATGGATCTATATTTTTTTGTTGCACCGAGAGGTGCTCTGCAGCCTAGTATGAGGGATATCTTGTAACCTTTGTCTATCTTGTAAAGTTTGTTACTAACAAAATAATAAAAAAATAATATGGGGGGATATGTTGTAATGTCCATACCTAAAAATAAAATAAAAAATAAAATATCTAATTATCCTCAAAAAAAACAACACGATATGGGGGAGATGTTGAAATAATAAAAAATAAAAAATTGAATTATTGGCAAAAAAAATGTTGGCCTTGCACATGGTTTTAAAACCATGTGCAAGGGCTCCTAAACAACCTATGGTTTTATTGTACATGGTTTAGGAGGGCCTTGCCATGTGCAAGGCCTTCTAAACAACCCATGGTTTTATTGTACATGATTTAGGAGGGCCTTGCAAATGGTTTTAAGACCATGTGCAAGCCTCCTAAGCAACCCATGGTTTTAGGAGGGTCTTGCACATGGTTTTAAAAGCATATATGGGGGAGATTTGTAATGTTTGTTTCTAACAAAATAAAAAATAATAAAACATATTATATGTGCGCCATAAAATTATATTAAATATTAATAATAAAAATATTATATGTCCACCTTAAATAAAAAGATGTTTCTTTTAGTTTGAATCAAATCAATGGTTATATATAAGACACACCAAAGCTCAGAGCTAATGATTTGATCCCTCTTGGTGCTTGATTGAGCCTAGGATTTGGATCTATGCTAGTTTTATAAGTAGTTTCTTTTAGTTTGAATCAAATCAATGGCTATATATAAGACACACCAAAGCTAATAGAAGTTTTCATCTCGAAAGATTTGATCCCTTTAAGTGCTTAATTAATCCTAGGATTTGGATCTATGCTAATTTTATAAATAGACATAATTTTTAATTATTTTATATTTAGTTCTAATTTATATAAAGTTAAATTAGATTAGGTATGTAACAACATGTTCTTTATAGTAAAGGATAAAACTCTCTCGATACAATTAAATTCATGAAAAGAATTTTAATAACATTAGCTACACTACAATAACCGAAGACATTTTGAATTAAGTATCCTTCTTAACTTGAAAATTTATTCAAATTAACTGGATCTTTTATATGTATCACCAAAGAAATGGCAAGTTTTTTATACAAAAGAAAGCCTCAACTTTTGCTGCTAAATCTGGGGGTATAATTAATTAATCTATGACGTAATTAATTAATCTGTGAGAACTAAAAGGAAAGAATTCGAGAAACACGTTACTTAATCAATCTTTAATCATATTAATAACAGAAATTAATACATAGGCAGCTCAACATCATAATATAATAATCATGGATACAGCTTGTATTTGAATTCTGACAGCTTTCTATTCTTTTGAATCATACCACTCAACTCATTCAAAACTACAACTTTAATTCCTTAATGACTTGGTCAAATGCCCTTAGCTGTTTCACTTGAGCATTTTGCTTCATCTGCTGAATCTCCAGATTTTGAAGCAAACTTTGCTGCTGTTGAAAAATGAGTGAATGACTTGTTGACTAAGTTCTAGTATTCACTAGAATGCGTGTGAATGGAAAACACCAAATTTGATCCTGGTTTTGAGTCTAAATGTTTCCTCCATTCTAATTTAATTTTATTATATAATCCAAATTCAATTGTTATTCACTTTGCACTTTAAAAATTTGTGACTTATTTACATTATATGATTCACTAACCTTATCACTACTTTAAAAGATTGTGAGTTATTTAGATTATATGATCCACTAGTCTTCATCACTATCACTTATAGTTATCTTCAAATTTATTTCAATTATATGATCCAAATTCAGTTGTTGACTTTGTAACCTTCAGTGATTGTGACTTATTCATATATATATAGTTAGGGTCTTAGCAAGAGGCTTACAACTTTATCTATCATGTTCTTTAATGCACATCTACCCTATACCCTATCCTTTTATATATGTTCATTAACAACTTTTTATATATATATATATATATATATATATAATATTTTGTGTATATCCATTAACAACTTTATATTGTATTTGAAAGCAAAAGTCTAAATAAATAAAGTACACAATGGAGCAGCGTATGAATAACTCTGGGAACCGTCAGGGCAGTTGAAAAAAGCTAAGAAATACTTCAATGAGTGGCGTCTAATGATGTCTTCATTTAAAGCAATATGAGAAAGCGCATGGTTCACCATGTGTGTTGAGACGTGATATGCAAGGCTGGTATTTGATAATACAAAATAAGTCATACTTTAGGGTTGGAATTTGACAGACAAAATGCTAATCGGGTAATGGGTTATTTTGTTTTATTTTGTTAAGCGAATAATTTTTATAATCTAATCTTCTTTTTACAAAAATTTTAAATTTCCAATTAAAAAACAGGGGTACACTGGTAAGAACGTCAATATAATGTAGAAAATGATGCGTGGAGTTTTCTCCAAATTCCTGCCATATATCCATGTTACCGTTTACTTGCAACAAATTGTAAGATTCTTCATGTGGACAACCTGCCAGGCAGGTTGTATAGGCATAAACCAGAGGCATAAGTAAGCTTCTCAACTTAACTGCTGATTACCATTACTTCTTCTACTGCAGTTTAGAAATGTTTGATGTAGTTGATATATTATTTGATTAGATTCCGAGCTTCCTGTTGTGACGTTGTAGTGACAACCAAATGACAACAAGAGGATGGGTTACTGTTACCATGGATCAAAATTGAAGTCATCATAGCCCTTCAAAGGGCTCCCACCACGTCTCAGCAGAAGTGTGATAAAAAATTTGACGGTCATAAAAAAATGTTGATTTTTGTTATAGACATTTGAATAAAAATGCATAATACGAATTAAAATTTCATTAAAAGGCCATCAAACATTAATTTGGTTGTCAATGCTAGGTAGAAAATTATCGAGGCATCTCATAATATTTATCATCCTCGGCCTGAAGTACTGTGGTCCTCGGAAGTGACCAAATGTAAACCCTACAAATGTCATTCGGACCGAATAACGCCGCGTTAGTGAGAGGGAAGCCATTTCAAAATTTCTGGCCCATGTGTCCCATGAATAGGACCTACCTGTTACAATTGCTTTAGTAAAGTAAAGAGAGCCGAAATCGGAATGAAAATTTTTCTCTTCTGGATCAACATAACTGTTTTCTAATGGATGGTAGTGTTGATATTGGCATTCGACCTGTGTTCGTATCGAGTAAAGCCAAAGGGGTTGAGATGACAACTAGGGACAGTATTTATTGACGTGCACTACTTTTCAATATCATGATTCCATGCCTTAATTGCCTCCATATATTATAATCCCAATTTCCTTCGTCGTCCTCGATAGTATGCCTTCATCATTAACTTACGTTGCTTCTGTAATTCTGGATGGTTTACCAACTAGCATAGCACAGATGAATCGCCAATTTTACCGAGTGAAAGGGGCAGAGGTTATAGTAGGATCAGATTTAGATCAATATCTAGATGCATCACGCCCTGGAATCTTGCACAACATTTCCTTGAGCTCAATAGCCATAGCTGGTTGCAGCCATTCATGCGGTTTATACTAATAGCTTGTTCCAACTTCTTGCACAGGCTACCTGTTACAATTTGGGGTATATGATAATGTGTTCTTACTTTTTTACAATCATGTGGAGCACATGGAGCGATTGAAGAATCTCAACATGCATCTTCAATTCCAGTTCCATAAACAAATCCAAATCAAGTACCGGATGGCGGTGATTGATTCAGAACCCATTAAAGGAGAGACAATCCTATTGCGGACAACAGTCTACCTTCAGCACTGACTAAATAATGTGGTTCTACTACCATAGGACCCAAAGGTAACTTATTCTATAGTAGTTAGAGCATATCCCATGAAATACCCAATAGGATATATAGATAGAGACCGACTAGTTGAAGTATATAATAGATGGTAGCCATGGTCATATCTCTCTATTTGTTACATGAGCTTGCAGAGTTGCAATCTTATAAATAGAAAATAAGGTATAAATGGTGGTGCATAGAACAAAGGACTAGATGGAAGAAGAAGGTGGCGCATCTTTCCCTACAAAGTTAAATTGATTTTGGGCATGGATCACCACATATTTTACATCACCAGTTAGATACAATGTGTATGGAATTTTTTTGGGTTTTCAAGTGGGATTGCCACCTGTGAGGGATAGAGCTGGTATTTACTATACATGGCAATCTAGGGCACCATAGCTTCTTGAGGTTTAAGATACTAAGTTTAAACATAGAGATGGAGTGGAGGGGTGATAGCAACAACCAGTTCTCATTCTTCACCATTGAGATGATTCCTTGGATCCCCATTGATTTTTATTGTTGGGTACAAATCTGCTTGACGCTTTCTCTACTGATCTGTGGAAAAGTGGGTGATAATTTTGTTAGCAAAAAACAAGATTTAGGTGTACATGTTTGGAAAGAAACAAAGATTCTTCAGTTGGGAATAAACTAATCATGAGTGCCAAAGATTTCTAAACATGAATTGAAGGTAGAATTCAATACTTGAATGTTTGTGTGGATTTCTATTTCATAATTTTTTTTAGAAAAATTGTTTTATCTAATTGTAGTGGAGTTATTAATTTCTTTAACAGCGTAAATTAATTAAAAATACAATATTTTATTCTACACATCTTTTTATGAAATATGGATTTAATTTATTGTTGCCTTGAGAGGTAAAAAGCCATAGGGAAAATATAAACCGGTAAGTAAAATAAGCCTCCAGATTCATAAAAAAATTCAATATTGTCGGATTCAAAGAAAAGAGAGTGTATTTTCTAAGAGTGTATTTTCTTTTAAGCTTTTCATTATAGAAAGGCCATACATATATACCCTTCTAAATAAATAAATAAATATATATATATATATATATGACCAGCTCTTTCCAAACCGAAAAGACCATAAAATAGAAACGTTTGAAGGTAATGTCTCAAATAAATTGTATTTGTTTATGCACCTTCCTTATCACAAAAATGATTCAACCTTCCTTATACGATAAATCATGATAGGGAATTGTCAACGATGATTTTGTATTTATTTATGCACAATATCACACAAATGATTCAAACTTCCTTGTACGATACGATACATCATGATAGGGAAATTTGTCAACGATTGTGAATGTTACCATCGTTTTAAGGTTCAAATTATATGGGTTTATGATATTGAGTTTCGTATTTTCTCAATAGTCTATCCAAAAATTAAAAAAATTGGCCATGATTTAATGGTTGAAATATGTCATATAAATAGTTAAGGTTAATTTTTTTTCTTTTTCTTATGTGGGTTTGATATTCTTTGATTGATACAATCAATGGAATACTTCTTCTTATGTGGATTTGATATTCTTTGATTGATACAACCAATTTGAAAACAATCAATGGAAATCATTTTCATTGAGAAGAGGGTGGGAAGTGAGGTGTAACAACTTAATATCAAGGAGTTAACTCTATTGGAAAATAATCAATTGGATAATGCAATGGAAATCATTCTTGTTGAGAAGAGGATGGGAAGTGAGATGTAATAACTTAATACCAAGGAGTTAACTCAATATGAGAGAGAAAAGGGTGGGAGCTCGTTGAACTAATAAAAGTAATAAAAGTGAAGTGTAACAACTTAATATTAAGGAATTAATTTAATATGAGAGAGTTATGTAATGCATATGTCAATGTAAATTTATTTTATTTAAGGTCTTTTTAAGAAGTGAGAGTTTTGCACCTTAAATTTTTTATATCCTTGATAGTAATTAATAAATCAAGATTTATGATGTATTTATAATAGTCATTATGCCATTAATTAAGTGCCAGAGTGAAAATGTGGTGTTGTTTGCATGTTTTGTTTCCTTAAAAAAAACCTAACCAACCAAGAGATGAGATTCCTTGGCCAAAGTGGCTTAAAATTAATTAATAGATTATTGTGTTCTCTTCTAACTTATTGTTAAACTATCATTTATGTAGTGGTTTTCCTTCATGTGTTCTCTTATAACATCAAGAGCTATATTTGATATGCATTTCATGTCTTTTTTTTACACATTGATCAAGAAGACCTAGGTGGCAGTACAATAGACTTGAGAAAAAAAACAACGAAAGATTTATTTATTTATTTATCGAAATTGGTATAAATATTTGTATTAAAAAGGTCATGGAAGGGCCAACAACCTTGAGATACATGCACTTCAATATTTAATCAAAATTACTTCTTTGAGTTGAGCATTCAAACAAAAATTTTCCACAACATATATAAATAAAGTTTGACTAGTAATTCCCATGTAAGACCTAAAAATATAATGTCTTGAATATTGGTTGAGCGACAAAACACATATCAAATATATATAAAAAGACAAATTGAAGTGAATATAAGTCTACTCTGAGCTTCCTCCATGAACTAGTCATTTTGTTAGGTCCTTGGTCAAATTGAAGTTGAGGATGTCCTATCATAACCATGGCATTTTGTTGGACAATTTACTCTCCAATATGATTAGAACTACCCGAAATTGTTGGCTAATGTATTTCCCTAGTATTTAATTTCCTTTCTGTAAGTATTTAGTCAAGTATTACATTGAAATTTAAGGCTTCGTTATTATTAATCATGACTCCCACTAAAATAAGGCATGCTGTTACAAAAGGGTGAAAAAATGCTAGGTTTAGATGTTAAGAAAATTAACATTTTTATAAAAAAAAAATGTGTTAAGGAAAAATCCCATAGCTAAATAGGAAAGACTCCAAATATTGAGGAAGGAGTTTCCTTGGTTAACAAAAGTTAAAAGAACATTAAAAAATCCCTTTCCCTTTTAGGGAGATAAAAGGGGGGAATTAGTAAAGCTATAAGGGGTTTGAGAGAAGAAAACGAAGAAGGATTAGCATGAAATAGTAGGAATGTAGACAAAGATCAAGATACATCAACCAATTTTACTGGTTTCTTTAGGATCTAGCAAATCTCGCTACTCCCTCTCACCATCAGGATGTGACAATCATAATCTGGGTTCTCCATCACGAAGACTTAATTCTCATATATGTATGAAGATCTTATTGACACATGAATGTAAATAAGATGATTTAATTATCTTTAAGAGCCTTAATATCTCTCAGAACAGGATTAAAGCTTCTATTGTGACTTCTTCCTAATACATAAGAACCACCCAATCTTCTACCAGAAGCTTCTTGCTTCACAACATCATGCTCTCTTTCAGGATCAACCATCGGAATTTCTCTCCATTCAATACATGTCATTTTTCTTATAGGTCAGGACATATAGTTTTTCCCTATAAGAAAAATTCAATAAAGTTATTAACAACCTTGCATAATCTAGTTATTTCAATAAAATGACAAACAACACATACTGACATGCAAAACATTCTAACCAATTTTTCATTATTAACCATATCTCACAAATCTTAATCACATGAATACCTCAATGTATTTGTAGTGGTTCATATAGTTATGTACACATTAAATCAATGTTTCGACATAACCCCATTCATATTTCATGTAATGCTTTGCAGTTCTGTATTAGTCTTATATTTAGATCTCATGAAGATTTATGCAAGCCCTTATTCTTCTTAACATGAATTTATCTATTTACCAATAAAATATAAATATTGTAACATATGTTTTTAATCTTGTTTATACCATAACATCATTCATAATCCCGAGAACATTGATTGTAATGAAATAAAATATGATATTTTTTAAAAGCATATGATAATCAAATAATTATGCAGCCCAACATTCATATCTCATGAATCAATCATGCAGCCCAACATCCATATCTCATGAATAATCATGTAGCTCTATATTCATATTTTTATGAACAATCATGCAACCCAACATTCATATCTCACGAATCAATCATGCAGCTCTATAATCATATCTTTATGAAACAATCATGCATGCTCTATATTCATATATTATGAAAAATCATGCAGCTCTATATTCATATATTATAAAACAACCATTCGTTCTCTATATTCATATTTTATGAACAATCATGCATGCTCTATATTCATATTTTATAAAACAATCATGCATGCTCTATATTCATATCTTATGAGTAATCATGAATGCTCTATATTCATATTTTATAAAACAATCATGCATTCTCTATATTCATATCTTATGAAACAATTATGTAGCTCTATGTTCATATCTTATGAAACAATTGTTGGACATACTATTTACACTGAGAGGGGGGGGGTGAATCAGTGTGCATGCACAGCTTCTATTACTTTTTCACTTTTATTAACAATCAACAACTTATTCAATATTATGCATTATCACATTATCATTATATCATCATGAATATTATTATCATCATCACATCAAAAGCATAGCATGAAACACAAAACACCAGATTTTACATGGAAACCCAAGTCCTAGGGGGAAAACCACGGAAGCCTTTATAATAGTTTTTCGGAAATAACCCCCTTATTATAATGAATTCAGTTCTCTAGCTACAACTGGAAGGAGGATACAACCCCTTGATTTACAGGCTACAACTTGAAGGAATCTACAACTCCCTATTTCTCTGGATACAACCGAAAGGAGGATACAACCCCCTTTTCTTGCCCCATCCTGCCACCCTGATATGAAGATAGAAACTATTGAACCATAGCTGCATTGATCATGCAGGCATGTTAGTTAACATGTGTACTACATTGCATAATTTGTACCACACTACAAAACCACTACCACTACAAACCATTGCTCATCATCTGATCACTACTCATCAACTGAGCAATGTCCATTGTATCACACTGCTCATCAACCTGTACAATAAACATGTCCAATCAAGTTATACCAATCAGTTTGTTTCTCACATCGTCTGACTTAGCAATATGATTCTAACCAACTGCACTCCAAACTGAGTCCACCTGAGTCAAACCAATATCTTATACAACTAAGCTAGTATGAGTTAGACCAACTGCACATAAGGAAACATATGTCAATCATGCTGAAATGAACCAACCTGTACCAAGATTCTTGTGTACATGTGCCAAATCAATCATATACTTCGGTTAATCTAATCAATTTCTCTGATAGTCAACCAACCCTTCTTACTTGTCCTAGTTCATCAAGTAAGAGACACATTTGAGAAACCAAGAGACCTCACATACAGTCAACCAAATTTTTTCCAAACACACTCAAATCAATGACAGCACAACCAACCTAAATCACAGTCAATGAATACTTCATAGTTAAACATGATAAACCTCAACCAACTAACATGATCCAAGAAGATAAGACTTAACCAACTATGTTAAACTCAGCCAGTCTCATAAACTCTTAGACACAAAAGTATTTTTCACTCCACTAAAATCAAGTTAACAAATCAATCAAATATCAAGCAAATAGTCACTTACAATATTGTCAAATGTTGTCATTAACATTCAATAACAATCTAGCTCCACTTAGGTCAAAGACACAATGACCAACATTTATCAAACTAGTTTTCAAAGAAAACACTTAGGTTGATCAAAGAAATCACTCACAAGATCTATTACTACATGTCAACTTCTCATTCAATACTACACTATACAACAGTCAAGATAAACACCAATATCTATGACAACAATATCCAAGATAATCATCAAGATAACATCAATAAATATGTGAAAAAAAACCATCACCATAGCCTCCATAACATATTCAATGACTTCAAAGGTATATACCAATATATAGGCTCACATACTAAGATCAAAGATGAAGTCTATCCATGAGAGACATGTTCCATCACAAGCGAAACACAGAAGCATGAACCATACCTTTTTGAAGATCATAAGATGAAGAAATAGTAGAAAAAACAAAAGAATATCTATATAATGTCACCACATATTCCTCATAACAAGATTTTCAACGATCAAAGAATTTTGTAATTCTGATTCCGTATGAGAAAGTTATGTCAATTTCAGTTAAAATGCCCATAAATTTCTCCTCCAGAAAGTTTCACAATTTTCTCCAATAGTTGCAAAAATACTGAGAGAATTGATGATGAAAAAATGAAATGTTTGATATTCTATTTATATAGCTATTGGAGGAAATTTAGTACCTCAAACTGGGCCGACATGCAATTCAAAATTACAAATAATTAAATTATATTTTCTTTGGTCGCCTAACCCAAAAAGTTGGTGTACACCAACTTCAAAAATTTATGTCTCTTCAACCATAAGGAGTTAGAAGATGATCCACATATCAACAGAAATGGCTTGACGATGAATATCTCCCTATGATGGGTTTATTTGCAAATTATTTTTCTAATACCCTTAAATTATTCAATATTTCTAGAATGCCAAAGACCATACCACCAACTACAAGAATTTCAAAGTATTCTTCAACATTTCAAAGCACACATGTGGTATCTACCTCCATATACATCCCAATATCCATATAATCACAAATAGGATCATACATCACCATGGTTCAACACCCAAGACACCAAATGAAAGGGTTTCAAGGTATCTTTCAAA
This sequence comes from Pseudotsuga menziesii, assembly GCA_001517045.1. NCBI lineage: Eukaryota > Viridiplantae > Streptophyta > Pinopsida > Pinales > Pinaceae > Pseudotsuga > Pseudotsuga menziesii. The sequence goes on from LPNX010963576.1 coordinate 71,928, forward strand.
GATATTATATAATATCTAAACAAGTTACTTTCCATGGACTACAAGTCCATCACATAGGACTCCATCACCAAGTGATGAGGGAATCATGACCAAATATTCCATCATATTAAAGGCTCCAACAATCAAGGGCTTACAAACCACCATATGTATGGAGATCGAGACCCAAATCATTTCCAAATGCACCATCAATGATCATATAGCGTCCAAGGGTCATAATGTCACCATTTTTGTGGGTACCAGACCTTCTCATGCATAATGACCATCTCCAAGGGTTCCATGACCCCAACAAGGGATACACGGGCATCAAGATCTTCATCAAGGATTCCAAGTATTCATCAAGTCATTAATGACCACATCATCACCTTTAAGGGGACAAGGACCATTAATTCATCAAATGTCGGTCCAAGGGATTCTTCATGGCTTCTTCATCAAGCAAGGGGATCCATAGGCTTCTTCAACCACACCAGGAGACCCCCAAGGGTCAAGATCCATGATGACATCACTTGTGGGGTTGCTAGACCTTCTCCTAGGGTACCATATTGACCTCAATAAAACACAAATGACCACTGAAAGGGTCATTTGGACTCTTGCAACTTATTCAACCCACCAAGGGAACTTTTTTAGGGTATTGGGGCACAAGTTGTGGTATTGGGGAACCATAGAAACAACTAGGTAACCATAAACCATCTTTGGGGTACTTAAACACTCTGTGGGGTGTTCATAGATTTTGCCATTGTCCCAAGGGCTCCAAGAGCTTCAAAATTGGGCTAGGACAAGATCAAAAGGTATCCTTAGACAGTGAGACTTACTTAACCCTCAAAGGCGCCTCAAGGGGCACCAAGACATGTTGCCATCAATGGCTATACACTGTTGGAATCAATGAAAACGTAAGCAGCAACAATCATGCATGTTTTATATTCATATTTTATGAAACAATCATGTAGCTATATGTTCATATCTTATGAAACAATCATGCATGCTTTTATATTCATATATTATGAAACAATCTTGCAGCACTATATTCATATTTTATGAATTTTGTTTCTTTGCAAATAAATGAAAGAAAATCAACATATATGATCACAATTCCTAATCTTGGGAATATAAATCTCTATATGATTGTAATGAAAAAATAAAAAATAATACTAGATCTAAATAGCATATAAAAATGCAAGTACTTGTATTTTATTGTTTTGCATGCTCCTTCTTGATCTTTGCTTCCTTGCGGAGATTACTGGAGTATCTCGGTCTTTATCTCTTTGCAAATTTGAGTGAATGCAGAAAGTAGTGAATCTATGCATTGAGAAACTAGATCCCATGTAACCTAGAGTGCATGCTCTTCTTCGGGAAAACTTCTCCCAACAATCATCATAATCTCCTTAGAATGAGTTTTAAACGCTATTAGGATCTCATTACACACAAGATCCATTGAATAATGATATATCCAACCATAAATTTCAGGTTTGTTCCATCAATTCGTCCACTTTGGGAAAATGACCATAACACAAATTCTAAGAATTTCATATTCAAATACTTGATCGTATATCTTAAACAATTGTGAATTTTTTAAAATTGCTCACGTTTAAGCTAAATCAACCCATTTCGAAAGTGGGGTTTTTAACCGTTTTGTCATATTCCTCATGAATTGATCAGAACGTCTCCTGAAAAGTGACAAAAATGGCGCATGTTGACTTGCTCTTTGATTATCCTTGCATTGGATAGAGGCTCCTCACTCATTGAGGTCACGTAGGCATATAGATCATGCTCCTTAAGAATTCTTAACACCCTCAATTCCATGTGTTGAATTTGGAAGAACCTTCAAGAAGGTCTTCTCGTTAGACGGAGATCGATGCCATGGCTCCACACTTTTGCTCAACTCCTCAAGATCACGTAGGCTTTAGTTTGTGTGAGAAAAACTAAGCTCATTCATGCCCTTTCTCTAATACCATGTTAGTGTTTGAGCAAAAATGGATATTCTCGAACTTTAAAACTTTAATCCAAAATTATAGTGCAAATAGGTCTGATCAATAATCCAAAGACATAAATAAATAAAACCATATAACATAGGACATACCTTGGGAAAACCTTCCACTGATTTGGAGGATACAAAACCTAGAAAACAATATTAGAGTATGATTAATAATCGATAGAGAAGGATTACAACACAATATCATATTTTGTTTTTGAGAGCACAAGAGACTAGAGATAAAATGGAACATTGTGTTGGTTTTATCAAGTGCATAGCACTTTAATAACAACCCAAAATTGGTTATACAAAGAAGATAGCGAATATTTGCATGCTTCAGTAGCTTTTTAACATTAAGAACATTCTCTCATCTTCGACCATGCGCCCCCACTAATTCACCGCATTTAACTTCATCTAACTAAGTTGTTAACTAAATGAACTAAATTGAACTGAATGGAATTGCATGTAACTAAATGGAACTGAATGTAACTGAACATAAATTAATTTAATTGATTGTAAATGAACAAAACTAAATAGAACTGAACATAACTGAATGTAACTAAACAAAATTGAATGTAATTGAACAATTTTGAATAGAACTGAACAAAACTGAATGTAACTAGTGCTTCTACATTAGTGTCATGTTCAACAACCACTTGCATAAATTAAGGAGTTGATTCCTTAATTAACTAAACTTATTTTATCAAAACTAAGACTCAAGGATGTCTTATTGATTCGAGTTCACTTGGAGACATACATGGGAGACATACCTGTGAAATTCAAATTCTCTATCTATCTTTGTGCTCATATTAATTTTCTATGCATGGTCAAAATGTGTTTTCATTAATACTATATCATATCATAGTCATAAGAATTTTTCTTAACCTATGATAATATGTATTACCCCAGGTCATATAGTCACATGCTAAAGTAAATCACTCTAGAGGTATCTAATCCCTAAAGGATACTTGTAGCACATGTTGACCATCACCAGCCATACATCACATAGTATATCCTCGTGACTTAATACAACATAAGTCATGCGAAATTAATACACCATAAGTTTCTTACTTGATACAACACAACTCTTAGACCTTAAAATAAGGTCAAGATATTAACCATAAGATCCTAGTACAAGCATCTCTCTCGAATAGCATGTAATCAAGGTCCTAGATTGATACAACACAAGTTGTTTAACTTGACACAATAAGTTAGTGAACTTAATACAATATAAGTTCTGAACTTGACACAATAAGTATCATGGAGAGGATTTGAACTTAATACAACATAAGTTCTAGACTTGAAACAACAAGTCTCATGGATGATGACTCCTGATGTTGTACATTTAACATGAAGAAGCTTCCAACTATGAGGAAGCAACATAAAATATGGAGTGGAAGGATGTTATGATCGAAGAGTACCAATATATCATGAAGAATGATGTCTAGGGGGTGTTTTTGAGACCAGAAGGAAAGTCTACAGTGTCTTCCAAATGGATCTACAAAATCAAGCATGCAGAAGATGGAAGCATTGAAAAGCACAAGGCACGATTTGTAGCACAGGGATTCACTCAGAGAGAAGGCATAGAATACAAGGAGACATTTTCTCCTATGGTAAGATACAGTTCCATAATATCTATACTTTCTTTAGCCGCAATAATGAAATGGAAGATACACCAGATGAACGTCAACACAAATTTCTTGAATGGTGTAGTTGAAGAGGAAGTGTATGTGGAGCATCCACAGGGATTTGAGACATGTGATAAATAGACTCGTGTTTGGAAGTTAGAAAAGGCCTTGTATAGTTTGAAGTAGGAACCTAGGACGTTGTATGGAATATAGAGATTTTTCTGATGAGATTAGGATTTACCAAGAGTAAATAATATTCCAACCTCTACTTCAAAGTTGAAGGTCGAATACCCGTTATATTGTTGCTATACGTATATGACTTGTTCTTAATAGGTGAGCATTTAGGATGAGATCATTGTAGAAACTAAGAGGAGTATTTATGCAGAATATGATATGAAGGACCTAGGGATGTGTTGCGCCTGCAACATTTTCCAAAATTCTGAAAATTTTTGGGACCCTCCTTACTTCGAGTTATCCATTTTCCTTGCCTAGTTTCATGCTCTTGAGTTTTGCTTATGGATTTATGGCTTCTTCCCGAATTTTGAATGCTAGAAATTGACTGGTTTTTCATAGTTAGGATGTTTAAAGACGGCCATTGAAATTGAGTCCCTGTCATTTTGCAAAAGCTTTTTGATTTTTCGTTGCAAGGTCTCCATGTCAGACACTTTTATCCTTGTTTTTTCACCGTTGCGGGCATCTTTCGGTTTCTATCTCGCTTGCCCGCCCCACCGTTGCGGGTGGCCTTCAGATCCTCCTAGCCGTCTATCGCGCCGCCGTAGCGGAGGCTTTTCGATTCATAGTTGGCCATGTCGTGCCCGCCGTTGCGGGCGGTTTTCAGGACCGCGTGGTTTTATCGATACCGCCGTTGCGGGTGGCCCCCGACTCTTGATGTTCTTTCCCGTAGCGGGCGATTTCCTATACCCGTCGCCGCCGTTGCGGATGGTATCATGTTTGGAGCGGTCCGCCGTTGCGGGGGACCCCAAGCTCCAGGCTTCCGATATATTTTCCGAAGACGCCCGAGGTATGTTTTGAACCATATTCGTCGTTGCGGGTGATAGAGTGGTAGGAAGGGTCCGCTGTTGCGGGTGGTATGAAGCTCGTGCCACCTGACATAACTTTCGAAGCCGCCTCGATTGATGTGACTTCTCGCACGTGTGGATGTGTTTATATATGTGGGGCGAAAAAGCGGGGTTTTTTTGTTGTTTTCGAAGGCGTGGTTGCGGTGAAGCGAGTTGTTGAGTTTACGAGCGCGTGAGAGCTAGCTGTTGGTACCGGTGGCCAGGTGGCGGGAGAAGAAGTCTAGCTATCATCAGCTCCCTCATTTGGTGGATTTCCAGGTAGGACTTTGACTCTTATCATCGTTTTTCTTTTTTAGTTTTCTTTCACGCGGTGGGGGGTTTTAATATTTGGACCCGTCGTCCCGTTGCGCCAGCGGGGTTTTTTCCCTTGGTTAGGTTTTGTTTCTTCAGTCGTCCACCTGGCGTTGTGCGCTGTTCGATGAGGGTTCCCGGTTGAAATTTTTGGACGGTTTTAGGGAGAGGGGTTTTCACCTTTTGTGTTTAAAAGGCCCGCGTTTCCTTTTCTGCTGCTTCAGTCCTTTGGGGGGAAGCGAGGTGCAGGCAGCCGTCGTGCCGCCTGCACCTGGTGGTTATGATGAAGGTTTGGGGCACCCGAGGCCGTTACGCCATTCTGCGCTAGGTTTCGTTGGGCGGTTAAATTGATAGGAGCTGCGTTACCTTTGTCTGTCTTGAGATCGGGTTTTGCATTAGCCACAGTCGCCGCGGGGTTTTTTCTGACTCTCTGTGTACACTCCGGGGTGGTGCGTCGTTTCGGTGAGAATTGGGGATGGCGCGACCTAGTTTGGCTATTGAACACTTAAAGCCTTGGTAGGTTAAAAGAGGGGTAGCGTGAGTCGGTTCTAGTTAAGATGTCGGGTCTAGAGATGGGCTCGTTCCCCGTCAAGGTGGGTGAAGAAGTTTATCTTCATGATGCATTTGCTCTGCTGTTTTAGTCGCTTGCGTTCCATGGGCCGTAGGTCTGAAGTGTCGACTGGTTAAGCCTGGAGTTTTTTTATTTTTCCTCTCTGTGTGATAGGCAGTAGAATGATGGTTATATGATGCATCTGCATAGATTTTGCTCATGTCACTTCTATATATATCATTTTCATAAGAATGACAAGCCTCGTAATAGCATATTTTCTTGCCAACCTCAATATGACTGATAATTTAATGCATGTGGGATAAATCATAAAACAACTCATTCATAAGACCTGGTGAAGATGTGCTACAAATAAAAATTTATCATGCTCATAACACATTGCACAGCACTTCATATGTGTGAATTGTTCAGTATGAAAGCTGAAGGTTGATTTTATGCACTGATATAATTCTAATATACCTAAAGGAGAGTAAACTGTTGCACAAAGTTCATAAATTTGAATTACTCAATACCATGATGCTATATATTGCAGGAAGATCTTAAAATGTCTAAGAGACAGAAAAAGAAGGCCCCAGCAGTAGAGGAGGTGCCGGTAGTAGAAGTAGAAACAAGAATTGAATACATTTATGATGACACCCAATGTGTCACAGGGGTGGAGCCTGAGTACAAATGGGGAGATGTTTACAGGATGATCTCCCGTAGGGAAGTCCCGGATATGGGGCTTGAGGAGGCACCCAT
>LPNX010963576.1:81644-102663 GCA_001517045.1 Pseudotsuga menziesii
ATGATGAACTACTTCTTAGGTATTGAGGTGTGGCAAAATCCGAATGGGATATTCCTTAGCCAATGAAAGTATGTAGTGAAGATCCTGAAGAGATTCAGGATGATGGATTGCAAGGCTATTGCCACACCAATGGAATCAAATTTAAATTTATTGTGTGATCCTAATTCAGATACAGTTGATGCCACAATGTATAGGATGATGATCGAGTCACTGATGTACTTGACAAACATGAGGCCAAACATATGCTTTGTTGTGAACACATTGAGCCAGTTTTTGACAGATCCGAGATGTTTTCACTTTGTTGCTACAAAGCATGTATTAACTAGGTACTTGAAGGGTACAATTGATTATGCGCTCAAGTATGCGACAAATCAGAAGATTAACCAGCATGGTTATGTTGATTTTAATTGGGAAGATAGTGCCACATATAGGAATATCATTCCAGGATGTTGCTTCAATTTGGGATGCGATATGATATCTTGGTTTAGCTCAACTGAGTGTGTCACTGAGTACAGTCGAAGCAGAGTACATTGCAACATGTTTGGCTAGTTTTGAGGTAGTATGGCTTCAGAAGCTACTATCATATTTTTTTGATCTTGAGTTATAGGCAACTTGTATCTTTTGTGACAACCACATTCGTGTGAAGTTGTCTAAAAATTTAGTGTTCCATGACAAATCGAAGCATATTGAGATCAAGTATCACTATATCTAGGATATGGTCTAGAGAGGAGCAGTGAAGCTTCAATATGTGGCACTAGACAAGCATGCAACTGATGTGTTGACCAAGCCACTAGAAATTGTTAATTTTGAGTACTTCAGGGAGAAGCTTAGAGTTATCCATATCGATGTTCCTCGAAAGAGGGAGTGATGAGGCATGTCTCGAAGACATAGGTGTACCTGGGATGCTCTCTACATGTCAGGAAGACATAAGAGTTCTGGGATTCTATCCACTGGGTGGAATATGCATATCCTCCTAGTTTTCTCTCCACATGTCAAGAAGATGGAGGTGGTACAAGGTTCATAATGCATCTGGGTTTCTCTCCACTGGGTGGAAGATGCAGATGCTCCTAGGCTAATCTCCACTAGGTGGAATACAAAGGTTGAACAAGGGAATGTAATGTATGAACCTAGGTTTCTCTCCACATGGTGGAAGATGCATATGCTCCAGGGATACTCCACTAGGTGGAAGATGCAAATTGTCCGAGGGTTGTAATGTAGGCATAAGGGATGCTCTCCACATGATATGATGAGATGGTATGGATACGACGAGATGATAGTAGGAGACATAGTTGATTTCTATGGAAATGCAATATATGTTCCTAGGTTGTAACTACTTTATGGCTTTCTCATAGAGATGATGAATTCCTATATGGGATCCATGCCTACATCCCACATGAAAAAGGGTTGGATCTGTATAACTTCTTATGATGTATAGATTCGATAAATGTCACTAGTCAATGGTCAACGAGATGAGAGTTGATGTAGCAGTGATGATGTCCATAAATGATGATGATGTGTAGATATTGTGTCTATTTGTGATGATGACCGTCTCAAAATATTATCTTCCTTGTTAAGAGGGAGTGTTGTTGAAAATGTAACTTCAGAAGATATTCTTATTATATATTTGTTGTATTGTTGTTGTTGTTGTTGTACCTTTTTTAGGAGATGTTTTCCTCCATTCAAATTGTCATCGATGTACTTGGTCATGCAATAATATTGAGGCAAAACCTATGTTGAAAGTTGGGGAAATAGTGTTGATGTTTGAGAAAAATTAGAGATGCTTGAACTTAAAAAAATTTATCTACCAATTTCAGCACATATAAATCTCATAATTAAGCCACATATGATTGTCATGAAGAATTATTCCATATATACTAATGATCATATATATTACCTCAAGCCATATAGTCATATGATAAAGTAATTCACTCTAGGGGTAGCAATCCCTAAAGGAGACTTATAGCACCCAGTGACCTTGACTAGCAAAATATCACATAGTATAACCACCTCACCAAATGGAGGTCCATAGTCTTGATACAACACACTATCATATCCACAATTGGATATCCATTCTCATAGGGTACCTTCTATGAGAATGCTTGACTCGATGTTACTCACAAGTGTAGTCTTGATATTACTCACAAGAATTAGCTTGATGTTACTCACAATATTTACAAAAAAACATCACCACCTCAATCATATGAGGATACATAGGACTTGATATGACTCACAAGTCTAACTTTATATTTCTCACAAGTCCATAGAATGACTCCTGATGTTGTACAAACACAAATAATCCCAAAAAGAATTATTGTAAAATGTATTTGTTACAATAATAAAATATTAAATATATAGGTTATAACTATTAGTAATAGTAATTAATTATTAAATATAGTTATGAAATAAATGTATCTTCAATATTTGATGGCCAAGACATATTTAAGGTGCCCATATCCATTGTATTTTATCATCCATTCAATTATATATACTTATACTTTCAATTTATGAAGATGGAACATCTTCCCCCTTAGTATCCGGATATGGATTCTCCATTACACCGGATACGGTGAAACATTGGTATCAGATCAGATTCGATCCTTCAAAACTGAGCTTGGATTTGTCTCATCCACTCCCTTTTCTCCTCGGTGCTCCATCACCTCTGCCCCTCTTTTATCTGGACACTCTTCCACCTGCTCTCATTGCTCTTCACATGCTCTCGCTGCTTCCCACGCTTGATTCTACTTCTCATTCTCCACAACACGCATGTGCACTGCTCCTCCCTTCTCACACTTATGCTTCCACTCCATCTATGCCACCTGTTTCTCATTCCTCTTGCAAGATTCTCTTGCTTTTCCCTATTTCCATCATGTTGCTTCTCTCCCCTCTCCACTCTCTTCCTACTCTACCAGCGCTCCACATTCCTTCACTACTCCTTCCATTTGCACTCCCTTATTCTCCTCATGCCACAATCTCCACCCTCCTCTGACACTCCTCTCCCCTACTTGCACCCCTCTCCACACCTGCGTCCTTCTCTATTTCCAGTTGCCTCTTCTCTAGCCTGCACCTTCTCTACACAGCGTGCTCTCCCTTGCCCCTATAGCTCCACTCCACCACCCCACCAGCTCTTGCTTCCACCACCCCCATCCTGCGCAACTCCCATCCACTATCGTGTCATATCCACAACCCGTGCCCATCCTGGCCATTGTTTTACCTCTTCTCCTACAACATTGTGTTTCCACCGCTACCTCCTCTTCTAAAATGCTTTCTACAACCATCATCCAAAAAAAATATATGTATAAAAGGTTACTAAAAAATAACTTGTATAAATATAACATCATTATTATTATTATTTTTAATAACATTTTTCTTACCATATATATATATATATATATAATTTTAAAAATAATAATATTATTATTATAGAGAAAAAAATTATTATTAAATGTAATAATAACCTTCTTACCTTGGAAGCAAAAGGTCCCTTGTACAACATCCACAACAACTTATAGTGACCAATTCATAGATCTCCTTGAGAAAATCCTTAAGGATATAGATGAAATAAAGAAACCTATTGACGAAACGTTAAAAGAAAATGAAGATGAATGTGAAAATCACGTAGAACAAACCACCGAAGCTAATGTAAAAGATAAAGATACAGTAGAATATTATGTAATTTCCGATGAGATTAATGGCATCAATTAAGATGTTATGTAAGACAAAGATATAACATACCCTAGTAATGAAGAAAATGACAAAGAAACAATTGACAAGGAGAAAGATGATCATGACCAAGATTGTGAGAGACAATTCGATGTTACTAACAATAACAATGATCAAAGCATTGACAATAATATCACAATAACAAACGCATGAAGGACATATGTCATCACAAGGACTTCTATAAAGAACATCAAGGAAAGAAACTATAATATCTATTAGACACAAGATAAAACTGATGTTCTTAGAATCATTATAAGCACAAAGATCCCGTTCAAGGGAACTGACACAAAATATGTTGGGAATAACAACACGAAAAAATTTAAGGTCGTCATGTATGTCAAGTATGTTCAATTGAGGAAAAACATAGTTAAAATAAGCAATCACACAAGTGGAAAAAGAGTAAACAAAACTTCACCAAGTTCATACTTAATGCAAATACCAAGACAAAATAATCAAAATGAAGCAATGGTCGTAATCAAAATCACATCTCTCAAGTCATCAGTGTGACACAGAGCCAAAATAAAAGACGGCATGAGAAAAATCAGCTTTGAGGACAAAGCTTTCCCAAGGGGAAGGCAATGCTACAACAATAAAATACTAAATAAATAGGTTATAACTATTAGTAATAGTAATCAATTATTAAATATAGTTATGAAGAGAAATGTATCTTCAATATTTTATGGCCAAGCAACGACCATTTCCATTGCATTTTATCATCCATTAAATTATATATATTTATACTTTCAATTCATGAAGATGGGACATATTCCTCCTTAGTATCTGGATACGGATTCTCCATTACACCGAATACAGAGTAACAGTATTTTTGAGTCTCCCAAGAGGAATTCGGCCCAGTTAGGTTAGGAATTTGGCCTTGTTGAGTAAATTGGTCACCCACTGAAGAATATAAATAGAGAGGCACCCTCTCTCATTTGGACGCACAATTAGCTCAAGAAAGTCCTCTCCAAGGAGAAGAAAGACAACTTCAATTGGGTATAAGAGAAGAAGTTGTGAAGGATATCTTATCTCTTGGTTTTCTATCTTTATCTGATATTGTACTTAGAGATGAATCTATATAGAATAATTTGTTGGGTTTTTCCAGAGAATAGGTTTTGCAGGATAAATCTTTGTGTCTTTTTTTTATGTTTTGCTTTTCTATATTTCAGTGATCCGATTGTATAAGATTAAAAATATAACATAATTGAATTAAAGCGCAAACTCTAACAATAACATATCACATGATTGTAGTGCATAACAAATCCTCCAATTATTTTTTTACGTGCATTAAAACACACCACAAACTGTTTTTCTTTTTAATTTTTAAATTTGAAGAACTTGTAAGAAGCTTATTCAACAACTGGAAGTGTTCTTCACATGTTTGTGTCCAATCAAATTTTAATCCCTTCTTTTGCAATGAATTTATGGTGTGTGAAACATTGGAGAATCCATTATTGAACCTCTTGTAATAACCAACAAGGCCCATCAAATATATCAAATCTGTCACATTCTTTGGATTTGTCCAATTCCTAATGGCCTCAATTTTTTAGGATCCGCTGATATTCCTTCCTCTAAGACAATGTGACCCAAATAATGAATTTTTTTTTTAAGAAATCAGATTTACTTAAATTTGCATATAGTTAAAGATCTCTTATCACTTTCAAATCCATTCTCATATGTTCTTCATGTTCTTCATGTTCTTCTTTATTCTTCGAATAAATGAGAATTCCATCTAGAAAAATAAGAGTAGGTTTGAGAAAATACTTGTTGAAAACATTATTCATGAGACGCATGAATGTAGCTGGTGCATTAGTGAGACCAAATGTCACCACCACAAACTCATAATGTCCATACATTTTTCTAAAGGTTGTCTTGTGGATGTCTTCTTCTTTTATTCTCACTTGATGGTAACCATACCTCAATTCAATATTTGAGGTATAAAAATTTGAGGTTAACTATCTCTATGTACAACATCATAGATAAGCACGAGTAAAAATTTGTTGACTTTTTTCTCGGTCGAGAAATTGGAAATTAAACAACAACAAAAAAGGATTTGTCACGGAATTGTTTCCCAACTTTGTGTTTTCAGCCATACCTCAATGTCAAGTCCATTCAAGGGACCATTTCCTAGGTACATGTCTACCAATGACCTACCATTCAAAGACCGATCCAAACTTTTTATTTTTCATTCACAATAATGTATCTCCTAGTTTGGTCTCTGATGGCCCCAAAGACCTCGTCATGCTAAAATTCCAAAGTAAGAGAAGGAAATTTAAACCACAAAGACACTATGTTATATCCTTCCTGTAATGGCATGTTTTCGTCTCTATTCCAAATAATGGCACTGTTTTCGTCGCTATTCCAATGAATGGCATGTTTTCGTCGTTGTTCCACCGAATGCCATGTTTTCATCGCTATAGCGATGAAAGGTGCATAACGTCGCTAAAGCGATGATCGTCGAGGGCATTTTCAAATTTTTCCAAAAATTTAAATGATTTTTCTATGAAAAATGTGATTTTAACTTTCTTCGTGGACAACTTTCGTGGGACTTTTGAGCCATATGTAGTAGTGATGGAATCTGCATCATAGGTTCTTATGGCTGAACTTTTCTCTGTCAGGATGATATATCAGGCTTTGTTGTGTTGAGAAGAATGGACTGAACTTGGGTCGGAATCCCTGGAAAAAGGGACAAAGAGACAGAAAAGCCAGCAGGGATCCTCCAAATTGACTATAAAGGTGGAATAGCCTAATAAATTTTATTTAATATTGATGTTTAGTCACTATTGATTTCAAATCTTGGATGCATTAACATTACATTACGATAGAAAAAGAAGTGGCAAACATTTTTATAATTATTAATTTAATTGAATATTTGTGTTTTTTTCATAATATTTTTCTATGTGTTCAAAGAGTAAAGATAACAAGTTTCAAACTAAGTAAGGATTCATCTCAAACATTGTTGGAATTTCCATGTGTTGAAAACATTATATATAAGTAGTACAAAAATTCTTTCCATGCCAATGTGTTTCGAGCATTTTTTATAGGTGTTGCAATTTAAAAATATGATTTTTTTTGTAATCTATACTTCGATCAATATTACATACATAAATTAAATGCTTGCTAATATATTGAAATTCCTAATATGTATAGTTCTTTAACCATTTATCATATTTATCTTACGTAAAGATCATGTCTAAATGTCTATCAAGTATTTATCTTGACAAGTAAATGTATTTATTGAATTTTTTTAGTTACATCGATTAAATGTGAATATAATGACGAAATATGCCACATAAATATTATTAAATGATAGAGTAACATGTGACATGACAATGATTTGAATATATATAACCATGAGCATGCATGTTACAATTTTATGTGTTATGCAACTTACATTTTGTTATTTTCTATAATTTTATTTTATTGATATGTTATAGTTTTATTAATTATGCCACATTTCCTCCATTGTTATTGATCGTATTATTTACTTATGATAATGTTTGAATTCATGAAACCATATATGTTTTTATTTTCCAGATCTTTGCATAAAATTCAAAGAAAAATGGATGTTAAAAAAATCAAACATCGTCCAATAGTGTGCATCAAACACCTTATAGATGAACCAAGGTTGAGACATCGATTTCAAATAAATGTTCTACATCTTGGAAGGGGAAACATTTCCAAGCCTGAAATTCAAAAGGAGATAGGGAATAAATTCAACATTACTGATACACAAAAAATATTTATTTATGGTTTTCCTACATATGGAAAAAGATCATCATGTTCTGTTTTGATATATGACAAGCTAGAGGATGCAATAAAATATGAGCCTAACCATAGATTGATGAAGAACACAATTCATGATTTTGGCACAAATACCAATAAAAATACTAAGAAAAGAGCAAATAAATTTGTGGTGTCATGCCAAAAAGAAAGAGTTTTGAGCCACTCTTTTCATCCTCTATATAGGAAAAAATAGTTTCAAACTACATTTTGTTCATTTTCGTATCATTGTATTTATTTGACAGTATCATTACATGCAGTTATAGAAATGTATTAAACATATTTTATAATTTTTAGTCATTTTTTTAATTTTAATTTGTTCATAAATAATCCATTATCGAGTTGTACTTTATTTGTAAGTAGTTTAAAGAGTTTTTTGTGTTCATTTAAATAAATTATTTTTAAAAGATCTTATCATTATGTTGACAAAAACTATGTATTTTTATTGTTTTTTAGTTATTTGAAAATGGATCCCAGCATTTGGAGTTTACTACCACTCGAGTTTCTAGATATGATCATCCTATGGGTTCCCTTTTGAACATTGATACGCTTTCGATCAATTTAAACATTCTGAAGAGCTATTTTCCAAACCAACTTTTGTTAGTGTTTGGAAAAAGAACAATATAACTAAAATTGGGTTTTTAATTCAATTTTGGGGACACTATCAAAACCATATAGTATATAAGCTTATCAATCGTATATTAAATACATCTTTGTTGCATGTCCCTTATCCAGAATATAGATATACGATTGAATGTATAGTTCGTTCAATCAATTTTCTCTCAAAATATTGTCATCTACCAGGGCATAAGGATTATTACATCGTAAATCCATTCATAAAGCATTTTTCAAATATAGGCATTATTGATATAGGAGTCCATGGCTTCTTTTCTTTGATAGGAAACGCTGGTCAAAAGAGACATGGATGGCTACTTGTACGCCATAAGCACAATGAAGACGGTTCTAAATTTTTTATCTACAGCAATATGAAAAGAGTTTGGAGAGAAACAAGTGGTGCTGATGGTGAACCTACTACTCCTAAAGATGTTTTTTTTTTAAAGGAAATATATTGGTTGCATGTGAAAATAAATTTCGAATAAGATGCCTTATATGTGTACAGAATGTACTCACTGAACATTGAATTGAATATATGGGGTGTGCATTCAATTTACACAGGATGTAGGAAACAATATATGTGTCTCACCATACAATGCAACCAACTGCTATGTCTTTTGAATGATGGTTTTACAAGTATATGGTGCATAGATGAAATTCAGGATTTCAAACGTGGTCAAGATCGCGTTCAACAAACAAAGAGTAATTTTGAGGATGGTAGAGGGTTAAAATGGACCCTTTTACAAGGTATGACAAGAAATATAAATACACATTGTTCATATTATCTACCATTCCATGCAGTGGGAAGTTCCATACTGATGTGCAAGAATGTTGATATTCCATTCATATACTATGATTTGAAAAATTGCAATATTACTCATTTTGCAGCTAATGAAAGATCAACGTTTGCAAATCATCATCTATCTATCCAACAAATAATCAATGCAATAACGTTATCATGTATAAGAATTTAGTTCCTCTCACTCCAAGCATGAATTCATTCAATGATCTTATCCCATTCCCTACAACATGGTTTTAGTCCTCGCAAGGTTTTGGCATGTAACTCAATAGGTATTAATCATTGTAAACACAACTATGTTTTGGTTTTCGCATCATGTGCAAATTTTAGTACCTTTTGGTATTAAATTAAAACATGGCCTAAGCCTGTGAAACGTTTTAGAAAGGAATTCAATATGCATAGGGAATTATTGGAATAGCTATGTTTTGATTTTTTGCATCAAACCAATCTTTTTTATTATTTTTTATCTAAAAAAAAATTATTTAGTGTATAATATCATAATTTATTGGCTACATCATAAATTTAATGAAAATAATATTTTACATCTTTTATATTGTACAAATAATATTACATATCTTTCTTTCACATAATAAAACAAATTCACCAATTATGTTGATAGTTATGCTAATATATCCTCTTATGTCATGCTATATTAAAAAAATTAATGCATATATATGTCATATTGGACATTTATTAAGCAGATACAATTTTCCACGTTTTCATTATTGTGGTTAAAATGTAAACATTCGTGTGTATGCTTCTTTGGAATGTTTCATTGACTCTATCATTTTATATATGTTGTATTTTAAGAAATGAATTCCAACTATACCAGGAATGACCAATACAATCACACAAACAATGCATTATAAGCAAATGAAAAAACAAAGCATTCAATTTGAACTCGTGATCAATACAAAAATTGCAGATTCTCATAGAATTTTTTTTTCTCTTGAAAGAACAAAGATATTCCATAATTGGTCCACAACTGACATTCGTGCCTTATTCAAATGAAAACAACATAACTTACAATCATGTAGATTAAAATAACTTTCTATACTAACTTGAACTACTATACAAGGTTTTTTAAGAACTTCATATTCAATTCTCAATACATTATTACACATGCTCAAATAAAAATTTAATTAATCTATGCAATTATTGCAATTAAAAGCACATATTTCAACTTTCAACAATCCATACTTTCATTGACATTATATTCATAAATGCAATGCTTAGTAATATATTGAAATTGTGACTATGTATATTCCTTTAACCATTTATCACATTTATTTTACATAAACATCATGAACATTGCAGATATGGAACTCAATTTTGTTATAAACTAATAAAATTTGACATTAATTACATAACAATTAAACAACTGATGCACTATTAGAATATAGGAAAACATTTCAGCAACATATTAACTATTTATTAAAAATGGTAATGTTGCAATGTGACATTTCAAAGGAATATTATCAAATTGCCACAATCCCACATGGTTACTTCATGTTGTTATAATTATCATTCATATTTTAGTAATTATTTATGTATAATTGCAACAAATTACATTAAGGAACACAGGCATACTAAATCGAAACCATTCAGGTATGTCGCAATACAACATAAACTACCATGAACATTGCATCCCAACATAACCATTTATAAACGTGACTATGTGACAAAAACCAATAAGGAATGGATGAATGATGTAATCCATCATACCCCTTGATGCATGTTTAAATGAAACAAAACCATTTATAAAAATAACTAAACCCAAGCCTTCCAAAACCTTGCAACAAAGCTCAGAATTTGACAGAATTCATGAAATAACACAACCAAAATACAACATAACCACAAAGGAATGTCACAAGCCACCATAAGCGCCAATGAACATCATAAGCCAAGATAACCCTTCATGGATTTCAGAATGCAGAAAAAAACAAAAAAAAACAAGGAATGTAGAAAACATAACTAAACCCAACCCTTGTAACACCCTAATTTTATTAATTCCACAATACAAGAAAAACAATTTATAAACATAACCATAATGCAATATGACTATCGATGAAAGTCACAATCCAATATGAGTCTTCATAAATGTCATAATGCAACATAATTCTTGATCCATGTCAAATTCCATCAAAACCACACCAAATGAATCTCATAATCCAACAAAACCAATTAAGAAACATAACCATAATGAAACATAACCATGCAAAACTTTCACAATGCAAAATGGACCTTCATGAATGTCATAACACAAGACAAAACTTGATGTATGTCGAAATACAACAAAACCATTGCAAACATAAGTAAACCCAACTATTACAAAACCTTACAATCCAACAAAATTCATGATCAATGTTAACCATAATACAACATACCCATGGACAAATTACACATTCTAAGATAAACCTTCATCAAGTTTAGAATGCAAAAAAAAGAACGTAGCAAACATAACTAAACCCAACCCTTGCAAAACCTTATAACAAATGTCATAATTCAAGAAAATCAATTTATAAACATAACCATAATGCAACATGACCATCGATGAAAGATTGCATCCAATATAAGCCTTCATAAATGTCGTAATGCAACATAACCCTTGATGCATGTCA
Source organism: Pseudotsuga menziesii (assembly GCA_001517045.1). Taxonomy (NCBI): domain Eukaryota; kingdom Viridiplantae; phylum Streptophyta; class Pinopsida; order Pinales; family Pinaceae; genus Pseudotsuga; species Pseudotsuga menziesii. The sequence goes on from LPNX010963576.1 coordinate 93,180, forward strand.
GAATCCAAGAAAACCATTCCAAATGTTATCTAATAATCCAACAAAAGAAATTAATGAACATAACCATAATTCAAGATAACACTTGATGTATGTTGAAATACAACAAAACCATTGCATACATAAGTAAACCCAACTATTAGAAAACCTTACAATACAACAAAATACATGAATAAACATAACCATAATACAACATACCATGGAAAAATGGAAGAATCCAACATAAACCTAACCCTAGATGAATATAATAACCTAACATAACCCTTGACATATGCTATAATGGAAAAAAACAAATCCAAATATAACTAAACCCAACTACTACAAAACAATTTAATCAATCTCATAATGTGGCAAAAATAAAGCAAGCAACATTACCATAATGCAACATGAACATGGATCAAGATCGCAATTCAACTTAACACATTGACTATGATAATCCAACATAGCACTTGATAAACTAAATAAATATTGTATTGATTACATTACTTTTAATGACGTAATGCAACCAACCACAGTAATGATCATAACGATAATACAACATATTCATAGAGAAATGGAATAATCAAACATAACCCTCAATGAACATTGTCATCCAACATAACCCTTGATGTATGTCAAAATGGAATAAACAATTCAAAAGATGACTACACCTAATCCTTGCGAAAAGTTATAATGAATCACATAATGTGACAAAACCCATTAAGGAACATAACCATAATGCAACATGGTGGTGGATGGATATTGCGATATAGCTTAAGATAACCATAATGCAACATGACCATGGACCATTTTGACAATCCAGCTTAACAGTTAATGAAAATTGCAATCCAACATAACACTTCATAAACATTGCAATGCAAGGAAACCATTAAGGAACTTGTCAAATATAACAAAACCATTGAGATACATTCCAAATATAAATGTGGGAATTTATGTAACACCGATATGGTTCTCTCAATCAAATATAATAGACTTAAGAATTGTATCATTGTTACAATATAATAACAGTTCGAACGAACATTGCATACATAAATCTCAGTGGAATTATAAATTAAATAATTAATGTACTTATTAGATTACTTGAATATCTTAATGAAACCAAACACATTAATGGAGATAACCATAATACAACATAATCATCGAGAAATGACGCAATCCAACATAATGCTCGATGAACATCATCATCAAACATAACCCTTCACAAGATCTTTGCAATCCAACATAGTGATTATTAATTGTTACACTATTAAAATTTATTAAAGAACACATCCATATTACAATCTAATAAAACCTTTGATGAACATTGCATATATGAAACTCAATTTCATATTAATTACATAACAATTAAACAACTTTTACACAATTAGAATCTAGTAAAACATTTCAACAACATATTAAATTTTGATTAAACATGATAATGTTGCAATCTGACATTTCCAAGGAATATTATCAAATTCCCACAATCCCACATGGTTATGTTATGTTATTATATTGTCATGGATTTTTTGTTTTTAATATATTTGTATAACTGCAACAAATTACATTAAGCAACACAACCATACTGAATCGTAACCATTCAGATATGTCACAATCCAACATAAACCATCATGAACATTGCATCCCAACATAACCAATTATAATTGTGACAATGTGACAAAAACTAGTAAGGAATGGATGGATGATGTAATTTATCATTTAACCCTTGATGAATGTTTAAATGAAACAAAACCATTTATAAAAATAACTAAACCCAACCATTGAAAAACCTTACAACAAATCTCACACATTAATAAAAATCATGAAATAACATAAACATAATACAACATAACCACCAAGGAATATCAAAAGTTACCATAAGCGCCAATGAACATCATAACCAAGATAGCCCTTCATCAATTTCAGAATGCAAAAAAATAAAGGAACGTAGCAAACATAACTAAACCAAACCCTTGCAAAACTTTATAATGAATGCCATAACCCAAGAAAAGCAATTTATAAACATAACCATAATGAAACATGACAATCGAGGAAAGTCGCGATCCAATATGAGCCTTCATAAATGACGTAATGCAACATAACGCTTGATGCATGTTGAAATCCAACAAAATCATTCCAAATGAATCCATAATCCAACAAAAGAAATTAATTAACATAACCATAATGCGATATAACCTTGCAAAATTTTCACAATGCAATATGGACCTTCATGAATGTCGTAACACAAGGTAACACTTGATGGATGTCGAAATACAACAAAAACATTGCAATCATAAGTAAACCCAACTATTACAAAACCTTACAATCCAATAAAATTCATGGATGAACATAACCGTAATACATCATACCCACGGACAAATGGGACAATCCAAGTTAACCCTAACCCTATATGAACACAGTAACCTAAACCCTAAGCCCTTAACATATGTTAGAATGGAACAAAATTAATCCAAATATAACTAAACCCAGCTGCTACAAAACAATTTAATGAATCTCATAGTGCAACAAAAATCCAGTAAGAAACATTACCATAATGCAACATGACAACGAAGCAACATCAGAATTCAAATAAACAGTCATTGACTATCGTAATCCAACATAGCATTTCATAAATTAAATAAATGTTGTATTGATTACTTTACATTAAATTTCGTAATGCGACCAAACACATTAATGAACATAACAATAATACAACATATTTGTGAAGAAATGGCACAATCCAACATAACCCTCCATGAACATTGTTATCCAACATTTCACAAAAACTTTGCAATCCAAAATAGCCTTTATTAATTCTTACAGTATTACAATGTATCACAATCTAATATCATTTATTAAAGGTATGATAAATTAATTGAATGAACATATTTATAATTAATATATAATACTATTTAAAACAAAATAATACTTAAAAAATAAATTACATTATTTTTTAATTATTATCTCTATGTAATAACAACTAATCAACAACATCAAACTATGATAACAAAATAAAAAATTAAATAATAATATTTTGAATACACTAATTTTATTCATATGTCTAGCTTAAAATTACTCTCCACGAAATATAGATTTTTAATTAAATATTAATAAAATAATTTTCACCTATTCTGCAAAATTACATTACTTTTAATGTATCATTAATTTATAAATAATTGTTATGCTATAAAGTTTTTATAACATCAATAATTAAACAACCTATTCCGATAATATTATAATCTCATGGAATTATTCTTAATGTTATTATTATTCCTAATTGTTTTAAACTCAATTCAAAACGAACTGTGGTGTAAAGATACGATGGCTTAGTTAAATCATTGGGGCACTAATGAAAACGACATTTTGCAGAACATTGACAATGTCAAAAATATTATTACTTCTAAGATTAAAGAGAATTTCTCATGTGAGAAAAATTTAACGCTCAAGAGAAAATTAAGATACTATAAAGAGGTCACTAATCATAACTTGGAAGATTAGAAGTATCTCTCGATAGTAACTAGCTCATGAAATAAAATTAATATAGTCAAGATTAGAACGAACTCTCATGAACTCCATAGCGAAACAAGGGGTTGGTCTATTCCTAAAACTCCAAAGGAGGAAAGGGTTTTTCATTTGTGTGAATCTATGAGCGTTGGGGATGAAAATCACTTTCTCTTAGAGTGCCTTGCTTACACCCACATTAGATCTGAGTTTCATAGTATTTGCTACAATACAAACCTTTATAACTTCCTAACTTGCCAAAACTATAGTGAGCTTAAAAAGCTTCTTGGAAAGCTTTTTTAGCACAGGAACAAGATTTTAAAGTAATCCAAGTATTATCCTTTAAATTAATCCAAGTATTATCCTTCTGAAGGTCAGATAGACCAAAGTTGGTCTCAGTGGACTTTAATCATCATCAACATCATAAATTATTAATTAAAATATAACAACATAATTTAAAGACATTAATGATTACATCGTTAATTAACGACATCAAATTAAAATCACTTCTGAACTTTTTTTATTAAGTCACAATATTGTTTGATTAATTATCATATTATTACAATTTTTTTAAACATTAATAAAATTGATGTGTCTGAATAGGTAGATAGGCCTAAATTTAGGCACATACTTTTTTTTATTAATGTTTTTTGTTCGTGTATTCAGACACATTAATTTTATTAATGTGGTTGTTGCTGGTACTTATGTTATACTATAAATGGATAACTACAAGCATAGATCCAAATCCGGGCAGAGAGGGCGCCATGGTTTTAACACATACTTTTAAAACCATGGGTTGTTTAGGAGGTCCTTGCACGTGGTTTTAAAACCACATGAAAGACCCTCCTAAACCATGTACAATAAAACCATGGGTTGTTTAGGATGCCTTGCATATGGTTTTAAAACCATTTGCAAGGCCCTCCTAAACCATGTACAATAAAACCATGAGTTGTTTAAAACCATGTGCAAGGCCAACATTTTCTTGAAGATAATTAAATTTTTTATTTTTTATTATTTTGATACAACCCAAATAATATTAATTACTTTTATTAATATTTTGTTATAAACAAAAGTTACAACATCTCCCTCATACTCCATTCACCAACCACTTTACTTATGGTTGTACTAATTTTATGATAAATACAAGTATCTAAGTATTCTATAATTTAAAAACTTATCTTGAAAAACAACATAATTTTTTTATCAAAAAGATAAATATACAACTCAAAAAGTGTTAAGTAACCATTAACATAACTCCAATTCTACTACAATTATATAATTTAGGCTTTGTTTTAAGAATACTTGGATTTAAAGATATGTCACACCAATCTATTAGGCAAGAATAGTATGTGAACCTAACCATGAATATCTTAATATCCTTTATTAAAGGTATGACAAATTAATTAAAAGAACATATTTATAATTAATATATAATATACTATTTAAAACAAAATAATACTTAAAAAATAAATTACACTATTTTTTAATTATTATTTCTATACAATAACAAAATTAAATATCCGTGAGATGTAGAATAGTTGGTGGCGGGGTATGGTTAAGACGCCCCCTAAGTTGGAAGGTCACCGGTTCTAATCCCATCGGATACCTAAAATCCAACCATGTTAAGGGTTGGTGCGGTCTAGGCCGGGTGCGATCCCCGAGTGATTTTGACGGCTTAGATGCCCCTCGTTCGTGGCCACTCAGCCAATGGCAACCCTGCTCGTCAGGGGGTTCCACCACTTTAATAAAATATAAATAAAATAATTTTCTCCTATTTTGCAAAATTACATTACTTTTAATGTATCTTTAATTTATAAATAATTACTATGTTAAAAAGTTTTTATAACATCAATCATTAAATAGGGTATTCTCATAATATTATAATGGCATGGAATTATTCCTAATGTAATTATTTTTCCTAATTGCTTTAAACTCAAGTCAAAACCAACTACTCCTCAAACGGTGTTGGTGTAAAGATACCATGGCTTGGTTCAACCATTGGGGCATTAATAAAAACCAAATTTTGGAGAACAATGTCAAAAATATTATTACTTCCAAGTTTAAAGAGAATCCCTAGTGTCACAAAAATTTAGGGGTTAAGAGAAAATTAAGATACTATATAAGGAGGTCATTAATCCTAACTTGGAAGATTAGAAGTATCTCTCTGTAGTAAGCAGCTCACCAAACAAAATTAATATAAACAAAATTAATATAGCCAAGATTAGAACGAAGACGCATGAACTCCATAGCTAAATAGGGAGTTGGTCTATTCCTAAAACTCCATGGGTGGAAAGGGTTTGCCATCTGTGTGAGTCTATGAGCGTTGAGGATGAAAATCACTTTCTCTTAGAGTATCTTGCTTACACCCATGTTAGATTTGAGTTTCATAGTATTTGCTACAATAAAAACATTTATAGCCTCCTTACTTGCCAAAACTAAAGTGAGTTTGGAAAACTTCTTGCCAAGCTTTTTGAACACATGAACAAGATTTTAAAGTAAACCAAGTATTATCTTTCTTAAGGTCCAATAGAACAAAGTTGGTCTCAATACAAGTTAATCATCATTATCATATTATTTCATTAAAAATTACGTGTTAATTAATGACATAAAATCTCTTATGAAAGTTTTTTATTAAGTCACATTATTGTTAGATTAACTTTCATATTATTAAAAAAAATTTAAAACATTAATTTAAAATTAGAAGTACTTCGATAGGCTTAAATTTAGGCACTTACTTTTTTTTATTAATGTTTTTCCTTATAGTATGTACTTAAATTTACACCTATGAGCATATCCATACACATTAATTTTACTAATGTGGTTGTTGTTAGTGCTTATGTTATACTATAAATGGATAACTACCGCCAGAGATCCAAATCCTAGGCTCTATCAAGCTCCTAGAGGGATCAAATCTATTGATCTAGGATTGAAAATGGTTTTAAAACCATGGTTTTAACACATGCTTTTAAAACCATGGGTTGTTTAGAAAGTGCTTGCACATGGTTTTAAAACCACGTGCAAGGCCCTCCTAAACCATGTACAATAAAACCATGGGTTGTTTAGGAAGCCTTGCACATGGTTTTAAAACCATTTGCAAGGCCCTCCTAAACCATGTACAATAAAACCATAAGTTGTTTAAGAGGCTTTGCACATGGTTTTAAGATAATTTGCAATGCCCTCCTAAACCATGTACAATAAAACCATGAGTTGTTTAGGAGGCCTTGCACATGGTTTTAAAACCATGCCATGTGCAAGGCCGACATTTGTTTTTGCATATAATTAAAAATTTTATTTTTTATTATTTTGATACACCCGACATAATATTTAGTATTTTTTATTATTCTTTTCATACTTACAATATTGTTTTTGGCGGACATAATATCAACAAATGTTACAAAATCTCTCTATCTCCCTCTTACTGAGATGTAGCTGTGGTCCCAATAACGATATCATAATTAGTTTAATGTTTAGCTTTTGTTTAACAACCACCTATCTCAAAACTAATTGGCTAGCTTTGCTTATGAGCTTTCAGCAACCACTTTACTTATAGTTGTACTAATTTTATGAAAAATACAAATATCTAAATATTCTATAATTAAAAAACTTATTTAGATAACATCATAATATTTTTTATCATGATTTGACTTTTTGTTTCGTAACTCCAAAGAGAAAAATAATTATACAACTCAAACACTATTAAGTAACCACTAACATAACTCCAATTCTACTATAATAAAATACATATACAATTATATAATTTAGGCTCAGTTTTAAGAATCGGTTGTATCCAAAGAGATGTCACACCAATCCATAATGGAAGAACACTATGTGAACCTAACAATGAATATCCTTTGAAGACGTGTGTTCACATACTAACTGTTAAAACTTTGATCAAAGAAAGAGACATAAGATATATCAGATATGAAGATATACATCAAGGGATGTGAAAATTCATACAAAGAAGATCTTCAGCCATGATTCGTATGGACTCTATGCTCGTACCACGACCAAGTCCCACGCCTGCTGCCGGCAAACACACGGTCGGTTGGAGGGGACTTCTCAGAAAATCAGAATTTTAAATCACATTACAACTCAATTGCTGCTTTGACAAATTTATTGACAGTATCTACCAATAATTTATTTAAAAATTAAGATTAAAAATAAGATTACAATTCAGCTTGTGCTACCACTTTATCGAAAATTCCATTACCTGCTATTCAAATTGAATCAAGGTATGGTCATTGCATCAATCACAACATTTATTACAAAGGGCTCCACAAGAGCAACATGTCACTTACAAAATAGAACCTGGATAGGGAAGGTAACAGTCATTCTTCCCAACCACTGAAGCTACAGCTACATCCATTTGACAGACAACTCAACTTGTGCTACCATAAATTTACAATAACTACAACTTGTGCTACCATAAATTTACAATAACTACCCATGCAGGATTCTCATGAATTTTAATTTTATCAGGAAAACTTTGCATAATGCATTTACTTATTCGTACGGGGTTCCCACTGGCCATAGAGGGAGTCCGTATTGTAGGGCTTGACTTTGATTTATTTGACGCGGCATTAGATGAGATTTGGGGTTCTAGAAGCGTTGACCAATGTGAATGCCATAATGCCATTGCCTGGCCTCCAATTTCTTATTCAACTGTTGTTGTTGATCACGTCAATCCAACGCACGAATTTGTCGTGTTGTTGATATTCCGTTACGAATTCGTGGAGTCTTAGTAGCAAGAAATTCTTCCGCAGATCGATTCTTATATCATATTTGGGTGCAATCTGCTCCTCTCGTATTGTCTTGTGCAGTTGATTTTGTGGTAAGAAATTTGTTTATATAGTATTTTGCAGGGTTAAAATTAATCGGCCTGTAGCAAAGTAATGATTGTTGTCACAGGTTTGTTGGATTTTATATTGAGACTCAAAGATCACCCAACAAGCCGCAGCAATCATTGCTATAATCCAACTGGTTAATGATCGCCACAATACATTAATTGAAGTTCAGTAACCTTACCTGAATACATTTCTAAGAATATTTAGTGGCCAGAATTTTCTCTGACATTACCTGAATCTACCGTTTTTCCTATTTCAGGCGTTTGCAGACATGTCAGGGGATCAACTCAGTAACGTTGAATATAAAGAGGTGAATATCAAACACTACCATAATACTAATAAATAGCCAGTCTGATTCGGTTCTAGGCTGATGTTCCTTAAACTCAATCCTGATCATACAGGAATTCATTCAAAGCTCGCGAGGAGTAAAGCTATTTACATGCAGATGGATACCGACAGATAAAGAAGCCAAAGCTCTTATATTTCTCTGCCATGGTCAGCATCAAATAGCTTTTTAATTTGCTCGCCAGAGTTTAATTTATATCTTCATACAATCTTAATCATGATTCCATACATTCGTAACTGTGTAAATTTCGTAAAGATTTAGGGTTTCTATTGTTTAATTTGTTTTGTTTTCGTGGTTGTAGGCTATGCTATGGAGTGCAGCATTTTCATGGAAGGTACTTGGACTGGCTCTATCGGTTGTTAATGGGCTATAAATGAATATGAAAAGGATAGGATATTAATGAATGAACAATACTTTGTAGAGACTGAAATTTATGTTAACATGACTAATAACTCAATTGGAGCTATATTATTATCAGACACAGGAATGAGGCTTGCAAAAGCCGGGTACGCAGTATTTGGAATAGATTACGAAGGGCATGGCAAATCTGATGGATTAAGTGGTTATATACAAATCTTCGATGACCTTGTATTGGATTCTGTATCTTTTTTCGGAAGCGTGGCTGGTACGTATAATTAGGTTATTTTTGTAATTTCCATATCGTAAAATTGAATGTTTTCATTTAAGTTTGAGAAGATGTATAAATTGCAGAGAGAACTGAGTATAGGAATAAAGCGAGGTTCCTTTATGGCGAATCAATGGGAGGAGCTGTGGCACTTCTCATCCATCGAAAACAGCCCAACTATTGGAATGGCGCTGT
>LPNX010963590.1:0-22398 GCA_001517045.1 Pseudotsuga menziesii
TAAACATATAATATGTCATAACTTTGTCAGTTCCCTCACGGGTTTATAGGAGAAAACAACAATGAGCCAAGAAAGTTGAAACCATAGAAAAGAATAACAGTTTCACCAATTATAGAATAGAAACTATTAGAACCAAATTTATACATATTGCATTCCAATTAGGATTGGCATGAAACATCATTTTACAATACTATGGGACCAACTAGCACTTGCAATTGATCATGCGTCGTCGCTTAAGCGACGCTTGCTAGGCTAGCCGTCGCTTAAGCGACGCTTATGAGCCTAGTCGTCGCTTAAGCGACGCTTATGACCATAATTTTAAAAAAAAATTGAACTTTGTGATTTTTGGTAGGTTGAAAAGAAAAAATCCACGCACCGTCGGAAGTAACTGTCGCATTTTGCATCAAAATGTAGTAGTGACCAATCTCAAGTGATAAGAATGATGCATCCTCATGCGAGAATGAGCAGCGAGGTCATCCAAATATACTTCAATAATAGACTTGAGATCGTGGAAGATCAAGGTCATCGCCCGCTGAAACATAGCTCTGGCGTTTTTAAGGCCGAAAGGCATTTTCCGATACGCAAATGTTCCCCAAGGACAAATAAATGTGGTCTTGTGTTGGTCCTCGGGTTTAATTTGGATCTAATTATACCCGAAAAATCCGTCCATAAAGGAGAACACCTCGCTACCCGCACACTCATCCAAAATATGATCTATAAACGGTGTGGGGAAGTTATCCTTCGGACAGGCACGATTTAAATCATGAAAATCAGTGCATATACGGATCGCTCCCTGCTTATTATCCACCGGAACGGGGTTTGAAACCCACTCCATCAAGGGAACGGGATAGATGAAACCATCTTTCAATAGATTCTCTATCTCTGCCTTTATGGCGGGTGCTTTCCTAGGATTCACCACGCGTAAACGCTGTTGAACAGGCTTAGCGTTGGGGTAAGTCTTAATCTCATGTTCGACAATCCGAGGGTCAATCCATGGCATCTCATCATAAGACCAAGCAAAAATATCACGAAATTCCTTGAATAGCTCGATATATTCCAGAATCTCATCTTGGGAACAATCCACCCCAATGTAGACATTCTCAATTGTACCAGGATTGTGAGAAATGTTGATAGGAATAGTTGATGATATGTTCGCCATGTTTCCATCAGCCATCTGACTAGGAGAGCTTAATGGAACCATAGGTCTACCAACTTTCTGACTAAGAATATCCCTATAATCCTCATGCTCCAAAAGGTCAAGCTCTGGAAGGAAGTATGATCTATGATGAAGTTCCTCCCATGGTGGCTCAACTCCCGACATAGCCTCGATAATCACTTCATCTGAAGGGAAAACCGTATCAAGGTAGTCATGGGCATGAGAAGACTGTACTGCCCATGCCAGCAGCACATAGGGGTCTTCCTCCTCCGTCCGCGAAGAGGAAGAACAAGGATCTGCAACAGACTGGAGATTATCTTGGTAAGCTATCATCACTGCAGGCAACGGCACGCTCGTCTCAATGGTATCACTCGAAGGACTCAGTGAAGGAAGAATCCAAGGATATCCCATATGACTTGTGCGAAAAGGCACCAATCTCGTAGACGTTGAAGCACCATCAAAACTAGATCCTATCATGAGGACGGGTGCAGGACAACTACAGGTTCCCATGAGGGATGGATACATGCCTACACCCACACTCCCAGTTGCCGGTTGGGAATGTTCAACTTTCAGAACCGAAGCTTCCGAAGATGCAGTGATAGGCGGATTCTTGAATGCCATTTGATCAATCGTTACAATCTTCCCGTTATGTGGAAAGCATACAACGTGAAATACGGAAGACGCAACGGCTTGCATACTATACATCCAGTTCCTTCCCAGTAAGATATTGTAGTCAAGGGGTGCATCAACCACCTCAACCTCTATCGCAATGGTCTTCCCTCCCAAACGGACTTTAAGGGAAGGAAGGATACCGTGCGGCCTAAATGATCTCCCATCAAAAGCAGTTAACATGGTCGTAGATTTGGACAACTCAGGAGAACCGAGACCCTTCCAACAAGACAAAGACATCACAGAAGCAGCAGCGCCCTCGTCAATCACAGTGCACTTGACGATCATATTAAGGCATTCTACATGCACCAAAAGGGACACATAGTAGGGCAAGCGAGGCTGATGTCCTGCGGTTTCAAATTTGATCACTGAGGAAGAATCATCACCATTCACACCAAGAGCGGAAAGCAAAGCCTTCCTTTGCGATGGACAACTCTAAAGCACTTCCAATGCAGACATCGCACAAGGAGTATGGCCCAATTCCTCGACAACTGAATAATTCTTGGCGAATCAGGCATTTGGGTTATGCCCCGAACGCTTAAGTACCCCCTTAGGAATGCGAGGTGCAACCTCAGGTTTATCCGCAGGTTTCTCAATGCACAAAGGGGTTCCTGGTGGATCAGGTTCTTTGCTTGGGTTGGGTTGTGACGAAGTATAATCTTTCACACGCGTCACAACTTTCGCGGCACAGACCATATTAATGCACCCACAACCACTAGTTTCAGCTGGATCATCATCGCTAGATTGATCATGGGACTTCGAGTTCATATTCTGGTTATGCGGTAAAGGGTTCGTTAACACAGTTGGGCCCTGTGCTATGAACTTCGAAGCTTCATCCATTCTAGGGCACAAGTAAGTGAGGTGATCGTCCTTACATAGCTTGCAAGGAAACTTAACCTTACGTTTATTCTGCTTGTCCCCCCAGCATTTTTACCGTTCTTGTCATTATTATTGGCATTCTCGTTCTTAGACCCACCCTTTTTATTATTGTTTTTACCCTTTTTTCTATTCCGTTCGGGTTACTGGTTACCCTTCTGGTCGGACGATTGCACAGCAACTACATTCACCGTTTGGGCAGGCTAAGACGAAGCCATAGCTTGTCCTGAGGCAGATTGGTTGATTGACAACTGAGCAACTTGTTTTGCAACCGAACCTGCAGGTTTCTTACTTGCACAACCCACAATGCGATCAGCATGTGGTCCAGGTTTGACCTTGGGATCGAAACTAGAATGAGGAGCGTTGGGAATAATCTCATATAACAAACCAGACTGAGCATAGATCAAGTCTATTTCCTGCACCCTAAAGATTGCTTGTTCCTCATTCTGCACTCCGGATGTGGAAACATCCTTCGCTATATATGGCAATAAAGACTTGAGGAACCACTCAAGGAGGAACTCCAGCGGTATAAAGGCTTTAATTAATCTCTTCCGTCTACGCCACTCCTAAATATGATCAGAAATATGGGTGGCTTTATCTTGCCGAAATGTCGACAAGAGTTCAGTACCAACATCATAGCGCACTGGTAGCTGGAAGTGATTAAGGAAAGTCATCGCAAGGTCGTCGAACAAAGTAAAGGCACCCCTAGGTAACTCTATATACCATTTCGCCGCAGGCCTTGTGAGGGTGCGTTGAAATAGTCTCAAATGGACTGAGTCCTGATGCAAGGAATTGGAAGAGCACCATAGGTGGAATGTCGTAACGTGTTCGCTCGGATCCTCTCCTGGTTTTCCTTCGAACTTAGGTATGTCCGAAGGAATCTTGGTAGGGACAGCCGGCCAAGCCGGGTCATGAGCCACAGGATCGTTCATAAGTCTCAATAAGGCAGGTAGATTGAGTGTCGCAAGGAAAGGGAGCCTAGGATGATGAGGCCTATGGATCGCTCCCTGGTTCATATAGGATTGATTACCACCATGACCTTGGCCATAGTGACCTCCTCCTGTATGACCCGTATAGGTTGGCGCAGAAGTACCATAATGAGGTGGACCTTGACTAGTAGGAGCTACAAAGCCATAATTAGGAGAGTAAGCAGGTTGTGAATACCTGCCTCCATAAGGTGGAGAGACCTGTCCATACTGCGTCCCATAATAGGGTCCATAGGTCATCGCTTGCGATGCCCCATGAGACACTCCATAGGTAGGGATATACATTCCGGAAGTAGGAATATACATACCGGAAGTAGGGATATATGTCGTGGAAGTAGCAATCTGACCTCTAGAAACATGAACATAACCTCCCAAAACCACGGGTGGTATGTAGGATTGAGACACAATTGGTCTAGTAATCGCAGTACGGATCTGACTCGTAGCTACGTTCCGACTCGAATGACCACGTGAGTAAGGTGGAGGGTTTACATTTGAAGAACTCGGAAGCGAGGACGAAGGAATCTATGTAAGAAGATATGTACTAGTGCCTATCATCACTCGTCTGGAACCTGGTATCCTTATCGGATCACTAACTCTAGACCTAGGAGGTATATAAGATGGAGCTTCCACCACTGGGATGGAAGGTGCAATGTGACTAGTACTCCCAAACCTCTCCGCAAGGTAAGGCATGGGATTTCCCCCAGGCATAGTGCTAGGCTCAAAGTCGAATTCAACATGAAATGTCAAATCGTGCATAGGAAAACCAGTCGTAACATAACTACCGTAGCTAGTGCTAGGAGGGTCAAAGTGAGTCTCAGCATCATCCGGCATTCCATACCGGTAATGTGTCAATGGGGAATCAGCCCTAGGGTGAGTAGGTCTATCATGCAAAGATCCTATCTGGGAAATCACAGGACCGAACTCAGCTAGGTCAGGTGAAGGATCATATGTAGGAATAAGTTCCCCATCATCAATACGAATGGGAGGAGGTGGCTTAGGAATAGTCTCTGAATGATCCTCCATGGTGTGTGAATCAGTGTGTGACATAGTCTGCCTGGACAGTCTAGGTCCCTCTCCCAAAGGAGGAGGAGAAGTGGAAGGCGGAAGTCCTGCTAACCGACGAGAATGGCACGGAACCGCACCCGACTCCACAATGACTCAACAAAAAGCAAAGACTCTCTATTTACGTAAACCCTAGGCCAACTAGTGTGCACAGAGCAATCACTAATAAAATCTAAAGCCAAATGCAAGAAAACAAGGGCTGGATAAGTGAGCTCCCGAATGTGGCTGGTATGTCTCGCCTAGGAGAGGCTTGAGATCCCCTTGTCACCACAAGCGGAGGTTCGTAACCAATTATTGTGGCCCTCAGCTTCAACGCGTAAAGCGACTGTGTTGTCTGACCCCAACCTGGCTGGGACACATGTAGAATAACCTCTACAAGTACCCCCTCGATATCCTAGGTAAGGTCACTAAGGTCACCTCAATATAATCAAAGCTCAGGCGGACAGTCACAGGAGGGATTGACCGTATGGACAGGGTAGCAAAGCCTGAAACTCTCGAAAGAGCCCCCAGATACGAATACAATCCTGGCTATATCGTCGGTGCTACACAGTTACCGAACAGGGGTTATCCCAATCAACAACCGCTCACACTGCCTCGTGCTTAACTCCCTTTTGAGAGGAGGATCCTGAGAACGCTGGTTATATCAAGGATTTCACACACTCCCTGGACAGACACCTAGTTGTTGTTGTTTAGTGATCTTGGAGAATTAACTTACAATGAACTATTCCAAGATCCTAAAACCTAAGCTTGTTGGTGCACCCTAGAAAAGAAAAGAGTGTAATTCATTTTAATTAGCGTTGATTTTAGTTGGATTTATTAATCAAAAATAGGATATGGTCGTGCAACTAATGGTGTTATGACGCAACAAGAAGTAAAATGCACACCTAAAAATCAATGCAAATGCATTGTGTCCATGAAAACATGGTATGCGTACTACGTGTAATGCACACTTTCTTCTTCAAATGCTGAATGCAAATTTCCCTATATGAAGTCCTAACTATTACTCCAAAGTAAATCTAGATCTAGTGCAAGTACAATGCAAAATGCAAAATGCAATGCATCATGATAAGCAAATGTTTTTGGATTTTTTGAAAATAAAGAGATACAAAAAGAAAAAGAATGATTCTACCCACCCCAGACACTGCAAGCACACATAAACAGCATTCCAGCAAAGCACTAAGGTAAAAGGACTCTAATGCACTAATCTCAAACAAAAAATCAAAGATGCCATGACAAGAACTTTCCTAAAAGAAAAAATTTAGGCTAAAAATAACGTTTCTGGTCAGAAACAGAGGTATTAACAGACTCAGGCAGTGCCAAAGGAGACTCAGCAACTAAAAAAATTCACCCAACAATCCACTATCTTCCACAAAAAGGTAAAAACCAGAGTATACGCGACTGTGCGCAGTAAACCCACGTGTATACACGGAAATATCAGGGGAAACCGCGTGTATACGTGACTGTAAGTGACAAACCCGCGTACAGGAAGAAAAAGATGCACAAATCCAAGGCAAACAGACAGGCTGAGACTAAATTCACACCAATCAGGCTCTACCAGGCATACATGCCCCCATAGCTGACACAGAAACAAGAGAGAGAGATAAATTCAAATACATTGAATGCCAAGAAATCAACCCCCAAAGGACAATTACTAGGAACTCCCCAGTGGAGTCGCCATTTCTATTACGGAGAGAAATTCCTATGGCTTCGGGTACCACAACAGATAGCTAGACTCCAGAAATCAATCTTTCCCAATATGCAATAGAAATAAAATGTTTAACACTAAAGGATCGAACCTCGTACCTTATTCCGGACGGTTGAATTAGATCCCCGTTGAGCTTTCCAATCTTCAGCTTGAATTGATAGAATACTTCCTCAACAACAAGTAAACAATACAAGCATACTATATATCATGGTGTTAGATCTATTCTAGCATATATAATCAATAATGTAAAAGCATTTGACATATTCCAATGGATACAATATTCATTCAAATACACATTACTAGACAGGAAAAGATATTTCTATTAATATGAATCAGAGATTACAAGTGACAACCTCTGACGGCACGTCTGCGAACCGGAGAAACTGAATCCCCCACTTGGACCTCCACCACCTCAATCCTCCATCACTCAGATAGCAAGCTTACTAGCAAAAGGCAAGCTTGGGAAGAACACAACAGTGCTCCAAGGGAAAAAGGGATGCAAACTCAAGCATAAGTTCTGGCAACAATGGACTATAGTTTCGTTACTCTCAATTCTCTCTTATCCTTTCAATGTCTCAATGGGATCCTTATATAGCTTTTCAAAGGGATACTGAAAGGTCGAATCCGTGTGATCTCAAGGCATATGGAAGGCCAAGAGTCATATGAGTCGGATCCAAGTCAAGGAACGCTCCAAAAGGATTTGGATTATGTACACATCCCGATGTACGCGACTATAGAGGGAATATCCGTGTATGTACGCGGTTATCGGGGAAAAATCCGCGTATATCACTTTTCTTATGTTTTTAGGGATGCTCAAGGACACATCAAAAGACAAAAAGTGGTCCATAGGGGCTAATGAATCTGCAGCGGGACATGGGAAGGCCATACAATGTGTGATTCACCTAGTGTGGTGAAATCCGCTATAACAGGGGTATCTATTTAAAATAGGGAATATCTAGTGAAATTAGGGGTATTCTTTAATATCCCATGAATGAAGGTGTTATGGCATATTTCTTTGAGTGAAGACCCCATGAGAGAAGGAAACCGGTATGTTTCACATGGATCAATTGACCATTGTGGTTTATTTGGTTTCTCAACTTTAAAATACTTCTCTTCATATATACAATTACGTTTATTCATATGTTTAGTTGTTAAATTTTCAGCCTCAAATGATTTGATTGGATGCCAGTGCCTAATATAACTAATCAAGTCAATGTTTTTGAGTATGCGAAAACCTTCATATTCATTTGTGACGTCTCATATGATGTCATTGCCTCGTCGTTTTTTCGATGACCTCCCATATTAATAGTTCACTAGATATCTATCATACTATATTTTATCAACTCTTTCCTAGCTCTATAACTCAATAGATTCTAACCAACAATGTAGCTACAACTTCATGAGTCTCCTTTCTAAGGAATTACAACCTTCTAAAAAATTTACAGACATGAAAACAAAACACAACAAAGGTTTTACCCATGCCTAATTTTCTTAATGGGATTTGATTTAGTAGTATTAGTACTCCCAAACATTGTGTGGTAAATAATATCACAATAAGGATAAATAATAGCTTTGCTCAATTTCCTACCTATATATATACCATAATTGCTTGCACTTCAGCTGACAGACTATAACTTCCAATGCATTACTCATTGCTTAACCAATATAAATTACTGTGTAGGATCAAAAGAAGACCACAACTCACAAAAATATTGCCATCTGTGTGTGTGATCCATAAGGGAATTAAGATAATGATGCAAAATTGTTAGAATCTTCAAGAGTGGCATACATTGCCTTATATTTGTCATAATCTTTCAATTAAATAAAAGAAAGTATGAAATAGTTTTTCCAATACTATTAGTGAATCTATGTTGTTTTGTTTTTCATTTTACTTTCCCTTATATGCTTATAACCTTTGTTTCCTATACAATTAGTTTTTTGTTTTCTCTTATTAAGAGAGAAACAATGTCACCTTTACAACCTCAATGTCATCTAGGTAAAATGTTGTTACATCATCACTTTGGAGAATGCCCTCAATGACCAATTGTACATAATCCCACATAATTTCAGTAATACTTATACTTTCAATTTCCATTATATTTCCTATCTACTCATTCCACGATGTATTTGAGACTATGGTAGAATAAGGGAAATACTTATGAAAATGTAGAAAGAAATTCACTTTCTATAATGAAAGTTAACTTCTGCTACTGCAATCAATTTTTTCATTGCAGGATCGAAAGTCAATTTGAATGAATAGCCCATGACCAACCACAGTGCAAATGCAAGGATATCCTTTTTTTCTTCTCTAGAATTGTGGATGGATGACAATGTCACCTTTTTCTTTTATAATATTTATACTTCTAATCCAAATTTAACTTGAAAAAAATATCAAGGGATTAATTTTAGTCCACCGAGTCCTATTGCTTCTTTCATATATTGATGCTTGGCATCACCTCTACGATTAGGAACTAAGGTTCTCATTCACGTTGATGATTCTTTCATATACATATTTGTTTTAATTTTTTACTTAGTTTATGAGCCAACATGAATTTTTAATTACTTTTTTTGGGGCTAATGTAGTGTTACATGATTGCTTAAGTAAGTAGTTATTGGTACTTTGTGTGGATCATTTGAATTTTTTGGATTCAATTATAATTTTTTTATCTGTAACAAAATCTTTGTTAATGATAAAGTTTATGTTAGTTGGTTAATGGAGTTTTTCATTGGGTCACAATGGTCTAATCACATTTTCCATATTCATGAGAATTTGTCAAAGTGATGCTAAGGGTCAAATAATTGCCAAGGAGGAAAATTACTAGTTTCCTAGGTTAGGGGTGGAAGCTTTGGGATTTGGAATAAGGGGTACAATAAATGATGTTTGAAAATTAGAATGGCATAAATATTTAATAAAGGATCTAAATAAATAAATACATGGGAAAATCAAAGTGACAATTGATCATGAAGACACATGGAGAATGTGGGACCCACACAAGCTAGATTTTCTATGCCACATGGCATCCTCCTCTTGTTATTTAGAATCCATAAGAATACCAGGGGTATTGGGATGATTTGAAAGGTCAATATACTTGGAATGAATCAATTAAGGTCGAATTGGAGTGGAAGAGTAACTCCCATGGAAGAGGAAGAGGCATTTCGGAGCTAGTGAGACACTTGGACTAGATTCCCTAGCTCTATGACAACAATGATGAAGATTCTATGACACCTATGACAAAAATAAGATCTGAGGGATTAAATATGACATATCTGACATGTCAAGTTGAAATATAGCATCCAATAGGGCGCTCATGTGATTTGGGGAAGCTCAATGGGTTCCTACTCAAATTGGGGGAAGATGGAAGGCTAGGAAAGGGAGGACACATGGAAAGTATTGAGAACACACCCAAATTCGAATTGGCTTGAGTTTGTGGATCGATTGGTAACCTTATAATTCTAAGGATGTTTATAAAATATAGGAATCAACCAAGAGAATGGATTTTGTTCATTTGAGAAATTGTCATTTGTGAATTGTGAGAGCTAGTGGATGACTAGTTTTCTTGCCTTAGCCAATTTCAAGGGTGAAAGATTCCTATCCAATTTGGTGTTTGGAGAGGAAACTCAGGTATTTGATGGATATTTAATGGATTTGTATTTGCAGGTGTAATATATAGGTAAGCTCTTGGTTCCTTCTATTGCATCACTTTCTCTCAACCATTTTCAGTTTTTATAGCATATTCTTGCTCATGGAGGGATTGCGCTTTGGGTGAGCTATTGATCTCTTTGGGGAATATTATAATGCCCCGTTATTTTATATTATGATTTAAATTCTATTTATTTCAAGTTCATAAGACTCTTAAGTATAAATAAGGAAATATTTCATGCAAAAATGTTAAACAATGAAGAAATAGTGTCATTTATCCACTACCATGTTGTGAACCATTGTAATGATAATGATTTGGAATTGGGAGAGATTTTAATTGTACATTAATGATTGTAATAAGATTAATATTATATTTTATTCATTCTCATAAAGTCTCAGGTCTAAATATCAAATGGTTTTATGGAAAAGTGATTATTAATGAGCAAACGATGAGCATTTCCCCACTACATTGATGTATGCTATGATAATGTTGATTATTTAGAATGGGAGAATGTATCTCTGATATATTTATGATGAATTGAATGTAATTTATTATTATTAAAATTTTCATGTTCATGAAATAAACATTATAGGTCATTTTACTCATTTTAATTGCGTTTGGAGAAGATTTGGTGCCATTTCCCCAAGGGTCGAATTAGTGATTTTGTAGCTGTTTGGGAGAGGGTCATAAAAGCTTATATAAACAGAATAATGATGCATATGAGACCTTAAAAATTTCCCTTAAACATCCTCTTCCTCTATTTATAAATTAGAGTGGGTTTGGGAGCATTTGAGAATCCATTTCTAGCATTTACCCAAGGGGGAATTGGAGTCCCAATTTGCTAGTAAAGACTCCTACCTTGACCAAAATATTAAACAAGTTTGCAGAAGTAATTGGATGGTCATAAATCATAACTAAAAATCATACTCAATTTCTAATATCATTCATATACCTTCTCAGAATATTTGGGAGCATTTGGGTCAATTTGGATATCTAGACATCAAAACTAGTCAAGGGTCAAAATTGGGGAAAAAGTGAAAAATTGGCCATTTAATAAAAAAAATTAAAAAGGGACATTATAGAGTTTATCCCACACATATAAGGCAAGAGGATTTACTGGGATCACTAACTTCAAAAAAAACTTTAATTGAATCACCATTTATACCACTCAAAGGAAACTACACAAAAAAGGAAACTACACAAAAAGATCTACATGACATTTGTTTTACTACTCTCTTTTACCGATGAGTTATTGTGTTTCTTTATGCTTCGGTTTGTTGGGTTTATCAATTATGCTAAGACTTTGAGGTACTGTAATAATCATAGAAAATTAATTTTGTATTCCTTAAAAAATGTATGTTTGTTATATGTTATGTAATGAATACGTAAGATTTTTCATTCTTTGTAATGCTTCTTATTAGCATGTGCTCATGTATTTTGGTTAATAGAAAAATTAAAAGAGAATAAGCCAATCATGGTGGATTCCCTCACTCATATTCTTCAAGCAATGCATAAAGATGTTTGCATATCACTTGTGGATGTAATTGAAGGTTGGTGATTTTAGAATCTTGTTATTTGCTAATATAGACAATTTAGTATATTATTTAACATTTTGTGATTAGATATATTTTTAAGTTCATTGGTTTTTAACCACTAGACATGAAACTGGATTCACAAAGAAACTACAAAGTCTTATAGCTATATTTATGAATGATTATCTTTTGTAGGAAAAATCATATAGCCAACGAATATCCAATCTCATCCAACATCGTTAAGAATGAGAAAGTAGCATGAGAAAAGGAAAGATACTAAAACAGACTTGTAAGATCAATCAACCATGAAATATGACCCAACTCAATATTAACACCAATCGATCATAATAAAAAATATTGGCCGGAAAGTAGAATCATCTAGTCATTGCAAGAGGTTGACTAGCAAGATCAAGAAATCAACCAAAGGATACAACATATCAACCAAATTATTAGTAGTTCAATTGATACTATGAAAATGATAAGCTAATGGGTGATTCCATGAAGGTGGGTAACACTTTTTGGCCAGATTTGGTGATGAAAACCTGATTTTTTACTCACGTTCTAGATAGAAGCCCTCAAAACACATATATGCCATATGAATTTCGACTTGCAGTAAAAAAACAAATTGTAGAATATTATGTTGGCTTCCCAATGATATTTTTTCAAAATATTCCGATGTCATTTAATGTGTGAAATTTTTCATTTAATGAACTGTGTGACCTTAAAATTTTGAAGAAGTTAATAAGTGGCTCGTGTCCAACCCCAATAATTCAATCCTATATTAATAATTTAAAATATATATATATATATATGTGTGTGTGTGTGTGTGTGTGTGTGTGTGTGTGTGATCTACACATAATGCACTGTGGTCTGCATATTTTTTTGTTTATTTATTTCGCAATATACAATTATTTATTATTTTTCGAAAGTGACCACATATGATTTCAAAATCATTTTATACACATGTGCGTCCATCCCAACTTTTTTTACACTATTTTCAAAAATTGAAAAACCAAAGACACCCTTTTGAAGAGGACACGTCGATGTGTGGGTTGTGCATTTTCATGAAATTTTTGGATGTGTATATTTTACCCTATGTATTTTTCTTTGAGTTGCTTCGAAGTTGTCGTTTGGTTTTCTAAGTGTAAGTTTTATAACTAATTAAAAAAACCATATGAATGCCAAAACACATGCATGATATATCAATGGATAGAGGATTCGGTGGCGAATCTATCGATATGAACTCCACTCAGTTGTGTGCCATGAATGACAGGGATTACACCCCTATAAGACAGAGAGAAACATTGATTTTCTTGAAAGAGGGATACATCTTTGTTTTTTCAGGCCCTCGATCGAGGTATTTAAATACCTCGATCGAGGTTTAGTTGAAACCTCGATCGAGGTTTTGTCGAAACCTCGATCGAGGTTTTCTTAAACCCTCGATCGAGCTACTCTTAAACACTTGAAAAAAAGCTTTGTACATGACTACCAATATACTAGCATATTTTTTTGGGATATAAGTTTTAGCTTATATATATTATATATATGTATTATATATAATATTATGTTCATGTAGGACATTTTAGAAATGGGTTTCAAGGACCCATCTAAGAGAATTAAAAGAAAAATTACACAAGAATAAAGGGGAAATGGGAAATTATAATTTTTTAAAGATGGTAAATGTAAAAATAAAAATAAAAACATAAGTAAAAAATAATAATGAAATATAAAATAAAAAAGAATAAGAAGAAGGATACTTATTCTCAACATTGTAATAAATATAAAGAATTTTTTTTTTCTTTTTTCATATCCGAATAAATGATAAGAATATAAATGCATAAGAAGAAAATTGAAGGAGCAATCATATAATACTCATAACCATAGTGAAATATACTAGTAACAAGAGAAGTTGTTCTTTGTTTTTTAGATTTAGTTTTTTTAAACTATTAAAGAGGCATCAAAGTTTAGGGAACAAGAAAACTCTTTCCATAGTTCACCTAGAACATATAATTAGAGCTCTCTCATTGTATAGATAAATGTGTACATAAACATAATTGACAATTATAACCTATTACAAATTTGTTTCATCTAGACACGAGTACATTAAGAATATAACAAATAGATAAGACTCATGAAAAAAACATGACATGCCAGCTCGCTCAACTCATAAAAAAAGGTTTTTTCGTAGTGATAATAATATGTTGTGCCCCATATATGCGACCTTGTGACCCTCCTTATAACTAAATTTAATGAAGTTTAAATTTTTTCTAGACCAAAGATATTAACAAAAACATTGAACTCTACGTTGAAAAGAGACATGGATTTAAACAACACTATAGATGACATTGATTATGAATATTGTGTGCAATGACCAAGTGGACAAACTATTGTTTGTAGCAAAATGACCATGACATAGATACAATAAACCCTTCAATGCATCCTAACATGATAACTCAAAACTTTAACCAATAGTTGTGAAACCTTGATGGTGATGCCAAGGATTCATTTTGGGGATTTAACAATATTTTTACAGTCTGTGAACTACATGCATTTAATTTTTATTAATGCTTATATTCAAGTAGTATCATGGTGTGTTTTCATTAAAATTCAACATCTAGCTTGTTTATGTCATCAATGATTGGTAAGGAATTTCAACATCATTTGATTCCTATCAGAAATATATCCAATGTGTATACAATGTAGTACATAAATGTAGTGAAATGTTTTAAATACTACAAATACTTTTCTCCTTCGTATATAATTTTTAATTTTAAAAAACTACAATTATGTGATATGACTTTGAATTTACACTAATTTTTATCTTAATCGTCATGTTCTATTCCGCCCTGGAATCTGAGCTTTAAATATCTAACCCAAGGATCTATACATAGGTAGATCGTAGTCCTGAGAATCTAGGTCGAGTGGATACAACTCATCTAAGTTCAACTCATCAACTGAATTGCATACATCATTGTCATAGTATTCTTTTTGCATTGAACCAATGAGAGCAATGATGCATGCAATTCAGTTGATGAGCTGAACTTAGGCGAGTTGTGTCCATTCGACCTGAATTCTCAAGACTACGACCTACCTATGGTATAGATCTTCAAGACATATATTCAAAGCCTAGAGCCCAGGGCAGAATAGAACATAATGATTAAGATAAAAATTAGTGTTACATTCAGAGTCATATCACATAATTGTAGTTTTTTTAACATTAAAAATTATATACGAAGGAGAAAAGTATTTTCAGTACCTTTAGAGAAATGAAAATGTGAGCATGAAAAAAAAAATATGACCTCATTTCCTTGGGTTATATCAATGTCCATTGTTTACTCTTCAAAATTGTTATTGTGCCACACATTTGCAGTTAATTTTGCTAGTAAATTATTGAATGACATTAGAATTTACATCAATAACACGTGACTAATTGTTTTGGTGTTTCATAATGCTAAG
Organism: Pseudotsuga menziesii; assembly: GCA_001517045.1. NCBI lineage: Eukaryota > Viridiplantae > Streptophyta > Pinopsida > Pinales > Pinaceae > Pseudotsuga > Pseudotsuga menziesii. The sequence goes on from LPNX010963590.1 coordinate 15,084, forward strand.
AGTGGAAGAAAATAAATAAACGAAAAGGTGTTATGACGACTGTGAGATTCGAAAATAAAAAGTATGGAAACTAAACATTATATTAATTCTCATTTTGACAAGAATTGAACATGTTTTATGACATGAATTCAAATGGGGATTCAAAATACAAGATTTCCAAGCATCTTTTGGAAGACTTCATTAAATGAAACTTTACATTCAATGGATATGGAAATACAATGTCAAGATCAATCTATCAGCTCAATCAAGGTCTCTAAAACATAGAATATTATGATAATAAAATTTAATAAAACATCATTTCGACTAGAAGAATGATATACTTGTGGGTAATATTACATACCTTCAAGAAAAAACAAGTAACCGCATTACTACTGCCACTTCCTCTAGATTTTATGAATAGATATTAGTCGTAGAGTAATTGGTGTTATAGATGTGATTGATTGGAGTCATACATGTGATCAATCACATATATAGCCCAGTTACTCTACAACCCATATTGACAAATGAATATAAATAACCATTTTATATCCAACAAACGAAGTGAATTAAATGATGGGTTTGTTGCCTATTTATGGAAGATTAAAAATGCTCCATCAAGGTCCTTTTTAACCCTCGATCAAGCTATTTTTTAACCCTCGATAGAGGTCTAAAAATATCAATCGAGGGTTTATCAGAAGCTCAATCGAGGTTTCGACAAACCCTCGATCGAGATTCTATTAAACCCTTAATCGAGGTGTTAAGACCTCGATCGAGGGTTTAAAATTGTCAACTTTCCTGTCTCAACTTTTCTGACTTTGGATTGCATCTTGATTTTCTCCATTAGTAGACCTTGGTTCTATAACTAGCTCTTCAGGTACTCCTCCTCATACTCATTGTACACAGGTACACCGAAATCCCCTTTAAAATCGTCATTAACGGACCCGGTGTTGAGCAGATTGCAACCTTCAGAAAACAAGCCTGCAGAACTATCTGCTTCTATATCAGGTTGATCATCTTTCTGTCTAGTAAGGGAAAGCTTCAGTTGAAAAAGGACTCTCCCCTTCTGCTTGCAGGGCCCAACCAATTTTAATGTATCTTTTATTTCACCACCATTGTCCTCACCTGACAATTTTTGGAACATATTAAGGTTTTCCTCAACCTCCAAACAATCAGTAAAAATATGCTGCAGAGTGGTTGATTTTCTTTCCAAAATAAGTAATGACAGTTTAGGAGGAAAGGTGGCTGGATAATAAATCTTAGCAGCGTTCTCAAGAGGTTTGAATTCCTTGGGCATGTTATAATAAAATCTTGTAAATCTTCTGTTAAAACTAGATATGGCCTCACCCTCATGCCTCTTCAGGGAATAAAATTATAAAAGTATTTGATCCAGTGGCCTTCTCCTACCCCAAAATTTCAAAAAAGTGCAAGAAAACTCTTCTCAAGTATTGATGGACTTAGGCTGCAGGTGTTTGAACCATTCTTTAGCATCTCCTTGCAAACACTGGGCAAAAGTCCTCATGCAAACATCATCATGTTCTATCTCAAAAAGGCCAGAGAAATATTCAAAGGCTTGTAAATGTTTCTCAGCAGTGAAGTCTTTGGATTCTCCATAAAATTTGGGGAGGTACTTGTAATGTTTTGTAGGAAAATCATAGAGGATAGGAGGCAATTGTAGTGGTTTGTACCGGCTTGGAATACTAGGAGAGACCAGGTTAGGTGCAACAGATACACTATTAACTGAGGTTTCATGAGGTTCACAGGGGTGACCTTTAATGTCATGAGCTTTGGGAGAAAAATCTCGGTCAAAATAAAATGTACAAGACGATGCAATGCTTTCAATTCATAAAGAAGGATAAAGAGGAATATATTCATAGCTCTGTTCCGAACAAATTGAACCATAGAAGGTTGTTTTGATAAATTTAGGAAAGGATAAGGACAAACTTACAAGGCAAGACAAGGCATCTTGGAAGAAACAGAAACTTGAGTATCTTACCCTTTCAGCATACATTTTCGGGCCTTACAAGGGGTCCATTTTCTCCAGCGGAGCCTGCCAGTTGTTTCTGACAATTTGATTTCTGGGTCATATCGCCAGCAAAGTCGCTGAAGTCTGAATACTTTAAGAGTGGAATCGCCAGGCGAAAATTGAACAACCTTTTTGATGTCTGATCATTGTTCACCATCAACAACCAAATCTAAAACTATGTCGTTCTTCCCAGGGATGATCTTCAATCTCGTCCCCATAAATGGCTCCAGTTTGTTAGCACCGAGATTGAGCCCATAGGTTGGCTGAAAAGGGTTCTCTCCCGGGCAACATCAGAACCTCTTTAGACTGCACCTCTGGCCTGAAACAATCAGAGAGGGATCTCTCGCTTACTCTCCAAATTTACTCACATAAGATATTCAATCAAGAATGGTCAGGAGGTCAGACTCCTGAATAGGGCGGGTGCGTTGATGTAAGATGCATGGTGGGACTATCAGAGAAAGGAACCATTGGGAAATGGAGTTGAAGGTACGGGTAGGGAACATATTATAGGAGGTAAATAATGGCATAAATTTATAAACAAAGTCAAGATAGCCGTCGATCTTGCAATCAGGAGATATTTAGCAGGTGATTAGTAGATGAGAGGGAACAGTCCATCACACAGAGCATCTATAGGGTGCATTCTGCGTGACTTTAAAAGAAATCTTAAATAAATATCTGAAACAACAGATGGACCATAGCATGTATGAATTCCAAACTATTATACACTTATTTCAGACATGGAAGAAACTAACAAACTGGAATGAAAACATGATGAACATTTCACGTAAGGAAATTACATATTGAAAGAAACGACGATACAAGAATCTCTGCCTTGAAAGACAATCCTTCCTCTACAAATTTATTCATAACATGGAAACTAGAGATTAATTACAATGGAGAGACTCATCCCTTGAAATTTTCCCAACCAACCCCTATCTCCCTCTATCGGGAGTATATTTATACTATTTCAGCACTGAGACTACTCTCCGAAACAAAACCTAAAAATTGTTTTCAATCACATTCAGACACTAACAGTTCTAGAATGTGGTACTATTTCCATGATTTACAAATATGAACAAACATTATGGGGCTTCCACACATGGTAATACATACTGACAGCGCAAAGTTTTCTTCGTTCAAGTAATTTGGCATGAAAACGGTCTTTATATCGCTTGCTGGTGATCTGTTGCTGACTCAGACTACTCTTTGATGTGCTTTTTTGCTTCCTTTGACTGGCTTTCCTTCTTCGAACTGTGGTGCTCAAAGGATGACAAGAAACCCCATGCTCCGGTACCCAACCATTTTCCAGCGCCTCTTTTGTCTGGTAACATGATTATAGGAGGGAACTAGAAAAAGGGTGGCCATGCATTTGATGATGATAAGCCTTCAGAGTGGCTTATCATTCTTGTACAACTCTCTTCCTCCGATGAGGAAGATTCTCTCACAGGCCACGCGATTGGGTGTGGGTTTGACCTCCTCCTCACCCCCTGCAAAGTTTTTAAGTGGAGATTATAAGGGCGGTGATGAAGGCTTCAGACTTCTACTGTCCCAGACCGAGCATTTGCTCCAACAGCTTAGCCACCATTGTGTGTTGGGACTTCAGAGGCCATGACTTCAACTGGAGGTGTCGGAGGGATGTCCCTAGGATGTAAAAACCCATGCACAATGCATATGAGGGTAGGGCGGTGTGGAAATAGGTGAATCTCCCTAGGTATTTAACATATGTGCCCTGGTGGTTGGCGCTTTATTGGTGTAGATAACCAGGATGATGAAGAAATGTAATTTTATGTTCGCCAACCATCAATACCCCTTGTCAAACTAGCTTCTCAAACCACACAGCCATGGTTGTCTACGAAAGAGCGCAACACTTCTCATAATTTAGCCTTTCTGGTCTATCTCTCACCGTCTGCCCATTTCCATACTCAGTGGTTGTTGGAAGTAAAATGCAGGTCAATCTCATGGCTCGACGACATTTGGTTTTTCAGCTCAGCGCCATTTCTGGGTATTCATTCGGATCAGTTTATTTATGTTTTTAAATAAAACCAGACATAGACATACTTTTTATTTTAATGTCTCCCCATGTCTGCCTGTGACAGATTAAAGCTCATCAGCATGGATTTGTAACCCCTGTGGAATTTCCCCGGGTCAAAATTCATGTCAGGGATCAAAGGTGGAGAGCGAAGGACGAGAGGGCTTCATTGTGTTCAGGTTAGGTTACCATTAGTTGTCTCAGTCGGGTATTTGTTATTAGTGAGAATCTTTCATTACATATAACGACTATTCTGCATATTGGGCATCGAAATTGCTCAGTAAATGACTCTCTATTCGAACCAAGTCGCTTATTTCTATACACAATTGTCTGTGCTTTATGTTGTTCACTGTCATCTTTGTAGTGTTGTTCAGAGGTATTTCCATGTGAGAGATTTATGTATTTATAAGTTATCTTTCTGGTAAAGTTTCATCCCGAGAAAAGAAAATTTCAATGGCTCATGGAAATTTCATATTCGAGAGGAAACTTCATAATCAGTAGTAGTTGAATTATTTATTTAGTCAATGAAAAGTCCAAATCAATTTCTCTAACGATGTGGATTAACCATATGTTTTTAGACATTTTATCAAATTTAAATATGCTGTTGTCACCCATTAAATAAAAAAATAAATTATGAAATAGGTGCATGGCTATTTTTAACATAGGTTTTCATTTTTTGGGGGTTAAGATTAAATATCTAAAATTATTCTATGTTTTTATTAAGTAATCCATTCATCATGCCATTTGTTAACATAGGTTTTCAATTTTTTTGGGTTAAGATTTAATATCTAAAATTATTTTATCTATTTATTAAGTTATCTATTCATCACATCATGTTTTTTGTTGTTGTTGTAAAGCCTGTGTAAAGCTCTAGTAAATCCATTATGTATATAAGTAAAATTAAGTACAACATTACATACCATCTTTCACCATTTATTAAGGTGTCCCAAGGTAGTGAAACCACCATCTCAGGCACTCAAAAATACTATCATGATTGTCTTGCTAAAAAAATAAGGCCGTCCCAATAGAGGGAAAACATGCCAAATAACAGTATGAGACCATCAAATTCTGACTAGCTATCAACGTTCTATATGGCATACTATGTACTAGACTATCTAAAACAAAAAACATGAAATACTGAAAAGCACAAGGAATGGTCGAAGAATCAAAACAACACTTAACTAGGATGTGCACAAAGAGAAGAGTCTTTGCATTCCTCAATGATTGGGTAGCCCTCTATTTCCATGTACAAGGATCCTACCTCAGGCTGCTTGACCAAGAGAAGTGCCCATTTTTTTAGGTAGGACCAAGTTGTCCATATCCAAGCAGTGTATCTTCTTATCATAGGAGAGGTCAGGCTCAACGGGAGTTGTAGTTTCCAAATAATGCCCAGAAACGTGGTATGAAAGCTTGCTTCCTTTCCCTTCTTGATCACAGGCTTCCAAAGACACACCTTAAGAGGCTCCCCCCAACAATTTCTCATGAGATAGCCCCTGCACCATCACTCCAATAGCTTCAAGATGCTTACTGAATAGAGAATGCTCCCAATAAAAACTATCACCAAGGTTGTTTAGACCATCAACAGTGTACTCCATGCTCACCCTCATTTCTAAAATCGAATCCTTGGATCTTCTCATTTGTATTGGATGTCTTCCATGAAAAGACCCATCATATTTTTACCACACAGTAGTGATTAATCTTCTCGGTTGAGCATGTTGAGGCCATATGTTGTACAACAATGCTAGCCTCCTAGCCATCAATAAGGAAACAAACCATCAACGGAATTGAGTTCACATACACATCACTCCCAGACCGACCAAATGCCTTGCATCCTGAATCACTATGACCATTGCTTCCCGACCTAGGTTTACCATGCTGATGTAAAGACATGGTTTCTTCTTCAACCTTCTCCACCTTGTCACACACCACCAACGTCTAAGGAGGATGCCAAAAAACCAAGAACCAGAACCTCAGATCCAACTGAATATATACTTGCTCATTAAACCCGAAATTCACATGAGAGTGTTGTCACAATATCACACCGGATCGAATAGAAACATTGTTGATCGCCATCTCATTTTCCATTCAATAGGCCAATGAATCAATTATCATTACTGGATGCATTAAGTCCAGATAGTTCCTCATTAACTGCTCTAACATATCGATTTCCCATATGTATAGACACAAGCCCGCCTCATGTATGTTCGTCAAGTGTCGATCCATTGTTCACACCCGCATCTGGGGATTCATAACATCGTGTTAAATAAATCGCATAGAATTAAATAAAAAACTTGAAATAACAAAGAACACAATGAGCTACAAATTCATAGATTGCGTTAAATATATATAATTAAAATTATATATATGATTATGATTGTGTTAAATATATATATATGAATGAAACTACAATTTAATCATTTTTTTATATTTTGTTTATTTGGTTTGAATTTAGAATTTATGGTTTATTTAGAAACATATTTCAGACAAATAATTCACTTATGAAATTAATTTTTTTCAAGAAAATAAAAAAACGTATTTTCATTCATTTAAAAATAAAAAAATACAATCTTCAGTGCTTTTCAACAAGTTTTATGCTTCCAAAAATGAAAGAGTCTTAAAATTTTCAAGGATCAACCTCCTCAGGAAGAAATTATATAGTTGTCTCACATTAAGTCTTTAAAAATTCATTTGGTCTTTTCATTTAGAGAAAATCGCATAATTCAATCAATGAAATACCCAAGGGGGAGCAGATTTACCCCCTTGAAATTCTTCTAGATGAAGAGCACTAACATGGAGTAAAAGTCCCTATTTTGGTAGAGAGTATGCTTTTGAATTTAATTCTTTAGAGATATGGTTGAAATGAATCACCTAGAAGGTGCTCTCGATCTACTTCAATTGTGAGACCATATGAATGAGACTGATTTTATTTATCTACGTTGAACTTTGCTTATAGTTGATCACTAGCTTTGAATATCTATACACTTGTAGGCTTTGAATTCCACATCTGGTCGCTTGTCCCAACAGAAAGAAAAGGCCTTTTAATTTTGCTAAATTATTGGTGCCCATACCTAAAAAACCTTTACCCTGGAAGTAATGTTCTTTTCAAAGAAACAAAGTAGATATGAAACTACTCTTTTGATTACCTTCTTGAATGGCTCCATAAAAAAAAGGCCCATGGCATCTCTCATCGATCAGAAGTGGATCTGATAATCACCCAAACTCAAGGGACTATCAAGAGATTATAAAACTAGAAAATAGATCAAGATTGTGAAGCTACTTAGAAG
>LPNX010963608.1:0-132080 GCA_001517045.1 Pseudotsuga menziesii
GGTAATTTGCTACTATTAGTCACCGACTCAAAAATAGTCATTTATAGCCTGATTTTAGTCATTTTTTTAGTCATTAATTTCTCATTTTCTACTAGTGTTAGAAATATTATGTTCAGCAATAAAATAATCTAACAAATCTTCGTTGTTTTCTTCTTGAAAATCAAAGAACTGATTGATACTCAGGACAGGCTGAATTACTTCTTCTTCCTGTTCTTTGGTCTCGTTAATCCATGACAGTTGATCTAATGTAGAAGGTCTTTGGGTAGAAGGGTAAAGTGCAATTTGTTTTCTCTCTGTCCCATGTGAAATAAGCATACTTCTTGACCTACATCCTATGAAAGCATCTGTTGTTGCCAACCAGGGTCTGCCAAGAATCAATGGGTGCCCTCCTGGGTTAGACTTTGGCTATAGCACTATAAAATCGACAAGATACTCCCAGGAGTCTAAAGAAACAATGATATCTTCTAAGATCCCTTCAGGTGTAATTTTAGACCTGTCAGCTAGTTCCAGTGAGTTTTGGTTGGTCTGAGATTTGTCAAGTGAAGGTATTCCATTGTCTCTAGTGTCATGACATTAATGGCAGCACCTAAATCAATCAATTTTTTTGGAATTGAAAAATTATTGATAGTAATTGTAACCATTGGGATTCCAGGATCTACGTACTTTTCAATGAAAACAGTGTTAGACATTAATCCTGCTAGATTGCCTACCACATGAATTTTTTATGGATCCTTCCTTCTTTTATTAAGACATAATTCCTTAATTGCTTTAGTGTAAATTGGAATATCCTTTATAGCCTGCAGTAATGGAATTTTGACATACACATTGGTTAACTCATTCAAAACATCAAAATCAGGTAGGGAGATTGAAGGTTTTTCTTTAACCAACCTTTCTGGAAAAGGAGGTGTATAGGATACTAATGTTTTCCCTTTTTGACTGTGATTTTCTGACTGTGATTTTTCTGTATTTAATTTTTTTGGGAATTTTCTCATTTTCTATTTGTTCTTCTAAGATAATAGGAGATTCTTTTTGTAAAGTTTTTCTAGATCTTAAATTGATATTTTGGAGTGGGAGAATTGAGTAGGGGAGTGCCATTCCATCATCAACATTATACATGGGTCTGTCTATTTTATTATTTGGATTTGGAATTGGCTGAGCTGGCAATTGTGTAGGGCGAGGTGGAGGCTGATTGGATGGCAATTGAAGTTGTTGAGGTGGTGGACCCAATTGAGGAGCCATGTTGTTGGGTTGTTGGAAAGATGGGGCTTGGACTTTATTCTGCTGGTATTGGGGATAGGCAGAAGGTTGTTGATAGGGCTGTAAATAGGCCTGCTGATATGTCCGGTTACCATGGGCATATCCTCTCCAATTTGGAGCAGATTGGGCTAATGGAGGAGACCAAGTTTTCCAGGGCATGGGTGCACTCCATGAATTCTGAATAGGAGTTTGATAATTTGTATGAAATTGCTGCATAGGATCTTGAGACATACCTGAAAATCGTGGCTGCCAAGGTCTTCGTTGTCCCATAAAGTAGAGAGACTCCATTCTTTGATTCTCCTCCATTCGAGCTGCCTGCAATTATTTCAATCTGGGGCAGTCATCAGTTTTGTGATTAGAAGTACATAAGCCACAAATTTCAACAATATTTAAAGGACATTCTTTTAGTGGGTGTTTCTTTCTACATTTAGGACAAAAAATAGACAAGGCTTGATCTTGTTGGTCCTGTTGTTCTTGTCTTTTCTTGGTTTTTTCTACTTCGACTTGTGTGCCTAAGGTACTCAATAAATCAGTCTTGAAATCTTCTAACAGATTTCCAAGCTCAGCTCTAGAGATACCACTGTTTGCAGATTTAGTTACTTTAGTAGTGATATCCCTTTTTCCAGTTCTAGCCTTCCCTCTTGAATATTTCTGACATAAATCTTGTATTTTGTCAAAGGGAAGGTAGGAGATGTCACCTTTCCCATAACATTCAAAATATCCAAATACTCTTCTCTTATTCCTTTTAGAAATATTGTTCTAATCATCTCAGATGTCAAAGAATTGTATTTAGATTTCTACAGGTTATATGAGAATCTTTCCAAATACTCCTCCAAGCTCTCATCTTCCTGTTGAGTCATTCCAAAAATTTCATCTTTTAGATCCTTTGATCTGCAATATGCCTGATATTTTCGAAGAAAGATCTTCCTCATTTCATCCCAGCTAGTGATAGAATGCTCTCCTAAGCCCATGAACCATTTCAAGGCAGCTGCTTTAAGGATAGCAGGGAAAAGTCGAAGCTTATGGGTGTCATCAGTGTATCCATAAGTTTGACACAAAATATCAAACTCGAATAGGAAAGATTCTGGATCCTCAGAAGTCATGCCATAGAAGTTTGGTAAGACAGATGGTGGAATATTCTTCATTTTTACCTCTTCTCCTAGGATAATTCTAGTGTCCAAAATGAGAAATTTAAAGGTGGCTTCCTGATCTTCTTGTATTCTTTCATCCCTCTCATGTCTCCTATTTTCTTCCCTTTCATGTCGCCTCTCTTCTTCCCTTTCATGTCTCCTCTCTTCTTCTCTTCTCTCTTGTCTACGTTTGTTTTCTATTTCTAACATTCTCTCATACTCCCTTCTCTGTTCTGTGGTTGGCCCTTTTGATGTTTCTTCCTCAACCATTTTAGAAGTACCAACTGTTGTGATGAATCCTTTTGGAAAAGAAGGTCCTGTTACTTCTGTTTTTGGGGGGTTTTTGATAAATATTCTTTTCTTGTCTCTTTGTCTTGACATAAAACTAAAATCTACTCTATGTTTTTGTTTGAAATTTTTGTTTTTATCAGAGAACTAAAGTTCCTAAGCCTGCTTCTAAATGCCTCCCCGGCAACGGTGCCAAATGTTGGGCTCCAATCCACTAATGCAAATCAGACCTTGAGTTTATGTCAATCCGGAGTTGGTAGACTTAGAGGCATATCCAAGTATAAGGACTCAAAGCTAGACTTGACTTGGAAATCTAGTTTATCTATGAAATAAACCTATTAACAAATTAAATTACTGTGATTTGAAAACACAAAAATTCCCTTACAGGAACAGCTTCATTTGATATTTCACTTACACAGCAATTTATATGTGAAAGATTCTGAGATAATAAAAACTAATTAAGCCTAACCCTAAACTATGAACTACGAGATTCTGTCTATTATCCCAGCACTAAATAAACAATCAATCATCAATTTCCCTTACAGGAAAGCATTCATAATGTATAATTGTTCTTAATACTTCATCATCGAATAAGCAAGCGATGTACAGCATAATGAGATAGTAGTCTGAACCATTCCTTTAATATAACTAATAAAATGACAGAGCTTATAAAACTTGATTGAAAGCAGTCTAACTCATTCTGCAATAAGAAAATCGAATCCTACATGAACTAAAACATACCATTGACACAATCCAAATCATTTGCAACAATCCAAATCGTTCACTGGCAATTGAAAGGTGTGCAGACTCGATAGAGGGGGCCCTCCAATGTCTCGTTCACACACGCAAATGAAGAATCATAGATCTTTAAACTTTAATTATATTCACCATAAAATCGATCATACACAATAATAGAACAACGCAGTCCAGAACAGTATGCGTTTTCTCCCCAAATCGTGATGTCTTTCTCCTCTGTTTTATGAAGTACTTATACAAATTCTTGAAAACTAGAAATGCTATTAATATGGAAACTAATTAATGAAACATAGTCCTCGAGATCCTCTATCAAATCCACAAAATCAAAACTGCCCTGATTTTGTGCTGAGTGGTAGCACAAGTGGTCGTCTTTGACTAACTTTGACTTGACACCTATGAGAGCCACATCATCTATTCGTTGGAAGTTTATCCATCCTTGGACACTGAGGATCTTTTCTCCATCTTTCAGTTCACGCCTAGCTGGACTGCAAGTGTTCAACCTTGGAGACATTACGGGAAGTTATCACATCCTATAATCCTGAATAAAAACCTTAGTTTAAATGCTTTAAAAATCTCAAAATTCAATCTGTTAAAAGCAACGACATTTATACCTTTTAACCAAAGTTTGTGGGTGAATTTAAGGCTTTATAAATCAGTATGAAGGTTTTATGGAGGAAAATGGAAGATATTTAGGTGACAAAAAGAGGTCAAAATGGTGCCCAACAGGGACAGTGAGGAAGGTTTGCGCTAATTCATGATGGAGAAACCACGCAGGCGGTAGACTGTTAAAATTTTCCAATTAACGTTATTGTCGAAGGATTGGTCATGTGACGATGACCCAGAATTGACGAGATTCGCGCTACTGTGTAAATGATTTATCATGGATGAATGGAGGATGATTTTTTGGATTGGAGGGGATGATCCTCGTCACCTGCAAGACACAAGATACCAGAAATTAACTACACAAAAAAGACAAGCTAAATAAAACAAAATGAACAAACATGAAGTTGGTTCGTCATTAATAATGTTGAGGGAAACATGGCACAAATGTGATAAATCTTACCTATTATCCTTGAACTTGCAACCAAGGAAATAGTAGTAGTGGTGGGTTAGGAAAACCAAGCACCGACCTGCACAAAAAACTTCAAGTAATATAAAAGAATGAAGGTATCGCTCCTTGAGGAAAGACGAAATGTGAGAAGAGAACTTTCCCCTTGAGTAAAGAAGGAAATGGAGCTTTGGAACGCTTGGAAATAGTAGAGAGGTGAGCTAAGAGGAATCTCAATCACAATCCCAATAGCATAAATTTTCTCTAAAATCTTCTTACAATTAGCGTTCCCACAACCCTCTTTTCTAGGCTAAGAGGTGGCCAAGAAATATCAAGACCCTAGTGTGAACCCATTAATCCATGGTTTGGTCTCCCAAGTACACCAAGAGAGCATTTGAGGAAACCAAGTGTGTGAGAGGAAAAATTAAAATTCAAATGGGTAAGTGGATCTTTCATGAGCCATCAATGTGTTGCCAGTGGGTGAGATCCCATTGTTTGTTTTGAAGGTGCGCATTGTAGTGAGAGTAACCAATGTTTAACCTGCACAGTTGTGTATTTTCACTATTTTGGGGCCATATTAAACTCACTATACTCTTTATAACTTGTGGAGGTGTCTTCGGCAATGTTCATGATGTATGTTGATGACGCTTTACTATGTGAATCATGAAATTGTCACAGGTGTGCGAGTTTTTCATGATAACACAGTTAGTCACACACTATTAAGATAATTACTTGATCCTTTAATTTATTAACTTGAATAATATTATTAGTATGCATATTGGATGTTATTGATAAATTTTATTTTGAAGCAAGTTTTTAGCCTCTTCGTGATTAGCAGTTTCTAATAAAAAATGTACTAGTTATTGTACCTTATTTTTGTACTTGAGAATCTATTAATGAATTCTGATTTAGAAGTGTTTTATTGGATGACTATAGACATATTTATATGTAATCATTCTCATATTATAAATATTTTTTGAAGGGAAAATAATTGGTTATAAATTGTCATCTTGTGTGTTCCTACTAGTAGTACATTTATTGGGATTTGTTGAGGATAGCTTGCACTAGAATTTAATTATGTTTTTATCATTTGCTCAAAGTTGATATGGAATATCATGTGTATGAACATAAAATCCCAATATGAGGTCATTCATCATTGAAACTTAGTTTCTTAAGAGTTCCAGACTGGTGTAAAAACTAGTTACAGATTTTGTAGGAATTGTTTCTAGTCACTATATGAGAAGAAATTGGTAGGTTAATATTATGGAAATTGAATTAATTAGATATGATATTTTGGACAGACATAAATTTATTATTCATTCTTTTTCATCTAAATTACATTCAATATTTTTTAATGTCGAAACTATGCATCCTAGTTAGTGACTAGTTGCTTTAATTTACTAGTTAAGAGTCTCATGACTAGTTTAATGAAGAAACAAAATATATGATAAACCTGCCTAATTTGATTATGTGAACTTATCCATTGTGCTTAAATTAAAATAATCCCTCTTTATCTCCATATATATCCCCTATACCCTTCCTTTCCTTTAAACCTAGGTTGGGTATGTTACAAGTGGTATCATAGCTCTAGGTTACAACACTAGGGCTGTTTGGACCTTCTATGCAATTGTTACTCTTTATTTTATGAAATTTATTATGTTTTATATGATGTCGAAGAGATTAGTGATGTCCTAACCATGTTGTTATAACCAACACATCAAATCCATGAGATGTATTTTTAAAATATACTCAATTAAAATAATATAAGAGTTAAGAAATAAGTTCTCCATAGAATATTCAAAATTTGCAATGAGATGGTAAGGCACAAAACAAATAGTGCATTCTTACTGTTTTAAAATTATAAAGTATTCATGGTGGGATATCCCAATTATCTGATGATGCCTTATGGTAAGGAGCAATGCCAATAAGACATAATGTTAAAACACTTTGACCAACTTAACTCAATTGCAAACACCTATAGTAGTTGTTTTCATATCTTCCAAAACAACTTACAATGGATGTATCCTTAACCAATAATCACCATGGAATTGATTTGAAGGATTTTTATTTAGCATTAATCACAAGAAAAAGTTTACTTCAACATTTCTAAGCAAAAGATCATAAATAAAATCTCCAAATGGACTCATGTTATTTTGTATCTATTCACTTCATTGTCCTCGTGCTCTTTTAGAATAAGCCTGTGTATAGGTTGACTTCTCTTTTGTACAATTTTTGGGTCATTACCCCCTCTCTAATATTTTTTCATGCTTATTAATAAGTGATAGTATTTTTTTCAATTTAAAAGGGTTATCTATCTCTACAATATCTCTTACAGAAGAGATGATGTATAAAAATCAAAACACGTACATTTATAGACAAGTCTAACATTTCTTCAATGCAAATACATTTGGCATACTATTGAACAAGTACATTAAATTTACAGTGCTGAAATTCAAGCATGAATGTTTGGGAAATATCTTATCTAGTAGAAAATGAAAGAATACAAAAACTTTGTCTCTAACTCTAAAATAACTATCTCTTAAGTATGACAAGTATTTTTTCCTGAGATAATGAAAAGTGGGAGCTTACACACTACAAACTAGAGATAATTTTGTCAGGATCTGATCTAGTGGATAATAGGGAATTTCCATGACAATGGCCAGGTCCAAACCCCAATGGGCATAAATCCTTCATCATGCTGGTTGGTTTAATTTGACGACCCAATACATGAACTTCAAATTAAATTCGTTGTTCCGAAGAATTGTCCCAAGAGGTTTCAACAAGTTGAAGACCCAAGTGATAGTGAAAAAAGGTTGATTTATTGATTGCTTTCTTATACTTTACCATGAGTAAGGAGACATAGTTCATGATAGGATATATTGGATTTACAAGGGAAGATAATATGTTATGCGATAGAGCTCGACCTTATGCAGTGTGGTGCCTAGCCTATTTTGGTGATGCTGCAAGATTTGGAGCCAACTTGGTACCTGGTGTTGGATCAAGGAATTATAGAATGTTAGTTTGTATAGTTACTAAACACAATAGGAATGCATCTTTCCATGCTCATTCAACTGCATCCATTTATTGCAAATAGGTGGTATAAATAATGAATTGAATTGGTGGTATGCACAATGCATTGAATTGTTAACCAGTGCATCTAGTGGTGGTTTGCACAATGCACTGAACTATCAGTTAGTGCATCTATGACCTGCTGGTTAAAGGTGTAAAAGTACATTCTCCATTAACTATGGTCTACCATCAACAAAATATAATAAATTGTGTACACTTGTTTTTAATGTAGCACAGTACAAGGTTAATGCGAGTTATAGGGCCTATGGTTTAAATAATGGCTGCATAGCCAAAACCATCTCGAATTTTGTGAGAATAGCAAAACCCAACTTGAATTTGGTGAACCATGGAAGGTTTAACATTTAAACATAATGACGTACTCCCTCCCCCACGCGGTCGGAAACACATAACAAGGAAGACGTCAGCTAAAGACAACAAATCATAAGCTAAGAAAATGCTATTTTAAAAATTGTTTTTTTATAAATAAAGTCTCATTTGCTATGTTTCTGCTATAGTTTCCTATAAAAATTTAACAATCATCCCAGAACTAATGTATCTAACCGAAAAATATATGTCATGGAAATAATAAATAGAAGCATTTTTTTATTGAATAGTTCAATTATCGATCTAGGTGCCCAGGTGCACGATTGGGACAACCATTTGATTGAATGAATTGAGCACTGTTATGGTTGATGCATATAAGAATGAGCAAAGCAGGAAATAGACTACACACACAGAAATATATACACAGAAAAAATGAAAGAGTTTGAACCAATATATGTTATTTCATTACTCATGTATGATGCACATTACTCTGCTTGTATATTACAATAGTATACATGTTTATATTGAGTGCTAAGAATGCTTTGATTTTTCACCCATTATGTTCAATTACAAAGAAGTTGGAATGGTCTGGAAGCTCAACTATTACAGATGAGTGGAAGACAGAGAGACAATATGTCGTAGTCTTGTCGATCGTTAATGTCTATGATGCATGTTGATATGTTGACCCTGTCAAGGTTGCGTCGAGGTTCAGACTTGTCGAAGTCGATGCTTAACCTGTGAAAGTCGAAAAACAACGCCTAATGCTGGGTGGATCAATCAATGATCCGGGTTCCCAGGTGCACAATGGGGATAATAGTTTTCTTGAATGAATCGAGCACTATTATGGAGGAAGCATATTAGGAATGAGAAAAACAGGAAATATACTACACACAGAGAAATATATACACATAATGAAAATGCAAAATGAAAATGCAAGAGTTTGAACCAATCTCTGTTATTTCATTACTATTGTATGATGCACATTACTTTGATTGTATATTACAATAGTATACATGCTTATATAGAGGGATGAGAACAATTGGGTTGTCTTCTCGTTATGTTCATTTACAAATAAGTTGGAACAATTTGGAAGTTCAATTGTTACATATGAATGGAAGACAGAGAGACACGCTATCGTAGTCATATCGATCATCGGTGTCGACGATGTATGTCGAGGTGTTGATCCTATCGAGGCAGTGTCAAACTTGTCAAATTCTATGGTGAACCTATCAAAGTCAAAAAACAATGCCAATTACTGGGTGGATCATTCCTCCTTCCTTAAGAAACAATGGTCCCCATTGTTTTCTTGTACAAGTGAGGAAACTTGTTGGTGAGTTTAGTAGTAGAGTACCACTTTCCTTGTGCTGGGAGATGCCTATATTTAGCCACTTGAAACAAGGGAATTGCATTCTTCTTTATATGGTGTATGCGTTGTCCCACGATGGTGTCACAAGGAAGAGGATCCTAAACATCTGGATGGATTTCTTCGGGTTTTGTTGTCTACAAGTTGTTTTGTTCCAACAATGGTGCATGGTATGGTTGAAGTAGATCCACATTAAATACTAGATGTAGACCCAAGGATGAAAAAATTTTGATCCTAAAATTGTTTTATCCAATCCACTTAAGGACACTGTACAGACCATATCGCAAAGGATTGATATTCTTGAATGAACCAGTGAAGCATTCTTTCTTGATATGCAACCAGACCTGATCCCCAATTTGAAATGAATGAGGAAGACAATGCTTACGGTGTCGGGCCTTAGCTTTCACATTATCTTGTTGCAAAATTTTTTGTTCTTGTTTCGGGATGTTGTAGATTTGGTCTCTAAACTTCAATTCTTTTTCAACTTCTTGTCAGTTAGAGTCGGTGTCATTCGACTATGTCGCTAAACTGATCAAGTCAATGGGAATTGAGGGTTATCTCAAATGGACTCTTTCTCGTAGAGATGTGTTGAGCACGATTGTAACTATGATGTATATGTGGGAGACTGTCATCCCATGTATGATGATGTTTATGGTTGTACATGCTGATCAATTGTACTTCCAAGCAATTCACAACTTATGTCTATCCATTGTCTGAGGATGGAAATTAGATGTCGACAATGAGAGTCTTATTTCAATTTGTTTCCATAGAGTCTTCCAAATTATGTTGACAAATATGGCATCTCTGTCATAAATGATGGTCGTTGGAAGGCCGTAATGTTTCCAAACATGTTCAAAGAAGAGCTGAGCAGTATGTTGTGTTGTCGTAGTCTTCTTACATGGAATGAGAATAGCCATCTTGGAAAATATGTCGACTACTACTAAGATTGCGTCATGATGATTTTTTGTAGTAAGATATACTGTCAAGTAGTCCATAGAAATAGATTCCCATAGTCGACTAGGAACCAAAAAAGGCATGTAGAGTCCTTATCGTTGATTTGACAATTTAGCAATGGCATAAACCACACATGATCGAATGTACCTATTGACGTCATATTTGAATGACTTCCAATAAAAATACTTTTGGAGGATAACAAGGGTCTTTGCTACTCCAAAGTTTCCTGTAGTCTTGTTGTTGTGCGTGTCTTAAATCAGCTTCTTTTGATGCTCACCTATCGATACACAAAGCTGTCCAATCTTGTATAGTAAGGTATCTTTCAGGAAGTAGTCGGTAGTGGATGATAGGTCGGTTTGAACCTGTCAATAAATTGCAGAAAATTCAAAGTCTATCGAATACAATTGAGGCCAAGTAGTGGTGTCATATCCCTGCATACTCATCATTGTGAAATGTAGAGTAAAGGGTGGTTGACTTAGAAAATTGGCTTCAACATTGGATTTAATTTTCTGATACTTAATTACCAACTGAAATTGTTGCAGGTAATTAATCCACTTGAGTTGTCGATTTTTCTGTAACTTTGATTGGGATGGGAAAAATTGTAAGGGATTGTGGTTAGTAAGGATGATCGTTTCCTTCCCGAGGATGTAATGTCTCCATTTCTCAAGGGCTTTCACAATGGCATACAATTCATTTTCATATGCCAAATACCTTTTTGACACTGTCATTGAAATTTGCGTAATGAAACCTGACTGGGTGACCAAACTAAGTGATCATTGCACCTAAAGCATAGTCCGATGAGTCTGTCTCAATATCGAAAGGATGATGCAAATCATGTAACACAAGTACTAGTGCAATGTGTTATAACTAGATCTTCTTCTTAGTTTATCTTTTCTTTTTGTCCTAATTTTCAATTGTTGGTTTAAAATGATTTTACATTTTATGTTGATTTTAAGAATTTTTGACAATCAATAATTTTGGTTGGATTTAAGGCTTTTAATGGTTGAATTATTTCATTATTTTAGTTTTAAGGTTTGTCTTTTGGGCTTATTAGTTAATATGTACATCTTTAAGCTTTCCAAAACTTATAATAAAAGTTTATTCCAAGTTTTGATTTATAATCTAACTCTCATTTTTTAGTCCTTTGTCAAATTTTTTAATGAGGAGATTCCTATAGCAGCTCTATTTTTCCTGTTTTTGTCATTGTCATTGGGAGCATATTACGAGGAGATGGAAACGAATTAGGAAAAAAAAAAAGAGGTTTTTGTCCAAAACAGAATCAATAACAAAAACCTGTCTCCGTTTTGCAACATCTATTATCGTTTGAGAGATTCGAATTCATCTTTGTGGCCTATTTTCAGGGTTTGAATTATTTAATAATTTCCTGTTTTAGTCACAAATTTACAGCACGTATTCTGAAAAATTGAAGTGGAATTTTGAAAACCCAAGAGAGGTTTTTGTTCATAACATATTCATTTAAAAAAACGTCTCTCAGTGTTTACACAGGTGTCTTGGATAGAGAGATACAAAAGGGTATTTGAGACCCAAATTTGCAGAAATTCGCCAAATTTCCCCAAATCCGATTTGCTATTTTTGGGTTAATTGTCTTTAAACATTTTGAGTTATCATGTAACTAATTGATGTAACTATTTCAAATTTTGACCTAGAAGATAGTTATGGAACTACTTTACTTTTGTAATGATAAAAGAAAGACAAACATACAGTTTTGAGGTGGGGATTTTTCACTCAAGGAGAGACTTTTGGAGCTTTGATTTCTCAAGCTAGCACTTATAACTCTTATGTAAGTGGATGACTGTTATTGATTATACATAAACTGATAAGCCCTTTTTACCTATCATGTTGTTTCATTTCTGATCTGGTTGATTGCTCAGTCTACAATTTCATTTTCTGTTTAAAGTTTTATTCATGTAAATGCTTGTAGCCTGTGGGTGGAATTAGTATTTCATGTGTAATGTTTATGGTTTATTGGAATGTGTTTGATCCCCAGTTTATCCAACTTGCATGATTCAGTTCTGTATTATCTTGTTGTTGTTTAGTTCCTCCTTTATTGATGAAGTTTTCAACCAAAACTAAAAACCAAAACCCTTAAAGCCAATTTTATTTTATTTTTATTTGAGATTGTGTTGGCTTGTTCTTCTAGTAGTCTGAGAACAATTTATGGCACTAACATCTTTGGCACCATTGCCGGGGACGAAGCTGAAGTATATCTTCCCTGGGATATAATTATTCATCTGATTTTGAGAGGTGAACAAAGTCAGAAAATCTTTTAGACTACAATTTTTCACCGGCAACTCCATGATTAAAGATTCCACTACAAGGAGAATTTTGTTGACAGAAAAATGAAGAAGCCAAATGGAAAGGCTGGGTATCAGCTTGTTACTTTCCTCCATGAGGTTTTGTTCTTATTCATCAGTTCTTTTCTGTCTTTCCCATTGCATGTCAAAATAATTATTTTTTGTTTTGTCTATTCCGATGATCATAAACCTTCAAGTACATATCCCTCTTTGGAAGAAGAAAATCTGCATTCTTCTTGTTTTATTGATGTTGATCCTATTCCTTCATTTGAAATACATGTCCAACATGATATACATATACCCATATCTCTTGAAGCTGATTATTCTGGTCATCTTGTAGAGAATAAAACTAATCTATTACCTTCTACTATCACTGCTAAAACTTGCAAACATCTTGTTGAACCTCATTTTCAACTCACAAATTTTCAGTCTAGAATCAGACAGAAGATGTTTAAACCTCTTAGGCTGCCATCTTTCTTACATCCTTACCCTTCCTACTTTGTTGAATATCTTCCCCATTTTACTGGAAAAGACCATATTACAGTAGAGAAGCATTTAGAATCTTTTCATAATTTCATTGATAATTTTGAAATCATGCATGAGGATGTTGGCAGGAGGTTATTTTCAAAATCATTTGCTGGAGATGTTGGGTTTTGGTCTCGAAATTTAAAAGCTGATTCAATTGGATCGTGGGAAGAGTTACATGATGTCTTTTTGAAGTATTGAGGTAAGAATAAATCTTATGATCAATTTCTTTCTGAATTTTATAGTTTGAAAAGAGAGAATGATGAGCCAATTACTAAATTTAATTGGAGGTTTCAAAGTTTTTATATCAATATGCCCCCGGATATCAAACCTTCGGAAAAACTTGCTATGGTATATTATGTTATGGCTCGACATTCAAATCTTGTCTTTTTCTTGTTAGAAAGGAAATCATCATCTTTAAGACAATTGTTTGAGGATGCAAAAGGAGTGGAGGAGAACATCTGAGCTTGCAAAATGCTTTGAGATCAGGCTCATGTTGAAGATATACAAGCTTATGAACAGGAAGAAGAACGTAGGTATCATTCAGATTTAAGACAGTTTTCTTCATCATTTTCAGATTTTCATATGAATAAGGATATAAATGACGCTTGTGTTGATTCTTCATATCAGTTTGCTGACTTTTTTTATGATAATATACTTTCAGTGGATTATAGTAGAAATTTATTAGTTCCTGCTATGAGATTATCATGTTATGAAGAAGAAGTTGTTGCTCTTCAACCTCTTACTATTGATATAAGAAATAAGTTGTCATTCTTGACTTATGGTCACTTTCAGAATTTTATTTGTTCAAGTTTTGATCAAGGGTTTTATTTAAAGGTCGAGAAGCAGTTTGAAAAGCCCTTGGTTTCCATTCTTGATCCAAAGTTTAAAAAGAACAGCAATGGAGAGGAAGAGAATGCTTCACTTTATGATGAATATAATGAAGACATTGAAGTTTTAAATAAGAAATTTCATGATCTCGTGGCTTCTTGGATGGATTTGTATTTTTCAAAGGTTTCTAATGCTCCATCTTTTGGCATACTTTCTATTTCCAGTAACAAGTATCAACTGCCTATAGACTCTTTATTACATTTATCACATCTTTTGTGGGTTTTCTCAAATAGTAGCATGCATAGAATTATGATTCTCAGTCAAATGGTTTCTTAGCTTCACTAGAAGTATGATTACACTTGATTGGGTTGTTTCCTCCGATTAGAAGTAGGAGTAAATAGAATAATAAGCTCGTTATACGAGCATGTAGATTCTTTTCAGTATGCTAGTTTGTAGCAGTATTTTGTCATTTCAGAGGTATGTGTTCAAATTTTGAGAAAGTTGCAGAGATTTGGTAAATGACTCCATCACCCAATGAATAAGGCACAAGGTCTACAGGTTCTTGAAGCCTCACAAGGAGGACTTCATCCCGTAGCAAGAGCCAGATGTTATAACTAGATCTTGTTCTTAGTTTATCTATTATTTTTGTCCTAATTTTCAACCATTGGTTTTAAATGATTTTACATTTTATGTTGATTTTAAGAAATTTTAACAATCAATCATTTTGGTTGGATTTAATGCTTTTAATGGTTGAATTATTTCATTATTTTAGTTTTAAGGTTTGTCTTTTGGGCTTATTAGTTAATATGTACATCTTTAAGCTTTCAAAAACTTACAATAAAATTTTATTCCAAGTTTTGAGTTATAATCTAACTCTCATTTTTTAGTCCTTTGTCAAATATTTAATGAGGAGATTCTTGCAGCAACTCTGTTTTTCCTATTTTTGTCATTGTCATTGGGAGCAGATTACGAGGAGATGGAAATGAATTCGGGAAAACCAAAAGAAATTTTTGTCCAAAACAGACTCATTCACAAAAACTCTCTCATTTTTGCAACAGCTATTATCGTTTGAGAGATTCAAATTCATCTTTGTGGCCTATTTTCAGGGTTTGAATTATTTAATAATTCCCTATTTTAGTCACACATTTGCAGCACGTATTCTAATCAATTGAAGGAGAATTTTGAAAAACCAAGAGATTTTTTTGTTCATAACATATTCATTTAAAAACACCTCTCTCAGTTTTTATGCAGGTGTCCCGGATAGAGAGATATGAAGGGGTCTTTGAGACCCAAATTTGCAGAAATTCGCCAAATTTCCCCAAATCCGATTTGCTATTTTTGGGTTAATTGTCTTTAAACATTTTGAGTTATCATGTAACTAATTGATGTCACTGTTTCAAATTTTGAACTAGAAGGTAGTTATGGAACTACTTTAATTTTGTAATGATAAAAGGAAGACAAACATACAGTTTTGAGGTGGGGATTTTTCACTCAAGGAGAGGATTTTGGAGCTTTGATTTCTCAAGCTAGCACTTATAACTCTTATGCAAGTGGATGAATCTTATTGATTATATATAAACTAATAAGCCCTCTTTACCTGTCATGCTGTTTCATTTCTGATCTGGCTGATTGCTCAGTCTACAATTTCATTTCCTGTTTAAAGTTTTATTCATGTAAATGCTTGTAGCCTGTGGGTGGAATTAGTATTTCATGTGTAATGTTTATGGTTTATTGGAATGTGTTTGATCCCCAGTTTATCAAACTTGCATGATTCAGTTCTATATTAGCTTGTTTTTGTTTATTTCCTCCTTTATTGATGAAGTTTTCAACCAAAACTAAAATCCAAAACCCTTAAAACCAATTTTATTTTATTTTTATTTGAGATTGTGTTGGCTCGTTCTTCTAGTAGTCTGAGAACAATTTCTGGCACTAACACAGTGCAAATCTTGTGTTTGAGTTTCTCAAAAGCTTGTTGTTGTTTGGATGTCCATTTGAAGAAAATTTTCCCATTTCCCTTAGTCAACTAGTTCAAAGGAAAGGCTCTGTAACCGAAGCCGAGTATGAATCATCAATATAAATTCTCCAAACCAAGAAAACTTCTTAGTTTATGAATGTTTTAAGGAATGGGCTAATATTTGAGGATTTGTACCTTGTATGGTTCTATGTGAATTCCTACAGAGTTGATTGCATACCCCAAATATTTGATGTTGTTCATTGCAAAGGAGAATTTTTCCATGATCAAATAGAGTCGATGTTGTCGAAGAGTGTCGAGAACTTGTCGAAATTGTCAAACATGTTCTTCCCATGATCGACTGAAAATCAAGATATCATATAAATAGGCAATGACACACTTGCCGATGAAAGGTTGAATATTGTCATCGATATATCACATGAAGGTTGCAGATGCATTGGTTAAGCTGAAAGGCATGACTAACCATTCAAACAATCCTTCCTTGGTTTTGAAAGAATTTTTCCATACATCGGTGGGCTCGATCGGAATTTGATGGTATCCCGACTTGATGTTGAACTTAGTAAATAACTTATCACCTTCCAGATAATTGATGAGTTCATTTATCCTTGGAAGAGGGTATTTGTTCTTTACCGAAATATAGTTGAGATCCTAATAGTCGATGCACATGCTCCAAGTCCCATATTTCTTTGGAATGAGGAAGACTGTACTTCCACAAGGAGAAGAGTTGGGTCAGATGTGGCCTTTGTTGATCAAATCTTGAATTTGTCTGTGAATATCTTGATTATTGATAATGGGTCTTCTGTAAACAGATGTGTTAGGTAATGAAGAACCAGGAAAAAGTCCAATGGAGTGTTTTACCTTGCAATGTAGAGGTACTTTGTTTGGTTCTTGAAAAACGTTCTGGTATTCATCAAGAATGATGTCGATCTACTACTTTTATCGGAAGTTGTACTAGTAGATGAGTCGACTAGTTGTTGCAGTCCTCCTGGGATGCTGAGGCTTAATCATGATCAATGTGAATTTATGAGCATGATTGATGAGATTCTTTGTTTGTTTGGAAGATAACATCACAACTGTTGGTGTATGTTGTCGCTATGGTATGCCATACCATTGGTTCCATACTTTGACAATCACCTTCTAAGGGTGAGACTAATAAATTCCATGTTAATCCCATAAGTAAGGTTTCCCAAACAGGGTATCATCTATGGAAAGCGGTGTCACGTCACAAAGTAATTCATCTTCAAAAGGATTAATGAAGTAGGGGAGTCTCCATTGTTGGGTGATTCTTAGTTCCTTCCAATCCTTCATCCAATCGATATTGTAAGGTTGAGGATGTGAAGTGATGACAAGACCTTGTTTCTTCACGATATATCCAGAAATGAATTTCTTCTGGCTACCATTACCCACAATTAGATGCAATGGATTGTTTTGAACCCATATCTATGTATGGAATAGGCACTCTCATCCCTCCTTGTCAATGATAGTCGAGGATGTCGGAGTGGTCAATGTCGATGTCAAAAGGGTTAATGCTTCTGGGTCAGATTCTACCAGATTTTTGTCGAACAAGTTGGATGTAGACAATTTTTCCAAAAATGTCTTCCAAGCCTTACATTCAGACGTATCATCCCATGAAGAATTGTGGTAATCACACCATTTCTTGGTAGGGGGTTGTTTTCTATGTTCCCTTTTGTCTTTTTGAGGGTATTTTTTCCATAATTTGGCTTTGATAGGGTTAGATGAGAACGGTTTCTTGACTTTTCGGAGTTGGCTAATGACTTCTTGTCAAATGTTCAACTTGTCAGCTTGGTTGTGAAACGTGATTTTCCTTTTCGTTTAGCTTCAAGTGTACTAGCATAGTGGAATGTATCTGCAAGCATACTTACATTCAGAAACTACGTCTCTTGCTAGATGTATGGGGACAATCCACCAACGTACTTCATAACAAGAAATTTCTCTTATTCTTCAATGCCAAGTCTCGCAATGAGTCGATAGAACTCATCGGTGTAACTCTGCACGTACTGGTCTTTCCATTTCCTTAGTTGCTACCACTTCTAATACTATTGTTCAATGTATCTGGGCGGGTAGAACTCCTTTTGGACGTATTCAAAAATTATCTCCCATGTGTCTATGGGGTCTCCTTCTTTCTCCATCTTTGTCAATAGATTCTCCCACCATTAGTGCACAAAGGTCGAAATCTTTAACGATGCAATGGTGATATTTTTAGCTTCTAAGAGTTGATTCACAAAGTAATAAGATTCTAGTTGTTGTACCCAATTGTCTATGGATTCCGTGTCAATCTTGCTTTCAAGATTTGGTATGTCCAAATTCATTTGCACTTTGAATGGACTAATTTTGTTGGAATTGGATCTCGTCGAGGATGCTCCTGAGGTCAAGGAAAATCACATGATAATCTCATTGAACTGGGAAAAAATTTTGTTTCGTTGTCGATCCAGTGCTTTGTCTATGTGTTACTCTATCTCGTCAGTTGCATGTCTATTGTCTATTTATTCGGCCATCTTCAAGCTAGTGGTGCGAGTAAATATATACTCTGAAGTTGAAGGTAGTGTCTGGTTGGATTGTTGGGTTTGCAAGCGTGTTTGAACATGAATAAGTCAGGTAACCTTGATAGAAGTGTCTACACACAACTTAAGCCTGGAAAAGCTCTAAATATACTCTGATACCAATGATCTAGATTCCCATGCACACAATGGTACAACAATTCGGTTGAATGAATCGAGCACTGTTATGGTGGAAGCATATTAAGAATGAGCAAAGCAGGAAGTACGCTACATACACAGACAAAATGCAAGAGTTTGAACCAATCTCTGTTATTCCATTACTGTTGTATGATGCAGATTACTTTGCTTGTATATTACAATAGTATAGATGTTTATATAGAGTGTTGAGAACACATGGGTTGTCCACCTGTTACATCCAGTTACGAAGAAGTTGGAACAGTTCGTAAGGTCAACCATTACAGACAACTAGAAGATAGAGAGACAATATTCCATAGTTTTGTCGATCCCCAGTTTCAATGAGGATTTCGAGGTGATGAACCTGTCGATGTTGTGTCGAGGTTCAAACTTGTTGAAGTCAATGTTGAACCTGTCAAAGTCGACAAACAATGCCAACTCTTGGGTGGATCAATTATACTATGGGAAACAGTATATCTATGTTTATTTTAGCAACCATATATTACAAAACAAATTATATATTGTTATTCTCCATCAGAGTATTATCTCTGATGTGTTCCATTCTTATTCTGGACCCTTTTCAAAGAACCTTCTCTGGTAGGTTCAAAATGCATCCACAATAAAAATGGAACACATTGTAGATAATACTCCAGTGCAGAATAACAATATGTTTTCCTTTGATCTCTCATCCCAATAAATTGGTTATTATTATATTATTTTCATTTTTTTAAAAGTGGGTAATGAATAGATTTGCTACTTATTCATATCTAAGTTGCTAATAGTAAACTTAGTAAAATAATAATAATAATTTTTTTTACTATAGGGAGCTTTTATTCTATGTTTTTATTGTATTTTTTACAGTTATTCTTCTCTATATATAATTCTTTATTGAGTTGTGTAATCGGTGAATGGTCACACATACAAATTTTAGTTGGTAGTTCAAATTTTGTAAAATGTTAAGAAACTGATGATGATGATGATGATTAACGTCCACTGAGACAAACTTTGGTCTATCGGACCTTAAGAAGGATAATGCTTGGTTTACTTTAAAATCTTGTTTCTGTGCTCAAAAAGATTGCCAATAAGCTTTCCAAGCTCACTATAGTTTTGGCAAGTTAGGAGGTTATAAAGGTTTGTATTGTAGCAAATACTATGAAACTCAGATCTAATGTGTGTGTAAGCAAGGCACTCTAAGAGAAAGTAATTTTCATCCTCAACGCTCATAGACTCACACATATGAAAAAATAGACCAACACCTTGTTTTGCTATAGAGTTCATGAGAGTTCATTCTAATCTTGGCTTTATTAATTTTCTTCCGTGAGCTAGTTATTACTGAGAGATACTTCTGATCTTGCAAGTTAGGATTAATGACCTCCTTATAGTACCTTAATTTTCTCTTGACCGCTAAATTTTCCTCACACCAGAATTTCTCTTTAAGCTTAGATGTAATAATATTTTTGACATTATCAATGTTCTGCAAAATGTCATTTTCATAAATGACCCAATGGTTTAACCAAGCCATGGTATCTTTACACCAACACCACTTGAGGTGTAGATGGATTTCACTTGAGTTTAAAGAAAATTTAAGAACTCTCTTTTTTCCCATGTTATTTATCTTATTCTTGTACATCAAGTACCTAGTCATAGCCATGCTCTCGATGGGGGAAAGACCCACTTCTACGAGGAGATTAGGATAAGGCGTATTGCTTTTAATTTTGAGGTTATAAGTTATAAACCGCTAATGGATTTTCTCCCCTCCAATATTCTCTAGAAATGTTGCACCCCCATACTTCACAACCATATCAATGTTCTGCAAAATGTCATTTTCATAAATGACCCAATGGTTTAACCAAGCCATGGTATCTTTACACCAACACCACTTGAGGTGTAGATGGATTTCACTTGAGTTTAAAGCAAATTTAAGAACTCTCTTTTTTCCCATGTTATTTATCTTATTCTTGTACATCAAGTACCTAGTCACAGCCATGCTCTTGATGGGGGAAAGACCCATTTCTACAAGGAGATTAGGATAAGGCATATTGCTTTTAATTTTGAGGTTATAAGTTATAAACCACTAATGGATTTTCTCCCCTCCAATATTCTCTAGAAATGTTGCACCCCCATACTTCACAACCATACAAGATAACAGGGATGACAAGAGTTTCAAAGAGGGACTTCTTGTTATCCCACATGACCAGATTGGATGATTTACAATGATTTTCAAGACCAAAACAAGCGTTCCACCCTCCATTAATTGTTTTTTCAATGCTATAGTTCCGATTGAGCTTGTGATGAATATCAATTCTGAGATACTTGTAAGAAGTCACTTCCTCTAGATTTCTATTATCATAAATCAAATTTGCATAGGTCTCTTTCTTGTATTTTATAATCATGATTTTTGTCTTGTCGGTGTTAACAGTCATACCCATGTTAGAGAAAAAATATTTAAGAATTCTTAATTGCCTATCGAGATCAGAAGGACGCCTTGCCATAAGAAAAATATCATTAGCATAAAGTAGGAGGACGATAATTATCCTAGCTAATATTGTATCGGTGCAACCTACTTTTTCTGAACACTTTTCTAGCTTATCAATGTAAATTCCAAAAAGGGAAGTGGAGAGGGGGCAGCCTTGTTTAACTCCAATATTGCAATTTAGATCTGTTGTCCACCCCTTGTTATTCTTAAACTTGACAATGACCTTTTCTTATAACCTTATCATGACAACTCTCAACTCAAAATGAACCTTAAGCTCCTCTAGCCTATTCCACAGGTTATTTCTAGTCACTGTATCAAAAGCTTTTCTAAAATCCACAAAGCAACAAAATAGGTCAGACTTATTACTACAACATTCCTCTGGATCCATGGTTGAATGATTCCTTCCAAAACCTGTTATGGTTCATGGTCTGTAATGTGGTGGTCCATTGTTTAATACTTTCAACATTAAGTATTTAATATAAATTTGATATTACACCCCCCCACTGGGACCTTAGGCCACCAAGAGTCAACATTGATAGTCCTAACATTTGGGCTCCCACTACTGAGGGTGTCTATAAACTTAACTTCGATGGGGCATCCAAAGGTAATCTTGATTTTGTTGGGTTTGGAGGTGTCATTAGAAACAACAGAGGGGAGTTTTTGTTTATCTACCATGGCAATATAGGCCATAACAGTAATAATGTTGTAGAACTGGAGGGTCTTATCGATGGCATTGGAATCGCTATTAATAATAAACACTTCCCCTTAATGGTTGAAGGGGACTCTCAGATCATACTCTTGTTGGTGGCTAAAATAATGCATGGGTCTCAGACCTCTAAGCTCACTCCTAGTTGGCGGTTGGAGCATAGTCTACCCCGTCGAGCCTCCCTTCTCTCGCATAATTAGGCCATTTCCTTCCACCATGTGAAATGCTCTACCAACTGTCTGGTGGATTGTTTAGCTAATGAAGGAGTTCTTCATAATTCATCTTTCACGGAGGGTGGGATCAGTAGCTTCAATAACACTATTTTAGTCCACAAATGTCAAAATATG
Source organism: Pseudotsuga menziesii (assembly GCA_001517045.1). Lineage (NCBI taxonomy): Eukaryota > Viridiplantae > Streptophyta > Pinopsida > Pinales > Pinaceae > Pseudotsuga > Pseudotsuga menziesii. The sequence goes on from LPNX010963608.1 coordinate 22,055, forward strand.
GCATCAAAGGATTTCTCTAGCCTAGATGAGCGTGACACATGTCCTGTTGTTGGCGATTATGGGCTTGGGCGGTGGGCTCATAGGGTGGAGAGGATGTCACCTCGCATTAAGGGCCTTCGTCATCCACCCAGGTTGCAATTAAGGCGCACCGATGACAACATCGAGTGTATTTGCGCTGGTGAAGAAGGAAGTCCTGGGCATTTAAACTCAACATTCGGAGATGGTTGTGCGATCACGTCGAGCGTTGGCAGACCCAGTTTTATATCGCGTCGAGTGCTGGAAGGGGCATCGTCACCTTAAGTCACCATTAATGGCTTCTCGGCTCAATCGTGTTATCAACTAGTTTATGGCTCTTGTGAGGGAATTTTTGGGGCCTCATTCGCTGGTATCGTGTTTGGCTCTGTCTCATATCCTCTCCTCCTGGTTCAGATTTGATATACCTTGTTGGTTTTCCTCGCTGTATTGATCCTAGAGGCACTACCATCCTCGACTTGTATCTCAGAACTATTGGTATGTCTCTGGTTCGTCCACGTGGGCTACTTTACACACTAGGTTTTGTCTGTCCCATCAGTTGATACAGACACTGAGAGAAAATGTTGGCCCCGAAATTACGCTTCATCGTTGTACAACCATGTCCCGACAGCGTAGCATGCTCCACCGGGATAGCAGTGGCAAAGGACGCACTCAACAGGGTTTGCATCTGATGCACGATTATGGATACGATGGGGGTGTTTCCATGTCATTGCACACATTGATTGACGAGTGGGAATCCAGCTTGATCAATGAACACTTGCCTAGAGGTATTGGAGGGGGGCATCTCAATCATTACTGGATTGTTAAGAACATGATGGGATCCCTCATGGAAGATATGGCTGGCACTTGGAACTACACTCGAAGTTTGGTTCTCCAGGAAAAAACTAGTTTGATTGAACTCGACACTCAACTTAACAAACAAGATGCTACTGCAATGTGGAAACGCCTGGCTCTCGGTCTCTATACGTCAGGTGAAGGGGGTAGTGGTGGTGTCACGAGGGCACCCACGACTTCAGTGGACAGGAGCTCTGTACCTTTGATGCCTCTCTCATCGTCTGTTATGTTTTCAATACCTTCCACCATCACTCAGCTGAGCAAACAAACGTGTATGTGACGTGAGGTACCGATTCGCAAAACCTCTCCTCTCCATGTTAAGCAGCCTGAAATTACGACTAATGAGAATTTCCAAGAGGTTTGTCCTATCATTGAGGAGAACCCGGACCCTTAAGCTTGGAGCTGATGAAGAACCTACAGTCTATTTGGCTTGCCTCTATTTTTCTTTCTCATTATGTAATTTTCGTTTTTCTTTCAATATATATCCATATTACTGTTTATATGTCTATGAAACTCATATGTATTGTGAAGTTTAGTATTCAGCCCCCATCTTTTGTATGGATTATTGTGTCTTATTTTGTAATGAAATTGATTTACTTATTGTTTTGACAAATTGGAGTGGTAGGTTTAGACCACCCCAACAATATGTCCAAAATACTTTTCTTATGTAACTTTTTGAATACGTTTCTTATCTGACTTTTCTGTTTCTGCTGATTAATACAAATACAAACTTACAAAAGATATATATATATATATATATATATGATATTTCTAAATGATACTCACCCCACAAAAAAAATAGTGAGCATTTTCGAATAGTTAGATTTTGAAATGCTTTTCAAATTCCCAAAGTAACAATAAGCGTTATAACCATATGGTAGGATACTCACCAAATCGAAGTGAGCCTCTTTTGCTTTAGTTGATGCCTTGTGTGTTTTTATTCGGCATATTATAAACGCGTAAACGTGTCCACCGTAGGTAATGTCATACAACTCCACTTTGCGCGGTAGACTCTGTGCTCCTTTTTTTTGCAGTATATATATATATGCTAAAACGTCCACATATATATATATATATATATATATATATATATATGTATGTATGCTAAAACGTCCACACACAATTTATCAATCTAACTATCGTTGCCGGCCCGACCCTCGAACTACTGAGCGAAAGGTCCAGAGGTCGAATCCTAAGAAGAACGCCATGTCTGACAGCAAGTCTCCAGTGCCACCTGTAGCCTACCAGGAAGTTAAGTTAGCGCTTTTAATACAGCTGAGAGATGCATACAGAAGTTAAGTTTGTCCACGCTACTTTAGTTTTGATACATGATCTGTTTTAAGGTATTTTCATGGACAAATTTTAAGTATTTTTATTTTGTTTTAATAACTCCATAGATTGTGGATAAGTTTAATTTTCTAAATATTTTTAGTTTTTTAAATAATTTTGAGAAGATAAATTTAAATTTTTTAACTAATGCAAAGTTTTACTATTTTTTACATTTTTCAATCTAAAAGATTTAATCATTTTAAATCGAGTTAAAACTTTAATGAAAATTATATGTTGAAAGTTCTCATTAATGAAGTAAACTTATAATATTTTTCAACATTTATTTTAAAATTTGAAAATTCTTTATATTTAAAGAAATGCTGAAAGTTTTTATTAATAAATAAATTTATAATATTTTTCAATATTTATATTAAAATTTAGAATTTTTATTTAGAAAAAATGAAATTATTTACTTATTAACTTACTCTTAAATTAAGTATTTATATCAACTTACATATTTTATACTTACATCAACTATAAATTCCTAAGCACATATCCAAAAAGTTTATTGTTGCCATTCTTCATTAAGAAATTATCAATAATCAATGTGACTTCTAAAATAAGAAAAATTCATAGAATAACTGTGTAATAAGAGCCATTTTTAATCTAATCATAATTGTTCAATAATTATCAATAACCAATGTGACTTCTAATTACTCACTTGTAAAATAAGAAAAATTCATAGAATCACTATGTAATAAGAGTCATTTTTAATCTAATCATAATTGTCAATAATTACTTACTTGTAAAATAAGAAAAATTCATAGAATCATTATGTTTTAAGAGTGATTTTTAATCTTCACATATGTGGGTGTCAAGTGATTATGTGGCGATCGAAGGGGAAGACGAAGTGCAAGGTGGTAACTCTCAAACATATGTAATTTGTAATTGTTTATTATTGTGCAGAGGGTGTCGGAAAAGGGGTCTTTAAGGACCTAGAGACATTATTATTATTTTGTAAACAATTATTCAATGAAATAACTTGCACATCGGGGACCATTAAAAGAGTATGGGAGGCCTAAATCCACAATGTGAGGGGGAATGGGGTCATTCCTAGCACTCTAGAACTTGTTTGGTTGATCTTGGTCCATATGTATACCTTGGTGGCTTTATTAGTTGATGATCACCCAAACATTGTACAACAGGCCCAACGTTTGATAACTTTAGCATATGTTGGTATTATTGAGTGCAATTCATCATTTAGTGGGCCTCATTGGTGTTTAGGAGGGTGCCACTTGTTGGTTGAGCCCCTTAGTTGTTTTTTACCTCCTTTGTGGAGGTTACACTTGGTTTTGTAACTCCCATTTGCACAAGTGTTCCCTCAATCGTTATTTTTTGCCTTAACACCTAAAAAGTTGTGTAAATAATTATGTAACTCCTTGTGTAAATTGTTGCTAGTTGGGGATGATGGATTAACTTGTGTGACACCTCACCTCACTAATTTTGATTCCTTTTCATGGATGATGTGTCCACACATGAATTTGAGTTACATGGAGTGGCTTGGAGTCACTCTCCTTGAAATTCAAATTTCTTGGGTTAGATTAGAGTTAACCTCTTGAGGTTGAATTATCCCCCTTAGATTGACTCAAGTTGGCTTACATTGGTTAGGTTTAACCCCATTGAGTTAGAATTACCTTCTTTGGTCTATAAATCCATGTTTGATCTCCTTGGTTTAGGGGTTGTTGATGGTTCTTTTGGGCGGTTTTTTATTATGGTTTTTCATACCTTTGATGGTGAGAGCTTGGTAAACTTGTGAGCTTAGGAAACCATGAATGCTCTGATATGTGAATGAACTTTGTATTTGAAGCAATGTGATATTGTATGGTGTTTGTGGTAAGCTTGGAAATCTCTGGTGTAGTTCCTCTGTTTCCACGACTTCACTTTGTCCTAGACCCGCACATAAATATTGATGGTGAAAGACGATATCTTGATGGCTTAGGCGGTGTGGATTACCATTGCACTTGGCAGTGGGGTGGAAGAGGAAGTATGTGGTGAGGAATATAGTTTTCTCTTCTAAAGCCGATACTTGAACTATTCTTCGGTGCACCTCTATTGTGGATTTGTGGCCTCATATCGGGGGTTACTTGTCAAAGTGGGATCTGACTTGGTAGTGCCAAAGGATCGATGGAATGTCGTCTGGATTATGCCAGTTGCGCATTGGTAAGATAAGTGATTTATCTCATATTTATTTAATTTAATTGGCTATGATCTAAATTAGTTATGGATTCACATGAAATGTATGAGTTATTTGTGGAACAAATTTCTCATGGAATTTAATCATTTATGCAAGTAAATTTTATGAAGGAATTGAAAACTAGTTTTTGGGATTTTGTGCACAATTGTTTGAGGAGGTTTATGAAGTTCATGGACCCTTCTATAGGAGCCATCGACTCCTACCTTAGTTGACATTAAACATAATTATTTGGTACATTTGCTATAGAAATGAGATTTATGTCCCTGTTCATTATATAATGTGTATTTGAATGTACATTAACCTCATAATGGTTTAAGACACTTCTCTTTGATGCTTCTACCTTTTATTTGAAAAGTAGTTCTTCAGTCAAACTGTTTGTCATAATTTGGAGAGTTAGCACATGAAGTGTTTGTAAAAATTCCTAAGTGTTACTTTAATGCCTATGTCTGATAAAAAATCTTGAAATGTGTGTGATAATGTTAGGATATTTAGACACTTAGGAGTTAGTTAAGATCAACTTGTGTAATATATCCGTTAGGTAAAAGTGTGTTTCTTTAGTATGCATTAGTATGCATTTGTAAATATTCTAATCCGATGGTCACGATATGTTCTAGACATAGAGTGATTTGGTGGTTCAACTTCTCTTAGATCATACCTACCATTGATCTGTGGCTTAACACCTGATTGGTCGATGATCTCTATTTAAAGAGCATAGAGGGTCTTTGGCTAGTTGATCGATTATGAGAATCTTATGTAACTTTCTTTTTTTTGCATAATAAATTGCTCCAAGTAGCTATTTGGTTGGGGCCGTGGACTGTTTCCCTCTCAAGGGTTTTAACCACGTGACAAACATCGGTGTGTTGATCTGTGATCTATTTGTATGAAGCAATTGCTCAAGGTGTTTGGTCCTTTGGGAGTACCCTGTGTACCCGAACATGGCATCAGAGCTTTTATGAAAAGCCGCTTTCAGTTTTCATCTAGATCTGGAACCGGTGTTGCCGAAGCTTTGAAAGGGTTTATGGTTCTGGATTTTTTGTGCATTTTTGGCTTGTGGGAGCTATTCCATTGCGTCCAAAATGTCGCTTCCATTGGGAAATAGTTTTCATTTCATTGAAATTGTTTCCAATTGTTCCAGAAACACCCATTTCGGCAAATTTGAAGGTATAATGTTACAGTGACGAATTTGTTTTTTTTTAATTTCTCATATCTTATCAGTTTTATTATTAGATATTTTTTGTTTTCGTCTCGGACTGTTGCCTTCCCTGACTGCGTATGCTCTTTGCCGTACACCTTGTGCAATTGCAGTGAATCAGAAACAGTAAGAGAAAGTTTTTTTCTTGTCTTCTCAGCTACGTATGCTCTTTGCCGTGCACCTTGTGCGATCATGGCAAATCAGAAACAACGAGAAAACTTGAAAACGTAGAATTTCTGGGTAAGCTAACCAAGATCTAACCCCATTGTGTGTAAAAAGTTTTTTTTGTGATTTGCAGGTAAAAAAGACAAGCACGAAGAACGAGAGAGAAGAGTTAAATAAAAATAAATTAAAAAATTAAAAAAAAACCTTCCTCTTTCCATTCTTTTATGTACCTTTTAAACTTAGCTCACTTGGTCCAAAAGTTGCTTTATTCCTTAATATGTCTTGAGTTCAAGTCTTATTAAGCTACTTTCTAGTGCATGTAATTTCTATTTTCAAGTTACTTTATTGTAAAAGTGCATCTCACATAAATAAAATAAAATAAAAAGTGAGTCACTTAAGTCTTTTAATTTATTGCCGCACTATTTAAAAGTAACATTATTATAAAAGTGAACATCACTTATTTTACAAAAGTGATTCACTTCGAAGCAACTTTATTGTAAAGTGATTGTCAAAGGTTGATCTTGGAAGATGGGGGTTCCTTTTTTAGTTGGTCAAGTTAATATCTGTCACGTCACTATTGGGGACATCTTCAACATTTTCTTTGATCAAGCATAATTTCATCATCCAGAATCAGTTTTCAGTGCCGTTTTTTTTAAAACTGCATATTTTTTTGAGCTCTTTGCAACCAGACAGTTAGTTTCTGTTTTTTCAGCCATTATTTTACAATATGGCTGCCCCTTGTGATATTATACTTACAAGTTCTAACTATTTCTCATGGAAATCTCGTATGGAGGATGTTCTACGAAGTAGGGGACTTTTCAAGATAACCTCAGGGAAAGAAACAGAACCCACTGATGATGATAAGAAAATTAAATGGGAAAATAGATGTGATGAAGCTCGTGGATTGATTGGGATGTCAATCTCTACTGATTTGTGATTTCAGATATCTGGAATTGGTGAACCTGATAAAGCTTGGGAAAAGTTGAAATCTGTGTTTGGTAAACACAATGAAATTCGGGGCCATCAACTTGAGAATGGGTTGCTTTCCTTGAATCCAAATGATTTTTCATGCATTCAAGACTATTTATCTAAGTATAAAACTCTTAGACTCTTATGTGCAGAATGCAAGATTAAGAAAGAAGACAAACAATGTATTTATCATATTTTTTCAAAACTTGGACCCGCATATTCTGTTTTTGTATCTACATTCTACTCCATGAAAGAATCCTTGACTGTAGCTAGCTATCAAGAGCCTAGTCTTGAATCCTTTTGTGATTCCTTAATTAGAGAGAAAGATAAGCTCATTCATCTTGGAATAATTAGAAATGCAGATACATCTGGGAAAGCCTTATTGTCCCAATAGAAACAAAATTCCAAGCCTCCCAAGAAACATAATTTTCGCAATAATAAGCCAAACAACAAGGGTCCCAAACCCTCTCAGTCAGCTTCTTCTTTAAAAAACAACAAAGGATCCAAACAAAAAGGAAAGAAGACTGAGCGTCACTACAATTTTTGTGGGAAAGATAATCATGATGAATCTAAGTGTTTCAAGAAGATGGTAGCCTTGGAAGCAGCAATGAAGAAGCACCACATCAGCCTAGATTCGTCTTTAGAATCTAACTCTCATGGACATGCACTCTGTGCTTCTGGTTACTCTTATACTGCATCTTCTTCTTCTACTTCAAATGAATGGCTCATTGATTCTGGAGCATCTTATCATATGGCTAAGGATCAAGCCATATTTTATACTATGCATGAATGTAACACCAAACAAATATTTGTTGGTGATGATAGATCTCTAAGTGTTGTATGATTTAGAACAGTTCCAGTAGAAAATGGTCACTTCAGTGATGTACTATGTGTTCCAAAAATTTCCTGCAATTTTTTATCAGTCTATCAAATTACTCATTCAGGTGAAGGTAAAACTATGACGTTTACACCTCACCAAGTTGTAATCAAGGATTTTAAAAATCCTCAAAATGTCCTTGCTACTGGAACTATTGATGATATTACCAGGTTGTACAAATTTAACAACTTTGGGTCATCACCTTTTCCTTCCGTTTTTGTTGTTCATAGTGATAACTTGAGCAAACTTTGGCATGAGTGATTTGGTCACTTAAATTATCACTCATTGCAACAACTATGTAAAGACAATATGGTGACTGGTCTTTCGATGGTATTTTGCAAGGATGGTGTTTGTTCTGGTTATGTACTCAAAAAACATCATCGGGATAGTTTTGACAAGCATGCCTCTTGACACGCCTCGGTTCCTTTAGAGCTTGTGCATAGTGACTTGTGTGGTCCTCTTCCATCTGCATCCTTTTCTGGTTTCAAATATTTCTTAACTTTCATTGATGACTACTCCAGATGCACTTGGGTTTACTTCCTAAAACTTAAGAGCAAAGTATTTAACATGTTCTTGGCCTACAAGGCCCTTGTTGAAAAACAATCTAGTCATCAAATTATTAAGTTAAGATCTGACAATGGAGGAGAATATGTTAACAACAAGTTCACCAGTTTCTGCACTGAACAAGGAATCCAACAACAGCACACTGTTCCATATACACCACAACAAAATGGGGTAGCTGAACGGAAGAACCGCACTTTAAAATAAATGGCTAATTGTATGATCCAATCTAAGGGACTAGGTCTTCAATATTGGGCTAAGGCGATAAATTGTGCAAATTACATAGTTAATCACACACCCACTAAAGTTTTACAAGGTATAACACCAGAAGAAGCATGGAGTAAAATTAAACCAGATGTAAGTCACTTTCGTGTGTTTGGTTGTGAAGCATGGGCTCACATTACGAATTGAAAACAGAAAACATTGCAGCCTAAAAGTGAAAAGTGCATATTTGTTGGATATTTTGAAGATGTAAAAGGTTATAGACTTCTTCAGCCCCATTCACATGATATAATCATTAGAAGAGATGTTAAATTTGATGAAAATCTCTTGGCCTACAAGCCTAACTTGGCGGGTGTGCCATCTTTGACCTGCGAGCCTGATTCGGTGATTGTGCCTTCTTCTTCTTCTTCTTCCAAATTCCTTGACAGGTTTCCCACTCCAGTTTTTGATGATGTGAGTGAGGATGAAAATCCACCTCTGCCTGCTCATGTTCCTCCAATTGCACCAGCACCAATGCCTCCTTGATGGGTCCGTTCAACATGTGAAGCAGCTGGTGATCTTGTCGGTGATCCTAGAGATCAACGTCGAACACGTTCTCAGTTTCAGTGAGACTCTTCCCTTTTGGCTCAAGTTTCTGAGAATCATGATCCAGAAACTTTTGCAAAAGCTTCAGGAAATCCAGATTGGGATGCAACTATGGATGAAGAATATCGTTCCTTAATGGAAAACGATACTTGGGATCTTGTTCCTCTTCCAAAAGGAAGAAAACTTGTTAGATGTAAATGGGTCTACAGAACTAAGTATGCATCAGATGGAAGTGTTGAAAAACTTAAGACAAGGTTAGTTTCCAAAGGTCTTTCCCAAGTTGAAGGGATTGACTACAATGAAACCTGTGCCCCTGTAGCAAAAATGAACTCCATTCTCCTTGTTCTTTCCCTTATAGCCTTACATAACTGGGAATTCCATCAAATGGATGTCAAGTCCGCCTTCTTACATGGTGATTTACATGAGGAAATTTACATGGAACAAACTCTTGAATATGTTCAAAATAACTCTAGCCTTGTTTGTCTCCTTAAGAAATACTTATATGGCCTTAAGCAAGCTCCTAGAGCTTGGTATGCCAAAATGGATAGCTTTCTCCTTGACACTGGTTTTTCTAGATGCCATTCTGACCCCAATGTCTATACCAAGAAAGTAGGAAACCATCTCATCATACTTGTTCTTTATGTTGATGATCTTATCCTTACTGGTAGTGACCCTAAACTTATAACCCATGTGAAATCCAGTCTTAAGCAAAATTTTGAAATGTCAGACTTAGGACATTTGCATTATTTTCTTGGTCTCTAAGTCTTGCAAACCAAAGAAGGAATCTTTCTTTCCCAGTATAAGTATGCTTGTGACCTTCTTCGTTGATTCCACATGGAAGATTGTAAACGAGCCCCTTCTCCCTTCCAGTCTGGAGTCAAACTTTCTGCCACTTGTACTTCCCCTGAAGTAGATGCCACCTTGCATCGTCAGCTTGTTGGTAGTCTTTTATACTTGACTCATTCCCGTCCTGACCTTTCCGTTGCCGTTGGTCGTGTTTCCTGTTATATGCAAACTCCTCATGAAAGTCACTGGAAAGAAGCAAAAAGAATACTTCGATATATTCGAGGTACAATTTAGTTTGGGATTCATTACAGTACAGGGGGGGAACCTTTGTTGGTTGGTTTCACTAATTTAGATTGGGCCAGCGATCCTGATTATCGAAAGTTTACTGCAGGTTATGTTTTTAGTCTAGGATCTGGACCTATCACTTGGGATTGTAAGAAACAACAAGCACTTGCTCTTTCTTTAGCAGAAGCAGAATATCTAGCCACAGTTAATGCCAGTTAGGAAGCTTTATGGCTTTGAAAAATCCTTTCAGAGTTTGGATTCGAACAGCATCAGCCTACTCCACTTTGGTGTGACAATCAAAGTGCCATCAAGCTTGCCAAAGATCCAGTTTTACATTAGCGCAGCAAACACATTGAGCTACACATGCACTTCATCAGAAATCTTGTTCATGATAGTGTTATTGAAGTTCTCTATTGCCCTACAGATGATCAAGTTGCAGACATCTTCACCAAGTCTCTTACAGAAGCAAAGTTTTCTAAACTTCGGTCTATGTTAGGAGTTTAGGAATGTGTCCTTAAGGGGGTATAGGCTCTAATGCCTCCTTCTCCTAATAGTGTCACTTTTGTAAATCCTTCAATCCTATCCCAAGTTGTTCTTAAGGGGGTATGTTAGGATATTTAGACACTTAGGAGTTAGTTAAGATCAACTTGTGTAATATATCCGTTAGGTAAAAGTGTGTTTCTTTAGTATGCATTAGTATGCATTTGTAAATATTCTAATCTGACGGTCACGATATGTTCTAGACATAGAGTGATCTAACGGTTCAACTTCTCTTAGATCATACCTACCATTGATCCATGGCTTAACACCCGATTGGTCTATGATCTCTAGTTAAAGAGCATAGAGGGTCCTTGGCTAGTTGATCTTTTATGAGAAGCTCATGTAACTTTCTTTCTTTTGCATAATAAATTGCTCAAAGTAGGTATTTGGCTGGGGTCGTGGATTGTTTCTCTCTCGAGGGTTTTAACCACGTGACAAACATCGGTGTGTTGATCTGTGATCTATTTGTGTGAAGAGATTGCTCAAGGTGTTCGGTCTTTTGGGAGTACCCTGTGTACTCGAATAGATAATGTGATGATAAATATTCTTTGTATTGTCAAGAAAATGTCTACCAAAATTCTAGATCAATTTCCAATTTCTAGTTCCTTCAATGAAATTGTTTTGAGTAGATTGGTGGCTTTGCATATGAAGTGTTTGGAAAAATGTTTGAATGAGATATATCTCTATTATGACTCATAAAACACTTTATTTAGAGTTGTGATTTCATTTGAATGATTCTATGAGATGTGGATGTAATTATTCTAGCGATTCCTAGAATTACTAGACAATTTGGATGAGTAGAATTAATTAGTTTTGTGGGTTGTTTAATGAACGGTATATGGGAGGAAAGATATATATATATATATATATATANNNCTTTATTTGGAATTTGGAAAGTCAAATTGGAAACTAGGTACATTGCGATGAAATTGGTAAATAGCTTTTGGATTCAAATCTTTGTTTCCAGTAAAAGATGAATGTAAATACATATGTTATGTTCTTGGTACTTTACTTGTGTTGTATAATTCTATTTACTAGATTTGTACCTTCACCTATGTGTGCCTCGGAACTCGGTACGATTGGTGTGATTGATTTCTTGGCAGTGTTTATTAACTAGTTGTACTGATTGAACTTGAAATATTTTATGTTTATGTACTCGGATCATATCTATAAAAGTACTTTATTTTGATGTATGTGCATTATTTAATATGTGTATAATGGATTTAGGTTCATTGGCATGGTTGTGTGCCGAATTTGTGCAATACTAGCTGTTAGTATTGAAGAACTAGTTAACTAGTTCTTGTGGAATCATTTTCATAATTACTATGTTTAATTAATTGGAAAATGGTAATTATTCCTAATTTATATGCTACTAGGTGTTAATTAGCCATTGGAATTGATAAACAGTGGTTAAGTGATAAACAAATGAAATTTTGTTAAGTACCATCAATTGTGCACTAAGCGTCGTTAAGTATTGTAATCATAACACTAATTACTAGTTTTAATCATGATTAAGAGTAAATGGCATTTAGAGGTGGAAAGTATGTCTGAATTGGATTGGATAAGAAGTTGGAATAGTTATTGAATTTATTTTAATTTATTGATAATTAACTGGACTTTGTCATGATTAAGTCTTGAAAACTGAAATTTAATATTTGTTTAACTAATCCGTTGTGCTAATCCATGAGATGTAGAAAAGTTGGTGGCGGGGTACGGTTAATACACCCCCTAAGCTGAAAGTTCTTCGGTTTTAATCCTATGGATATAAAAAATCCAACCATGTTAAGGGTTGGTGGGGTGCCGACCGGGTACGACCCCCAGGTGGTTTTGACAGCTTAGATGCCCCTGGTTTGTGGTGACTTAGACAATGTAAAACCTACTGGTCAGGGGGGTTCCACTACTTTTCCAACAAAAAAAACTAATCCGTTGTGCTAAAATTATACAATTATCCTTAGAGAACTAATGATATGTCCCTTAGACCAATTGATATCCCTAGGGGACTTTACAGGTGGTATCAGAGCTTAGGTTCCAACAATGTGGTTGTTGGTCCTTCTACAGTTATTATCTTCTGTATATGTGCATTTGGAGTTTACAAATGTGCTTATTAAGATGAATTTAACCTCCCTTATGTTAATAGAAGAATAAGAATCCTCACTTCAAAGACTAGTTCATTGTATGCATTAGAATTAATTAATATTGCATATTTGTTGTTTAATAGAATGATTGGTAAGTACTATGTGGTGCATATCTAATAATTGAGTGACTTCATTGGTTGATGTTTGTGCATTTCCTCTTTTACTGCTCGTTGAATTGTTAATATTGAAATGCTTCTTGTAGTATGACTTATTTACTAGTACATTATGATTATTAATCCATAATTAAATAATTGTCATTATAATAGTATGTACTGTGTACTATTATCAGTATTAATTTAATGCTAATTTATTAAGATAATATAGTTATATTATTATTAAATATTAATATGATTTATTAAGTGGCATTATACCCTATATGGATTTTGTATTTTTTATGGATGGTATGCTTTTTATAGTCTTAATTATGCCACTTGGATGGTGGTGGTTACATGGATGAGTAAGTCCTTGGCTATTTTAGGAATGTTACACGTGTCTAAATGGTGTTTCCCATTCTTCTTTTTATTTTATGCACGTAGTATATTTTTATACTATTTATTAATGATTTAATTTCCTAACTTATCTAATTAGCTAGTGGTGGAATTGCCACTTGGAGGTAAACATAGCTATGGGATATCTTTGTATTCTATTATTTAATTTATTTATTTTTGGGTTAGTGGTGGCATTATTATTATCCTAGCTATCTTACTAATTATTTATTGAGCATAGAAAATGAGCCACTTGTCCCTAACAGTTCATATTCTCTTTCATTTAATTTATTTTGTTTATGGAGATGTAATTCCTTGTTTATTTTTAGAGGAGAATGAGAAACTTGTCTCTAATGGTTCATATTCTCCTTTGTTTTATTTATGTTACTTATGGAGATGTAACTCCTACTGGGAGGAAAGGAGCCACTTGTATTCAATGAATCATATTCTCTTAGTTTTATTTATTTTATTATGTGTGCAATCATGTAGTATAGTAGTTAGTAGTGTAAGATATATATATAACATCAATATAAATATAAATATGTATAATATGATATGTGTTTGTTAAAAGTATATATAAGAATAGATGCATTATTATATATATGAATGATTGTATGTTTGTATATACTATAATATGTATTTTATTATTTGTAATAATTATTAGTATTACATGTATGTAATATTCTGAATATACGATATGTATAGAGGTGAACATATGTAATGATGTAAGTGTAAAATTAGGAAGTGTTTGGAAGTGTTTGAGTGTCTGGAGGTATTTGGAAGTGTTTGGAAGTATTTGAGAATATTTGAAAGTGCTTGGGAGTTTGAAAATATTAGGAAGTATAGTGTAATCAATAGTAGTATATATGTTATAATACATATATAATATGATAGTATTGGGTTATGCAATCATTGCTATAATTGTATTGATATCATAAATAACATAATAATAATTATATGAGTATATTAAATATGGAATATATAGGTTATATGACTAATATGTTTTGTATATGATTAATAATAATATTATATATGCTGCCCGGATGCAGGTGATAACTCCGACGACATCCGTCCCTCTTTTCGGCCACCGCAAAGAGCACATGTCGCTCCTTTGGAAACCCAATGAGACAGTGCACCTCTTCAGCATCTACAAGGTTCTCTGCGCATGAGAGAATTTTCCTTGGTCACTTTGACTCATGTGAACCGGGTTGGTGAAGCTCTTTCCTCCTAGGTGCATTCATGGCTCTGCAACGATGGTTAATGTTTGCAGGTACGTGGAATGATAGGCATCTTATTTAGAATGAGATCGAGTTTTATGCCTTGGCTATAAATGTTGTTGGGTTTCCAGTGTGGCGGGAATTTTGCAGAGTCTGTGTTTCAGTGCGCTCCAGGTTTAGTACAGGTAAGAATGCTCCTCTGCGTATTGGTTTTAGGCTCAAGTTGGCAGCCATGTCCCGATAGAGAGGAACTCCTAGATGAGCTAGCTTAGGACGGGGAAAATCCCAGAGGGGTTGCAGTGCTCAGACCTCGACAGAATATGAACCACACATCTCTTCGTGCGTCCGTGTTTTGGTGGAAGCCTAGGAGAATCAGGTCCTCAACCACAAGCTCTCGACGTGTGAGGAGGGAAGTCAAATTAACCACTATTGGATTCTGAAGAACATGCTCTGCAACCTGGCGCAGGACATGCTCAGTAATTGGTCTAAGGCTCAGATAGCTGTTCACACCATGAAAACTAAAATTGCAAAGATTGACGCCTAGCTCACGGTCATGGACAACTCCTTTTCATGGAAAGGTACGGCCAACATCTTTAGTCTGAATGCGTACAAAGCGAGGGGCTGTGCTCAGGGTGGTGGTGGTGCTAGTGGCAGCGAATCTAGTGTTTGGGCTATCACTAATCTCGGTGGAAGCGACAGTGCAACTGGTTGCTCTATGAAAGCGCCCTGTATCAAACATTTTCTGGTTACATCCACTGTGGAGCCTCTCCTCAAGTGTCTGAAGGATTCATCGACCCAGTAGTTTGAGCAGCAGCCGCATTCTATTTCTCCGGCACCAAATGCCACAACCACTTCACCCACTCTGTTGCAAGAAGAATTATGGGCCTTCCCCATCACTGAAGAAACCCCTACATTTTAAATGATCATTCCTACTAGGTTTTTTGGTCAAGTATCTAGTGGTTTTTGGTTAGGTTTATGTATTTCTCATGATACTTTCTGTTTTTACTTCTGTTTGGAAAAACTTTAGCTTCGCTCTTATATAGGATCTAGTTGTGTCTTTTATGGATTACTGTAACTAAGTCTCTCAGTCATGGACATATTTATTGTGAACACGGTTAGAAGGCTAGCATTTTTTGAGAGGCTTTGGAGGGGGTTTTGCCTCCTTCAACCTCAAATAGCCAAGTTATCTGTATGTAATTTTTTTGCCTCTATAATATAATATATATGTGCAGCATATATATATATATATATGCTTGAAGAATTATAATATGTATGTAAACAAAATGGGCGTATGTATATAATACGTAGTAATAGTAAGTATGGTATATGGTATGAGTGTAGGATAGTGTGTTGTTTAGCTAGTAATTGTTTTATTGTAGAATGTTAGAAGATTTTGGTGGTAGGATGTTTGATTGTTTGAGGTGACTATGTATTTACTTTGATTGATAAGAAGTGTGCTGCATGTAAATAATTAGTAATGTAATCTATTATTATATATATCATCATGTGCTAATAATTCTATGTAATGTTATGATAATTAGTAACTATTTGATATGGTTTTTATAGTTCATGTATTTTGTTTTTATATTATCAGTTTCTATTGGATGTTATTGATTAACATTGGTTGATTAATGGCTGATACCTATATGAGATTGTCATCATTGTCTATATGGCTATTATTGGTTGTCCTTGGTTTTTATAGTTGTTGTGTGTATGATTGATGCATTTTGGTTGATCTATTTTTATTGATGTATTAAGATCATTGTTTTCTACTTGATAAATCCGGGTTGATATATTATGATTGTGTGTTATGATTCATGTATTTCGATTAATGTATGCTAGTATGGTTAGTTGATGCGTGTGTGGTTGTCCTTGGATGATATTACATGATCGATATATGATTGGTATATGGTTGAGATATTCTAAATTGATGATATTACATAAACTAATATCAATCATACATCGAACCTTATGCATACAAAATCCATATGAATGATATCTAAAGAATACTCATGCTTTGTATTGAGATGAAAAGTAATATGTTGTTATGGCCCTTTTTGGTTCTTAGTTAGATTAAATTGTTGCATATAAGTTCACTTTTCCTGTTACATTAACATGCAAAATTATTTAGGTGATATTTAAAAATATTCATCCTTCTGATCTTCATTAGAAAAGTATCTTGTGTCATTATTAAAAGGTATCCTGATAATAACTTGGGGGTATATAGTATATCTTTATTGAAAAGTAGATACTAATAGTACAATTTATGAAGTATGATATAGGTACCTTTATTGAATATGAACTTCATGTATCCTTATATATATTCAATACTAATTATGTAGAATGTGGTACTAGTATATTTGTTAGGAAACTATCCAGGGATCTTGCTGAAACAAAAAAATATACTTGTGATATTTACTTAAAGTATCTTGCTTGGGTATACTTGTAGTATATCAAATACCTTTGTTGAAATGCATCTTTGTAAAATATCATAGTGATAGTTCATGCACCTTGTTGGAAAATTATCTTGGTGACACTTCATGCATCCTTGTAGAAAAATTATTTGAGTGATCAATCATGAAAACACATCTTGGTAATGAATCACATGTGATTGACTGATCTGAACAAATTTCATGTATCTTGGATGCACTTCATATGATTAAAAATAATCAGAATAAGATTCAGGTGATGAAATTTCAAGTATTTTGTTGAAGAAGTATCTATATTTCGAGTATCTTGCATATATTGAAGTATTTCATGTAATTAATTAGAAATTTATTTTCTTGAAAGATGTATTTTATAAATCTTGTTGAACAAAATATGTGTTTATTAGCTAACCATGTGTCTATTGGGAATGTAAAAAAACATCATTGTGTAAGAATCATCTCTATTTCAAGTATCTTTGTTGAAGAATATGGTTTAGTTGTTGGGAATGAATTCTTGGATTTCCTCAAAGAGAAGACTAGTATCCGTTTCCAGAGAGGTAATCTGGTGGATTCTCACCCCTTTGCTTCTTTCATATCAATCTACTAGTCCAAGGTCTTTCACAGGAATCCATGAAATGGTATGGTGACAACATAGGCAGTGGAGATGAACAAGAAAGTAGTAGTGGGAAGCATTGTGGTCCTCAAAAGAGGTATTTCTTGTTAGAAAAATAGGATCACTGAGCAATAACAATAAGCAATAAAAGAGATGCAGATATTAAACACATTACAAGAGAGACACAAATATAACATGGTTCACCCAAGATGGGGACATCCACATAGAAACTTCGAGTCCTTTATTATTATACCATCTAGAAAAATGAAGAGATACAACCTGCAACAAACTCATTGCACTTCCTCTTTACTCTCTCATTGTCTCTCTCACACAATCATAGAGATTGTTTTAGAATGCTAAAATACAATACATAGCTATATTACAATGCTTTCCTTTTATAGGGGAATTACCACGAGAAAATACCTTGGGTCACCCAATACCATGGTCCCATGAGTTGTTGGCCAACAAACATCCCAAAAAAGATCTTTCGGTGGCTTCGCCCTTAAACCCCCTTTCTCGAGGGCCCACTACCCCCCGAACCCCCATGTTAGGACTAGTGTATAGTAAAAATAGGGTACAAACATAGTTGAACAATAACATCTCTGAATATGGAATATCAGGCTCCACAGCCAACAATATCCCGCTTGGAGACTAATCACAACAACTCCACCATTGCTGCACTTGATGGACTATGCTTTGAAAATTGGACCTGGAAAATTTCTCATCTTCACATTCATTCTTGAAGGCTAGAAGACACCGAGAATGAACTCGGTTTCTCTCTGGTTACTACCTTTGTCAACATGTTCGCAGGATTCTGGCTAGTATGTATCTTTTCCAAATTTAACAGATCATCTTCCAAAACAGATCTTATGAAATGGTACTTGAGTTGTATATGTTTATTCTTTGAATGAAAGGTTGATTTCTTTGAAATATGAATGGCACTCTAGTTTTCACTATACAACTTGTTATTCTCCTTCTTCTTACCCAAGTCATCCATGAACCTCTACAACCAAATCATCTCTTTACTAACCTTTGCAACAACAACATACTCTGCTTCCATGTTTTAAAGTGCAACAACCTTTTGCAGTTTTGAAATCCAACTTACTGTTGTTCCACCTACATTAAGAATATACCCTATGGTGCTACTCATCATCTCTTTATCACTGGCCATATCTCCGTCAACATATCCCTATAGAGTAATGTTCAAACCTCCAAAACATAATGCATGAGAGGTAGTACCTCTCAAATACATGAGAATCCAATGTATTTTCATCCAATGCTCTATACCTAGATTGTTCATATGCCTACTCACAACTCCCACTGCATGTGCAATATTTGGTCGTGTGCATACCATGGCATACATCAAGTTGCCAACTGCTAATGAATAGGGCACCTTGGACATATATTCTATCTCTTCCTCTATATTGGGACACATCTCCTTACTTAGTTTGAAATGGATGGCCAAAGGTGTACAAACTAGTTTTGCATTCTGCATTCTAAACCTATCCAATACCTTTTCTATGTAGTCACCTTGAGACAATGTCAATTTTTCTTTTTCTTTTTCTTTTCCCTTGTTATTCTCATACCAAGGATTTTCTTTGTAGCACCCAAATCCTTCATCATAAATAATTTAGCTAGTTTCCTTTTGAGCATATTTATATCCTGCATGTTAGACCATGTAATAAGCATGTCATCCACATACAATAACAAGATAATATATCTTCCATTATCTAGCCTCTTGAAATAAACATAGTGGTCATAATGGCATCTAATATAACCATGTTCTGTCATAAACTTATCAAAATTTAAATATCACTCACTTGGAGCTTGCTTCAGGCCATGCAAGCTCTTCTTTAACCTACAAACCAAATTCGCCTTTCCTTTGACCTCATACCATTATGGATGCTACATATAAATCTCTTCCTCCATATCCACATGGAGAAACATTATTTTTACATCTAACTGTTCAAGATGCAAATCTTCTACCACCACTAGACCTAAAATAGTCCTAATTGAAGTCATTTTAACAACAGGAGAAAATATTTCATTAAACTTTATACCTTTCTTTTGTGCAAACCCATTTACAACAAGTCTAGCTTTGTACCACTTGTTTCCCCCATCTTCTTCCTTCAACATGTAAACCCATTTATTCTACAATTCTGTTTTTCCTACAGGAAATTCAACCAAATCTCAATTCAGGTTTCTTACCAATGAGTCCCTCTCCTCATTCATTCCTTGCTCCCACTTCTTTCTAGTTTCTACTTGTATTGCCTCTTCATAGCATTTTGGTTTACCATAATCAATCATCAATAAATAATATCGTAAAGGATATAATCGTCTAGGGGGTCTACTTACCCTGGTATATATTCTTAAATTTGTAGGAGTTTGAGATACCTTCTACTGCTTTTGATTTTATGGTTCCTTTGGAACTTCATTTTCTTTGGTTTCATCAAGCACTATGTACTCTTTGTTTTTATTTTTCTCTTTCTTTCCCTGCAATTTATCTTTGTAACTAACCTTTTCATTGAATACTACATCTCTACTCCTAATGATTTGTGATTTTCATAATCCCACAAGAAATAACCAAAATCAACAACCCCATATCCAATAAAGGTACATTTCTTGGATTTAGCCTCAAGATCTGTTCTATTTTCTTTATCAATATGGGAAAATGCTCAAGAACCAAAAGTTCTAAGAAATGAGTAGTTTACCTTTTTACCTATCCATGCCTCCTCTAGAATTCCACCATCCAAAGTGCTTGAAGACCCTTTGTTTATTAAATCAACAACAGTATCTACAACATCATCCCAAAAATGTAAGGGCGAGCCTACATGCAATCTCATACACCTTGCATGATCCATGATCATCCTATTCATCCTTTCTGACACACCATTTTCTTGTGGTGTTCCTGGGACTGTCTTTTCTCTGTGAATCCTATTGTATGAATAGTAAATATCAAATTCTTTGCTACAGTATTCACCTCCATTATCAAATCTCAGACATTTCAACCTTTTTCCTGACTCATTCTCAACCAAATCTTGCCACTTCTTAAAAGTATCAAACACGTCATATTTTTGTCTAATGTAATAAACCCAAGTTTTTCTAGTTGCACCATCAAACAATGTAACATAATAATGAGATACAACAAGAGATTGTACTTGAGTCGGTCCCCATACATTTGTATGCACAATATCTAACTTTTCACTCTTCTTCTGTTTCCCAACCCTGAGAAATCTAACTCTTTTTTTCTTCATAAACACAGTTATCACATAATTCCAAACTTGCTTGCTTCAAATCTAGAAGCTATTTCCTTGAGTGAAGAATCTGCATCCCCTTCTCACTCATGTGGCCAAGCTTATGATGCCACAACGTTTCACCTATTTATGTGGAAGCTACAAAGACGGAATAATCTGTATTATGAGGACATAAATACAACGTACCTATCCTGTCTCCTTTTTCTATTACCAATGCTCCTTTAGTGATCTTCCACCATGTTTTTCCAAAAGTAGACAAACAACCACTATCTCCCAACTCCCCTGTTGAAATCGGAATTCTTTTCCTAGCAGGAATATTCCTTACATATTTTAGTAGCCATTCATTTCCATTATTTAAATTAATGCGTACCTTACCCATTCTAACAATTTTACATGGTTCATCATCC
This sequence comes from Pseudotsuga menziesii, assembly GCA_001517045.1. Taxonomy (NCBI): domain Eukaryota; kingdom Viridiplantae; phylum Streptophyta; class Pinopsida; order Pinales; family Pinaceae; genus Pseudotsuga; species Pseudotsuga menziesii. The sequence goes on from LPNX010963608.1 coordinate 43,164, forward strand.
CCCAATAAAACATGTCCAAAATCATCTGGAACATAATCATGAAATAATTTCCTATGGGGTGTAGCATGACATTAAGCCTCTGAATATATTACCCAGTAATCACTAGTATTATCTAATGCAAGAATCAAATCATATTGTAACACATCACCTATTACATTTTCTTCCTTATTAGTCTCATGCTTCCCATCTCCCTTCTTCTTTGGAGCTCTGCGATATTTCTTCATTTGTCCTCCCTTATCATAGCTCCAACACTCTATATTTCCCAGTCTGGACTTGGATCTTCCATTTCTAGACTTGCTATGATTACCTGGGGTCCTTCCTCTCTCTACCTTTATCTTCCCTTGATCTCCATGGTCAGCATATCACCTAATGTCTCACCTGTGCTTTTTCTTTGCATTTCCTCGCCAATAATAACACCAACAACATCATCAAATTTAAGAGTGTTTGAACTAGGTACATAGATACTTACAACCATGACCAATCCATTCCATCTTTCTGGTAATGATACCTAATATCATCATCAAAGTTTAATTTTACAGAGCTTAACTCACGTAATTGTATTACAATCATTTAAATGGTCAGCAACAGATCCATCTTCTAACATCTTCATATTAAATAAATGTTTCATTAAAAATAACTTGTTGGAAGCCGAGGGTTTTTCATAGAGCTTAGCCAATGCGCTCAACACACCCTCATTTGTCCTTTCTATTGAAACATTGAAATCCATTGACAGAGCTAGGAACATCTGTATTTCCCAATGTTTTTTTGTCAAGAATCTCCCATTCTCCATCCTTCATAGTTGTCGACTATTTTTTTTCCCTTTGAATAGTATATATAAATCCTTCTAGTACATATAGTTCTCCATTTGGATATTCCATAACTAGTAGTTTTGGCCATTAAATTTCTCGACCCTAAAATTTCATTCTTCAATCCATTGCTCCCACTCGAACCAGGAACCCTTCTTTCCTGTGAGTTTACTAGCCAAATAGGCCCTTTGGATATGATACCTTGTGTTTTAAAAATAGATCATAGAGAAATAACAATAAATAATAAACAAGATGCAAATATTAAACACATTACAAGAGAGACACAGATATAACGTGGTTCACCCAAGATGGGATATGTCCACACATATATTTCCAGTCCTTTATTATTATACCATCCAACAATATGAAGGGATATAACATGCATCAACCCCACTGCACTTCCTATTCACTCTCTCATAGTTTCTCTCACACAATCACATATATTTTTTTACAATGCTACAATATAATACACAATTGTATTACAATGCTTTCCATGGGAATTACCATGGGAAAATACCACAGGTCATCAAATACCATGGGACCATAAACTATTGTCCAACAAACATCCCAAAGAAATTCTTTTAGGGGATTCTCCCCCAAACCCCCACTGAGGGCCTGCTAGACCTTGGACCACCATGGGGGGATGATGTCCCCCCAGACCCCCCTATTGTGATGAGTGTAAAACAAAAATGGGATACAAACATGGATGAATAATAACATATCTGAATATGGAAGATCAGGCTCCACAACCAAAATTTATGAGAGTTGCTAAACTGATTGTGCTCTTCTTTTGGGAGAAAGACCGTCCCATTGAAGTTAGTTTCCTGAACCTAAGATAAGTATTCTCTCATGTGTTATTAATGTTGTTGTATTTTCTATATGTGCCATGGTGACTGATTTATGCTATCTTTATGTTCATGGTTTAGTTTTTAAAGGATACTCTTATATCATGTATCATATATTTTAATACCTGATGTTAATCATATGGTTGATTGAAATATGATTTTCAGGTGAATGTATCTTTGTTGATATTTGAAGACCTTGTAATGGCAATTGAATATTAGCCCTTTCTACTAGTCTTGGTTCTCATATAGGAATCCAAGAAATGGGATGGTGATAACTTGAGGAACGAGTTAATGAAGGGAGACACATCCCATAGGAAGTGGAGACAAACAAGAACGTGGCAATGGAAAGTATTGTGGTTTCTTGAAAGAGGAGTTTTGAGAAAGACTACTTGAAAAATGAAGGTAGTGATTCTTTTGAAAGTTGTAAAAGCATGTATGTAAAATTAATTGTTCCTCATCTAGTTGTCAGGTCCCTCCTTGCATAGAAAGAATTGGGTGAGCGAAGAGGAAATCGGGTGACACTACTGCAAGAATACAATTTAGAATTCAAGCCAGCTACTGTTGGAGACATTTACCACCATACACACTCATTTTGGTCAATTTGGCCTAGTTAAACCACTATCCTAAGTTTTATTGACTTAATTGACATCATAGGAGCACTAGATGACATCAGCAAGATCACACCCATGCCTACCTTCAATCAAGGAGGCTAACTTATCCTTCTCCTACATTTGGGGAGGCTAACTGGAGCAATATAGGGGTGATCTGAGTGTCATTAATGCCCCATATTTCTATCTAATGGTTACAATCAGTTAAACAGAGCATTGAAGGTGCATTCCTTCATTAAATTGATTATTTATTGATTATTTAATGAACTGGAGTCAACAGGGGCGCCTCCAACCACTTATGATGGTTAGTTACACTTCAGTAAACCTCATCAGGGTTCATTGGAGTCATTGATGTGCTACCACTTGTTGGTTAGCTTGCAGTGACATGTGTCTGAGCTACTTTCAGTTAGACTCAGTCATTTATTGCACTCTGACTTTAGTTAGGGCTCAGTTGAGTCAATTAGGGTTTTGATCAGTGGTTAACTTGAGTGTTGACTATGGCTTACATTTAGTTAAGCTAGACTCACTTATTCAATTCAAATGATCTCCTTGGGAATTCGAATTGATTTGGAATTCATGCTTCCAGCATGATCATTGTATTGTATCATCATTCTTTCATTTGATTATACAGAGCTGCTACTTCCATTGCAGCACCATTTTGCCAATTTTATGATTATATGTCTGTATTGTTTGTGAGATTGTGTTTTCAGTTGCTAGATCACTGTGACAAATTAATATGGTATCAGAGCTCACGGTGGGACGAAGCTCAGATCTCTTAAAAACAAGGTTTTTGACAGATCTTGCATGGAAATTGAGCAACAGCTCAAAAATCCAGCACTGCACCAGAAGACAAGGCTTACCACTTAATACCCCAAGTAAGGAACTTGTTGATCAAGCTTGATTGATTGACTATGTTGGGTGTGATGAAAGCCTAAAATATGCAGGTTTTTTGGCCTTACATTGCCCTTTTTGTTGTGATTTTCAGGTTTTTAACCGGTGAAAGCATTTGCTCCAGCAGATTCAAATGGCTTCTTCCGTAGATCTTTTGACTCAGTTCAATTTCCACTCATGGAAAGGAGATATGGAGATCTAGCTATGTGCTAGAGGACTCTATAGGGTCACTATGGACACTGAAGAAGAGCCTGCTTCTGTGATAGACAAATCTAGATTCTTGAACAAGAAGGATGAAGCATTTAGATTCTTGTGCCTCTCTATTTCCTAGGATCTTCTTTTCCATATTTTGGGATTGAAGACTCCAAAATAAATTTGGGACAAATCAGAAACCCAGTATGGAAAGAAATATGATTTGAGAGTTTACCAGCTCAAAAATGAATTGATGTCTCTCCAGCATTCTAATTTCAAGACCTTGAATGACTTTTTCACAAATTTCAAGCACATTGTCTTACTGTTGAAGCAATGCAAAGTGGAGAAGGAGGATGATCATCTCATTCTCACCATACTCTCCAAACTTGGAGCTGATTATTTAGTTTTTGTCTCTACATTCTATGCAGGGAAGCTCACAACCCCTGGATGGAAGATGCCTACACTCAATGCCTTCATTGAGTCCCTAACAAATGAACATGATAAGCTTGTCCAGATGAGGATCATCAGATCCTCCCGTGATAAATCCCTCCATGTCTCGGGGCCCAAAGATTTGAAGGGTAAAGGAAAGCAACAAAAGAATCCAAAAACTAAATTCAAAGCTCCTAATCCTAAAGTTGAAAACCAGCAGCATGATGAGTCTTTCGGCTCAAAGAAGAACAAAGGAAAAGGGCATCATGGAAAGGAAAAAGTCAAGTGTTCATACTGCGGGAAGGGATTCCACCTTGAACATGCTTGCATGAATAAGAAGCTTGATGAAGCTACCTCTCTCCTTGAGAGAAATTACATCAATCTTTTGGAAAGCTTTCGGAGGAGAGATCAGCAAGATTAGGAACCACAGCATGAAAGAGGTCATGCCCTCATGGCAAGCACTTCGAAGTCCAAAGAACTCTTGATTGATTCTAGAGATTTGAACCACATGATGGATGAAAGAGACTCCTTCTCATCCTTGGAGACTAGAAAATCCATCCCCATCCACATGGGAGATTACTCCACCATCATTTCAGAAGGACAAGGTACGGTTGATCTTGAGAATGGCTATTTTTCAAATGTTTTGTATGTACCGTCTCTAGCATCAAATCTCCTTAGTGTCTATCAGATGACACATATAGCAGTGCCTAAGAGAGTATCTTTCAGCCTGAATGATGTTGTGATAATGAAACTTGCATCCTGGAAACTTGTTGCTAAAGGCCTTGCAAACCATCATGCAAAAGCCTATGATTTTTCCCACTTTGTGGCGGATGCAAAGCCCATCGCACTACTAACTCATGGAAATGAAGTTAGTAGGCTGTGGAATGAGAGGTTTGGCCATATCAATTTCAAATATCTACAACAATTACAGAAAAAATCCATGGTTGAAGTCCTCCCGCTCATCAAGGCAACCACTGGAATTTGCAAGGGTTGTGTGGTTGGAAAACACCCTGAGCACAAGTTCGATCGGGAGAAGGCAAACCGAGCTACATGCATCTTGGGGCTAATACATTTTGATATCAGTGGTCCAATGTTTTTCACATACATGAATGGATCAAGGTATATTCTGACTTTTATTGATGATTTTTCAAGGTACACATGGGTCTTCTTTCTCAAAAAGAAGTCTGAAGTATGTGAAAAAATCACTGAACTGAAGGCCTTGATTGAGAATTCCTTTGGGCGTAAGATCAAGATATTGAGATCTAATAATGGTGGAGAGTATGTCAGTAATGATTTGCTGCACACATGCTCCCAAAGTGGTATTCAGGTCCAACATTCAATTCCCTACACTCCCCAGCAGAATGGTGTAGTGGAAAGGAAGAATTGGTATCTCAAGGAGATGACCACCTGTATGTTGGAATCAAAGAAGTTGGATGCAAATTTTTGGGCTGAAGCCATGCATGCTACAACATAAATTCAGAACAAAGTGCCACACTCATCCATGAAAGGGAAGACCCCTTTCAAATCATACTTCAGACACAAGCCGGATGTGTCGAACCTGTGGGTGTTTGGGTCCACTGCATGGGCCCAAATTCCACTTGATAAAAGAAGGGCTTTGCAACCGAAAAGCATAGAATGTCTATTTATTTGGTATCCTAATGAATCAAAAGGTTTCAATATTCTATATATCAAAACAAAACATATCATCATCGAAAGGAGTGTCAAGTTCGATGAGCCTCTTCAGCTTGTGGAACTAGTGAAGGAAAAAACTGCTGAATTTCCTTCCTATTCTACTGAATATTTGGATGATGAAATTGGGGATGATAACCCTGATTTGGATCCTTTGATTTATGATATCAGTGTATAGCAAACATCAAATTCTGAATCAAAATCTGAAGTACAAAATCATCTTCCTACATGGTCCCGACAGACACTCTCCTCCGCAGGAGATAACATTGGAAATCTAGATGATCCAAGGAGAACCCGGTTTGATTTCCAAAGAGAAGGTATTGCAGTCTCTTGTCCTGATAATTTTCTGTCCAAAACTTGTTTTTTTATGATTATTTTAGACCCAAAATCCTACTACCATGCTTGGAAGGATCCTAGATGGCAATTTTCCATGGATGAAGAGATGAATTCTCTTCAGAAAAACACTACTTGGGAGCTAGTTTCTCTTCCTCTGGGAAGGAAATTGGTTCAATGCAAGTGGGTGTTTCAGACCAAGGTTGCTAATGATGGAATCACCTACAAATATAAGTCAATTCTGGTGGCAAAAGTTTTCTCTCAAGTCCAATGCGTGGACTACCATGAGACTTTTGCACCGGTTGCAAAAATGGACTCCATCCGCCTAGTTTTGGCAATTTCAGCATCTACGCACTGGGAAGTCCATCATGGATGTTAAGTCATATTTTCTGCATGGATATCTTCATGAGGAGATATACATGAAGCATCCTGAGGTCTACATCTCTTATCCATCTTTGGTTTTCAAGCTAAAGAAGTCACTATACGGGTTAAAACAAGCCCCAAGAGAGTGGTATTCCAAGATGGATGCCTTCCTTCTCTCGCAAAACTTCCAAAGGTGTAGATCAGATCCAAATGTGTATATACAGAAGTTTGATTTTCATTTGATTATTATTTTTTTATATGTTGATGACTTACTGATCACATTTAGCACAGTTGCTTCTATTTCAACCATCAAAACTTCTCTCCACAATGCATTTGAAATGAGCGATTTGGGGCTCTTAAAACAATTGTTGGGGCTCGAAATTGAGCAAAATTATGATGGGATAATGGTCACTCAGTACAAATACATATCAGACCTTTTATTCAAGTTTAACATGGCTGAATGTGGGCCTGCACCATTCCCTTTCCTTTTAGGGATCAACCTTGAAGAAGGAAAAAGCACACCTCCCATGGACTGCACTATTTATCGACAGCTGATTGGTAGCTTGTTGTACTTGAAAAATTCTTGGCCTGATATCTATTATGCCGTGAATGCTATATCAAGATACATGCAGCAGCCTCATGATCTTCATTGGAAGGCAGCTAAGAGGATTCTCCAGTATATTCAGGGAACCAGGACCTACAACATTCACTATGCTACAGACTCCGAGCTAGAGCTGGTTGGATACACAGATTCCGATTGGGTGGGTGATTCTATTGATCAAAAGTGTACTTCCAGATATGTATTCATGTTTGGAGGTGGACCCATTTGTTGGTCTAGCAAAAAGAAGGCTGCCATAAAATTATCTTCTGCAGAGGCTATGTATCGAGGAGCGGTGAATGCTTGCAACCAAGTAGTTTGGTTGCAAGGAATTCTTTCAGAGTTTGATCTTGGTATTACTTTGTCCACTGTCCTCTTTTGTGACAATCAAAGTGCTATTAAGATATCCATAGATCCAGTTACCAGGCAGGGGACCAAGCATGTAGAGGTACACATGCACTATATCAGAGAGCTAGTGCATGATAGGACCATCATTTTGCAATACTACCCGACTGATGAGCAGATTGTAGACATATTCACCAAGAAATTTTCAGAAAAGAAGTTCACTTACCTCCGTTCACTGTTGGGGGTGAGTCCATCAGGGTGATCAGACTACTTTTAGTGTTCAGCTTGAGGGGGGGGTTTCCCACTAGGTTTTCCCTCTTTTCCTCACTTAGTTTATTTTTGAGCATTGCTTGAGTTTCAGTATTGTACAAGGTGACCTATGGCCTTAATTTCTAGGGCCCTAGCATTTTTATGCATTTTATGTTTTCTACTCCTCCTGAGTATAGATTAAGGGGGGGTGTTGGAGACATTTACCACCATACACACTCATTTTAGCTAGTTTGGCCTAGTTAAACCACTATCCTAAGTTTTATTGACTTAATTGACATCATAGGAGAACTAGATGACATCAATAAGATCACACCCATGCATACCTTCAGTCAAGGAGGCTAACTTAGCCTTCTCCTACATTCGGGGAGTCTAACTGGAGCACTCTGAGGGTGATCTGAGTGTCATTAATGCCCCATATTGCTAACTGATGGTTACAATCAGTTAAATAGAGCAGCAAAGGTGCCTTCCTTCATTAAATTGATTATTTATTGATTATTTAATGAACTGGAGTCAACAGGGGCGCCTCCAACCACTTCTGATGATCAGTTACACTTCAGTTAACCTCATCGGGGTTTATTGGAGTCATTGATGTGCTACCACTTGTTGGTTAGCTTGTAGTGACATGTGTCTGAGCTACTTTCAGTTAGACTCAGTCATTTATTTCACTCCGACTTCAGTTAGGGCTCAGTTGAGTCAATTAGGGTTTTGATCAGTGGTTAACTTGAGTGTTGACTGTGGGTTACATTTAGTTAAGTTAAACTCACTCATTCAATTCGAATGACCTCTTTGGGAATTCGAATTGCTTTGGAATTCATGCTTCCAGTATGATCATTGTATTGTATCATCATTCTTTCATTTGATTATACATAGCTACTACTTCCATTGCAGCACCATTTTGCTAATTTTATGATTATCTGTCTGTATTCTTTGTGAGACTGTGTTTTCAGTTCCTAGATCACTGTGACAAATTAATAGTTACTATCATTAAAGGCCAAGGGATATGCAAGTTACTTGCGGAAGGTCGTGCTAATGAGGATTATGATTGTGAGAATGAAGCTGAATTAAACTTTATTGATGTATGTCCCATTTTCACTACTCCTGAATCATGGTACAAAGATCTAGTGCATTATCTTCAGCAAGGAAATCTACCGAAACATTTTTATTTCTAAAAAGAGAAGGGTACTTCGATTGAATTCGGCCTCTTAACATATAATTAAGGAAGTTATTTTTAGGAATAATTTCGATAGAGTTTTTCTTAGATGTCTCGAAAAGGAAGATGCATCTAAAGCAGTTAAAGAATTGCTTGACGACCTACAGGAGGACATTTCTCCAGAGATACCACCACTCATAAGATTCTCAGAGATGGATACTATTGGACCACTCTATTCAAATATGCTCATGATTATGAAATAAAGTGTAATGTGTGCCAAAGGACTGGTGGCATATTGTCAAAATTAGTTGGGTCGTTACAACCCATTATTATTTCAGAACCATTTCAACAGTGGGGCATAGATATCATTGGGGAAATCAAACTGAACTCTTCACTGTAACATCGGTATATCCTTACGGCTATATATTATTTCACATGATGGGTTGAAGTGATTCCATTGCGCAACACGAATGAGGATGCGGTCATTAACTTTCTGCAAGAAAACATTATGACCAGGTTTTGGGTTCCAATTTCCCTTGTTTTTGATAATGCATATTATTTCTCATCTTTAAAGATAACTGAGTTTGCTTATGAAAAATGAATTAAATTACATTATTTAGTAAATTATTATCCTTAGGGAAATGGGTTAGAAAAATCAACAAACAAGAATCTCATCCAAATTTTGAAGAAAATTGTTATTGAAAATCAAAGAAATTGCCACACAACCCTTCCAAATGCACTAGGGGCAGATAAGGTCACCCCAAAGATTTCCTTAGGAGTGTCTCCCTATACTATGGTATATGGGAAGGAATATATTTTACCCCCAAACATTCTGCTTCCATCATTACAATTAGCTCAAGCCTCATGAGGTTCCAGTATTGATATCTTACAAGAACGCATTAATACTCTATTGAAGCTTGAAGAATCCAGACAAAAGTCAAAAGATAGATTTAACCAACATTAAGACATTGTCAAGAGATGGTGTCACGTACCTCATGAGTACGACTGTAATTAATTATGTTGAATATTTTATTAGTTAATAAATAAAAGGCGAGAAAAATAGCCTAAGGAGGTTGTTGAATGAGTGTCCACTGGCCCACTTGGTGGAATAGACTAGGGTGAGAGAAAACTGACACATTATAGCATCCGCAACCACTTCTAGCTATTGCAGGAGGAAACTTCCCTAATTTTGTGGTCATGTTCCCCAAGAAAGTGGAACAGAGTAGGTGGCTCATTAATTGAAAAAATTGACCAAAAATACCTAGGCATGCATATATCTATCCATCGAATTCAACAAGAGGTTGTTCAATCATTACCTTGTGAAATTTGTGAAGTTGAGAAAGATGCACAAGAGATTCGATGAGGGGAAATGCATAAGTGGATTGAGTGATTAAGACTGTTTTCAGAACTAGTGTAGCTTGTTAGCCGAGTTCTTTATTGCTGAGGATAGAAAGTACTACAGTTAAGTACTTATGTTGAGTTGTAGGGGTATTTAATCCCATTTCCTCACATAATGCTTTCATTCTGGTGGTTCAGTAGACAGGCTTGGGGGTACTAAGACAAGCAGTTGAGCTATCTTCAGGAAAAGGTTGGGTGGAACAGGCTCCTTGGGCTTTTTGTCTCTTCTCCAAGTTATCAGGTTCCATTGTGTTATCTTATTTATCTTATGTAAGTAAAGTACTGAAATGAAAATAGTCATGACTAGTGTTGCTATTATTCTTACATACTTGCAGCTACAAATAGACTGTTTAAATCTGCTTTTTATCCAGAAAATTACTTGTATTTGTTTAACATAATAAATGTACCTAGAATTAGATAAGATGGATTAATGAATAAAATCCCTTTCTGTATTTTTCCACTCATCATAAGATGAAGTAATCTAGTACATAAAGTCTGATTATAGGTAAATAGGAATGAGTATGCATGGATAAAAGAATCAGAAAACTGTTATTGAATTGAAAGGTTACTTAGAAATGATTTCACTAATCTTCTCTTTTTCCAGCAATAGTTTCAAGTAACTGTTTAACATTGGAAGCTTTTACTTCTAATTTTCCATAATAATGCATTTTCCAAGACTTAAAATTTTATATGAAAGCCTCTACAGAATACTATAGAGATACTATTATAGTAAAACTATTAATACACAGATAGTAAATTGTGTGTATTATAATAAAATAAATATTACTGTAATACAATTAAATTATTTACACTAGCAAAGAAATCTAGTATTTATTTTAATATTTTATTACCTATTGTATTATAGTACATAATTTAGTTACTCAGTAAACCAATTGTTAACATTTAGCATAACAATAATATTACTAGTACTATTGTAAAACTGTTTTTTTATAAACCCTACTTTTAAAATCAAATGTTCATAACAAGTTACAGAAATAGCTATAAGTTACAAAAATATATGTATAGATTGCACATATATATTTAGGTTACGGAATAAGCAAAAAGATTTAAAAAAAAAGTGTTAATAACCATTAACTAAACTATGAATAGTTTATAGTAATTCAAGTTCTTTTTATTTTTAACACAAAAACAATTGAAAAATGCACATTTTTCTTTATGTTATTAATTTATAACATATTTACGATTTCTAAACCAAAAATTATCTTTGTTTTACAAGAACGGTCATTAAAGGTTAAGGTTCAAAAACTATGAAGTAAATTATTGTCAAAATTTACTCATTATCCAATTTTGCAGCTGAAATGATTTTACTTTGACCAACTCACAGCCATAGATCAATTTACAACTAATTATAATTCCAACAGAAATCTATTTTTTTACCAAGCGTAATACATTATGGAACCAAATTTACAAGAGGGAAAACAAATACAAAACAGACATTTACACTCAGGCTGTAAGCTCTACCTCTTAAAAATAATCGTAAACAGAGATTAAAATTGTCAAGGAATAAATAAATACAGTCACCACTTGTTTCATTTCTTAAAAAACAAAACACCTTAACAAAATTTGGAACCATGAACAAGTTATGGGGGTTGAACAAGAGGCCGAGAAATCCTCCACCGAAATAATCACAGTATGCAAAAACGATAATGAAAACCCATAAATGGTAACATTACAAGAGTCGTAGCTCATTTTTTTTGCAGAAAAAACCTAAGGGTTAACAACAAGGATGGACTTACGGCCTCCTCTATCATCTTTCCAAAAGCAAAATAACAAACTATTATAAGTATTATGGACACCGTATTCACAAACTGCAGATACCATCGATTCACCGCAAACACAATCAACGAAGGGTACCCAAGGATGGGACCGAGGCTTACTAAGCCCTTTTCGCTCACCCATTAGCTATAGAGGGCTTGTATTCAATATTTGATAGTTTAGTTTTCACCTACCACGCAAAAATTTAAAAGATTAGAGTTGTTTATTGAATAACTAAGTTATAATTATTACAAGAGAAGAATGTCTACAGGATTTGTTACAACTTACCAATTTCGGCATCGAGCTCAACGAAATCAACAATGTCAAAGAACCAGAGCAGTGAGCCTGCTAACGCCACGGCCAAGGTTGAAGAAAACAGTAATGGAAAATAACTAGAATACCAACATGCTAATGTCATGGCCAAAACAAGGACAATAGCCTTGTCAGAGACCCGAGAAGGCCGAGGGCCTGTCGGCCTCTTCCTCCACCCAAACAAACCACAAATGAATCCGAACGAGTTTGTAGGGAAACTTGAATGAAAAGGAATATGGTTTAATGCCAAAACCATTAAATTAATGAGCAAACACCACGTGGACTCCACTAAAACCTTGAAATCTTTTCTTGGTTGGATATAGTTTGAACCTGCGATACATGGTAAAGGTAATATTGGTATATTGTTAAAAATAAACATTTATATGATATGCATAGTATATATGCTTAGATTAGTATATAGGTTAGGCATGGAATATATGCTTAGGATAGTATACATGTTATGCTTTGAATACGCCTAAGTTAGTTTTTATAACATGCATTGTTATATATGGTTAGGTTAGTTTATGTTTTTATGATTTGAAAGTATACCTAGGTTGGTGTATATAATATACATCAAATATTTATATATATGTTAGTATATTGGCTATGCTTCACACACACACACACACACACACACACACATATATGCCTAGGCTAGTTTGCTTTTAGTTAGTTTCTACTGTTTTTCTTTATTAATATTAATCTTTTATGCTAAGGTCAGCTTTAGGATTTACATGGTAAATACCTTAGTTATAAAACATTGTGCATGTAATGTAGTATTACATCAACTATAAGAGTGTTAAATATTATATACAATCAATCATATTAGTTCATCTATTAGAACAATTGAACATCACTACTAACTCTATTTTGCTACCTAGGTGGAGTAAAACTTGTTGTAGGCCTAGGAACACTTATACTTAGATAATCGATACATTAAATAGAGTTCAAGAATATTCCTAGCTTACTCATTTGGTCTTCCGATCTTTAAATTTTTACATCGTAACTTGGAAGTAAATTTTTACCTATAAGTCCTGTACAAGCATCGAATCTGCATCAGCTTTGAAAAATCTAAGTAAGCCTCGGGCTAACCTCAAGCCCATTCAAAAAGAAAGAAAACAGTCTTCAAAATCATACGCATTATTACAAACAAATCAATGATCTGAATTTAATAGTTTGAAAACTCTTTAACTCTGATAAACTTTTATTCATAACTGAAAATCATCTAGATTGAATACGGTAATGACATGTAACTTACAAGTCAGTAAGTAATATTTTTGTAGTATTTTAGTTACAGTTAATCAGAGATATTTAACTCCTAAGTTACTCTTTATGTCATGTCCTGTAATCTATCTATTAAATAAACTAGAGATAGTTATTAAACTAGAATTTTTAGGCTATGACTTAAACATTAAATGTCAAATAGAAAATTTTAATTTTTTTGTGAATTTTTGGGGTGTTCAGATGGTTTGATAAACAAAAATCTGGGAAGGAAAACTTTGAAATATGAGACTTGGTATTAAAGTGGTATCACCCGCATGATGAGAAGGGAAAACACACAAAATTTCAGCATCTATGGGATGGCCCATATTAGATTGCTGAGAAGTTTGGCCCCTATTAGATTGCTGAGAAGCTTGGTTCCTCAACTTACAAGTTGCAATATTTACAAGGGTAGGAAGAGAACCTTCATGTAAATGGCCTTGTTCTCAAACAATACTTCACCTAGATTTGGAACACTTTTGTACATAAATAAATACTTCCTTTTATTTTCTTGTTTTCATTTAGTTTTTTTTCCTTTTCTGGTTTACTTTGATTCATTTTTGCTTGTAATTTTCTTATAATATGCCAACTCAAATTTTTACGTTTGGAAACATAGGAATCTGGATAATTCAAAGATATTTGAAAGACAAGAACTGCTTATGGGAAGGTGCAAGTGGTAAAGTTCGATCAATATGAGATTCTTTAACTATTGACATATGATAGAAAGGGAAGCTAAGCTTCAATCCCACATTTGAATCATTATAATCCCTATGAAATAACTAATACCCGTGAGGTCTGGACTACTATCTTGGGGTTCCATCCATTCTCACATTAATACCTGGCTCAGGAAGCATACCATGATGTACCCATGGAAAGGAAGCAGGTATGACGAATGTATGGCATTCAAAATGATCCCATGCTACAAATAAAAGAGGCCAAAAGGCTTATATTGAAAAGTCAAAATTTTGAAATATTCAACCTTCAATTAAAGAAATGATGTTGAAGAAATAAATCATCAGATCAAAAGGGCTATCAAAACAACAAATATCATTGAAGGTTTTTCTCCATCCATGAGAATGACACAAAAGGAAATTATGGATGGAAGAACCCATACCAAATTTTCATAGTAAAAGAAGCAATCAAGGAAAACTCATAAGACATTTTTAGTCATAAACAAATCATTAAAGGAATGCTTATAGCATGGGAATGAGGAACAAATGAATACATCGGTCTTACTCTATTATGATCCTGTGGATTCTTATACAGTGGCAACCTAAAGAGTCTAAAGACGGGGAGTAAAATGAACTTCATACTCTGGCTCCAGGAGATTTATCAAGACTCTGAATTCTTGGTTACCCTACTCCCAAAGGAATGGTATCAAATGTGATGCATGAAATTTGCATCCTTGAATAAATATGGTTTAAAGAAGTCTTAGGAAGTACATTGAATAAATTGTTGTACATTCATAGTATAGTACCACGTGGCAATCTTGTTTTTCAAAGAGGTATTTTTAAAGATCCGTGTTCACGAGCCAGTTACCAATTGTTGTTGTTGCAACTGCTTCCCCAAAAATATTTTTTTTAGGGCCAATCCTTCTATTTTTATTTGAAGGCACACTTACACTAGTTTCCCAACTTGGATAAGCCCTCTTTGCTCACTTAGTTTTTTTTCAAAATCTTGAGCAAAAGAAAATTTCCGCAATTCTTTGCTTTCCGTGACCTGATTTTTTCTGCATATCCAACCTTTCCACAAGCTCCTTTCTGCAATAGAGTTTTCGCAATTACGAATTGCAGAAATCCCCAATTTTCATTTTTGATTTCCACAATTTCCCTTTCGTAATTCTGGTTCTGTAATTCTCTGAGCCATTGATTTTTTTGCGAATTCATCCCTAAGCGTCGATCTGAGATCAAATGTGGGATTCTCATGGAGTATCTAATGTTTTTCAGTTTATAGATTGTGGATTGCGGATCCAACATTTTTCGGTTGAACATCTGCAATTTCCCTTCCGCCATTCCTTTTCCACATTTCTTGTGGACCATTGATTTATTGGGGATTCTTTCTCAACCGTTGAACTTGCGGATTGCGGATCGCGGGTCGCGAAAAACAAAAATTTCTATAACTCCCACAATTTCCCTTCTATAATTCCTGTACTGCATTTCTCTGAGCCATTGATTTTTTTTCAGATTTATCCTTTCCCGACCGTTGATTTTTATGGATTACGGATTGTGGGTTGCGGAACCAACTTTTCCTAAAGTTGAACTCCCGAAATTTCCTTCCTACATTTCCTTTTCCACAACTCTTTTGAGGCATTGATTTTTTGTGGATTTATTCTTGACCGTTGATCTGAGATCAGATGTGGATCTCATCTTATCTTTGCGGATCCATTATCTTCCTTGCACCTTTCTCTTGTGGTATTGTTTCTGGAACGTCGGATCTTTTTTGCGGATTTGATCTCATCCATTGATTTACTATCTCCAGCGGAACTTCACTTAACCTTGCAAATTTCTTATATTTCATTCATTTCCACTTCACGAATATTTCCCCGCCATCGATCCATGTTCTTGAGTTGTTCCGAGTTGTTTAATCTCTGCTAAAATTTATCATGGACTAATAGGGAATTGAGAAAACTTCTCGAGTTTAATTTAATTTTTACAATTTTTTCCTAATGGGGTACTCTTCGCCTTCTGTGTAAGAATTCACCCCTACTAATAAACTTGAAATTGAGAATGCATAATGAAACAGAGGATAAGGTGATTAGTTGCAATATTATTGGCAAATTATGGTTGTTTTAATGTAAAGAAGGAGAAGGTTTATAGAATCTTGTTTAAATGTTATTTCAGATTAGATTTATATCTCATTATGTTTCGCTCATGTATCACAGATATTATTTTTCACCAAATTATATTGGCCCATTAAGGAGAGTGTGAAGATGACACAGGGGCAAGAGATTCATGACTAAGAAGTGGCACACATGGAGACGTGGTAACCTTACTAGCACTTAAGCTGATAAAATACAATGCAATCGTGGGGAAGGTGAACAGACGGTCTCTGTGTGTTTCTAGTAGGGAAGGACCCATGTAGATTTCATTTCTTATAAAACTGTTTGTATTCTCCCATGAAAAACACTAAGGACAAAGTTTGGGAATTTCTAGGGTTAGGGTAGACCAAACGTCACAAAGAAATGGGTTCAGATTGTAATAAATAGGGGTTCAGAGGACAATAGAAGGAATTTTTCCTCGCATAAGGGAGACTGGACTATTGTGTAAATGAACTAATTCTTTTCTAATAAGACAGATCTATTGGATGGAACAAAGGCCTACACAGAAATCTGCTTGGAATGTGTGGAATGCATCCTATGGAATTGTTTCTTCTTGCTTCTATACATTATACAATGAGATTCGTTGTCTATGTAATGAATGAGTAATAAATGATTTCATCATATCAAAGCTATTTATGGTATCCTTTATGTTGTAAATGTGAATATTGTGTTGGAACAAACATCTATTAGACTTATATGAACATTTTGGAGTATATTACTTGAACTCTAAATTTGCTCCCTACGGGGATAGGATAGATTATCTTAGTCTTATATTTAGAAGAATAATTGAGAAGGTAAGAACGGTAAGATGAGAGTTAAGAACCTGTGCATCACCTGTGAGTTTTCTGCTCATCAATTATATGCATTTAGGGACTTGCATCTCATCTTTAAAAAGAAAATTACATAGACGATGGACAGGGTCGTAACCGATAGAGATTTAAAAAAAATCAATCTACAGTAGTCGGACCATTAACTGGATGGAATCCCCATACCAAATGGTGGATGATCTAATTGGGATCGATCATCAGGAAGAATCCCTACTATCCGTACCTAGGAAATTGTCCAGGCATCAACATGAAGACTAGTGACAATATCCCCTAGAATTAGTAGCAACATGTGATGCATATGTCCCATAATCCTATGTCAAATCTCACACAAGTTTTGACTGTCATGTACCAAATACCGAATAGGATTTCCTTGGAGCCTATATAAGTTTCATTCTCTCACTCTATTCCTCGCAATTGTGTCATGACTAACTCCCTTTGGGCATCTGAAAACCTTCCCTTTAAGGAAATTAACTACATAACCTTTGTCCTCTATAACTAAGATGGACACAAGGTTCTTCTTCATGCCCGGTACATAGAGCGCCTCTTGAGCATGAAACCATCCTCCTGACTCAAGTTTCTACTCAGATATATATTTTATCTCATGAAACCATCCTCATGACTTGAGAAGGAAAAGATTATATATCTTCTCTTTCACGGAAAGTATAAAGAAGCCGGTGGAAGAATTCGTTACTCTTTCTAATCCTGGAGGATTGAAGCGTAATTCTCTTTATCCTGTCAATGGTATTTTGTGGGATTTACATGGTTCGACATCTATACTTAGTCTAGATGGTGATGGTCTGAATCCATCTCTTTCGGGTTATGTCAGTCCTGTACCTCGGCAGAAGCGTAAGAAGTGCCCGGTGCGGAAAATGGATAGCTCTCCTTTGCTGGTTGTTGGTGAAGATATTGCATTGAATGAGATCATTCTCACAAATGCTCTTACCCTTGTGGGTCGTTTCAGTGGGCGCGGATTTTGTTCTGAAGGAGTTAATAAATGGGTTTCTGAGTCTTGGCTGAATGTTGCTAGTTACATTCCTGATGTTTTCATACTTCCTCATGGATGGATAGCATTCAAATTCTTGACTGAAGAGGATGCTGGTTGGATTTTGGCGAGTATTTGGAAATGGGATAGTTCCTGTCTGCTGTTAAAGCGTTGGACACCACTCTTCGAACCTCGAACAGAAAGGTACAATACATTGCCCATTTGGGTAAAATTTCTGAACTTACCCTTTGCTTTCTGGTCTATCGAGTTCTTTAAATCAGTTGGGAATACCTTAGGAACGTTTATGGAGGCAGATTTGTCATTTTTAGCATCTGGTGTGTGTTGTTTAGGGAAGATCCTGGTTTTTCTTGATTTACGTAAGGGTTTATCATCTGACATAGTTATTAAACATGGGGATTTTGTTTTTAGCCAACCTCTCGATTATATGGGCATACCTTTTAGATATAATAGATGCCATGGCTTTGGTCATTTGATTTCCAATTTTCATTTATCTTTCCATAGACATCATTCCTTTAATTCGACCCCTAAGACTAAACCTATTTGGAGGGTTAAAAACCCTGGGGTGCTCCCTACTGAACAATCTTATGCCGATGCGGATTTGAGGGTATCTGAGGGTGAAGGATTAGATAATTCTTTTCCAGATCACGAGCAGGTTTTGGCAGATTCTTCTGCTCTGATGACTCTTAAACCTCTTTCTTTTGCTTTAATTAGTGGTGACAATGAGACCTATGTTATGAATTGGCATTTGAAGGATTCTGATGATGGTAAGTCAATGGATGGATTTCATCCTGTATCTTATTTGGGGGATCTTGGGTTTGTATCTCCTATTAAGCCCAAGACTATTTCAGGTCCTGGTTATTTTCTTTGGTCATGCTCTAAAAAATTCGGGGAATCTTTTTTTGATACTAGGGGTTTATCTAGTGTTGATTCACATTGTTTTAATTCGGGTGGTATCTCTCATGTGTCGGCCATTAAATAGACTGTTAACTCTGGGGCACTTAGAGCCGTGTATGCCCCTACTAGGGTTTACATATGATTGTAATGACCCTAAATTGTCGTCGGTTAGCTAGTAAACCTAAAAAACTAGCGGTTTGCAGATTGATTGAAGATCGGCATGTTGATGTTATTTTTCTTCAAGAATCTATTGGTGATGGGGTTGTGATTGTGAGAGATTTGGAAGCTATGGTGAATCGATGGAAGTTCATTTCGGTGGATGTCAGAGGAAAATATGGGGGACTTCTTTTAGGATGGAGGAGTTGTATATTTCATTTGATTAATGCCTAAGCTGTGGGTTTTGGTTTGTGTGTGTCTTTGGTTTCTATTGAACTTAATTTGGACCTATGCTTTGTTAATATCTATGGGCCTTATATTGATAGAGAAAAATTCTGGAATAATTTTCTAAATATGGACTGTCTTAAATGTGATAGGCTTATTCTTGGAGGGGATTTGAATTTTTCCTTGGGTTTACCTAAGATTTGGGGTGTCAAGGCAATAGTGGCTTGTTTATCAGACTTTTTCACTAAAACTTTGGATAATTTTGGTCTCGTTGATATTGATCCATCGATCATGCTCCCTAAATGGTCTAACAGAAGAGTGAGGATTGATAGTATTTGTAAGAGATTGGACAGATTGTTAGTCTCTGCTGATATGTTAGATCATGATTATATTTTTCGTCAATGGGTAGGATGTGGAGGGGATTCTGATCATAATCCTATCTTCCTTCAGGTGATGAATAAGGGATTAAAGGATAGGAGTCCTTTTAAGTTTAATGATCACTGGCTCACAGATGAAAACTTGGTTTGTTTATTGAAAGATACATGGGTCGTGTATAATGACAATCTATCTAAATCTCCTACATCTCAATTTGCTACTAATATTAAGTGTATTAAGGATGTTTCCATTTATTGGTCTGTTATGAAAAATGAGAGGGATATTAAAGATTTAGTAAAAATTGAATTATTGTTGGAAGAATCTTTTAACAAGGTTCGATTTGGGTTTCCTTCTGAAGAGGATAAGGCATATTTGATTGTGTTAGAATCACGAAAGAGAATTATTCTTTTGTTTCGTGAACATGAGGCTATACAGAAGAGCATGGCTACTTGGTTGTTATGTGGGGATGATAATACCCTTTTTTTTCACAAATTTGCCAATCATCGAAAGAATATAAATTCTATATGGAAGATTAAGGATGATGATGGCCATATTGTGGAGGGGTTTGATGCTATTGTTGGGGCTGGTGTTCTGCATTTTGAAAATGTGTTTCAGAAAGATGAGGATCTACACCTTCCGAAACTTATGAGAATGACTGAAAATTTTCCTACTACTATTTTTTATGAGGATAATTATGATTTGATGTCTCCTGTTACATTAAAGGAGATTTAGTCTGTACTTGCTATGAGCAAGAATGATAAGAGTCTAGGTCTAGATGGGATCCCTATTGAGGTATATAAGGTACTTTTTGAGGTTCTAGGGATGGATTTACTTCATGTTATTGAGGATTCTCGAAAGAGTGGCAAAATTCCAGCTATATTTAATTCCACCTTAATTGCTTTGATACCTAAATCTGACTCTCCTTCATCCTTTGAAGGTTTTCGGCCTATTTATTTATGTAATTATAGTTATAAGATCACTGGGAAGATTATATCTATCAGAATCAAAAGTGGTTTGGGTAGTTATATATCTAGTGAACAGTTTGGATTCTTGCCTGGAAGATAGATACATGATGTTGTAGGTGCTATTCAGGAAGGATTGCATACTATTCACTATAAAGGCTTAAAATCTGTGGTTCTGAAAATAGATTTGTCAAAAGCTTATGATCAGGTCAGTTGGACCTATTTGAGGGTTATTTTATCCAATATTGGTTTTATTGTATCCTTTATCAATTGGGTTATGAGTAGTCTATCCTCTGTATCTTTTTCTGTTTTGATTAATGGAGTTGCATCAAATTTTTTTAGATCTGGGAGGGGACTTAGACAAGGCTGTCCACTTGCACCTCTTCTTTTTCTCATTGTTGTTGAAGGTTTGGGTAGGGATCTTCTTTCTGCTAAGGATCTTAGGACTTATCAGGGAATATCTTTTGGCAATAATATTTCTCTAACCCGTGTCCTATTTGTGGATGATATTGTTATGATTACTGATGGATTTGCTCAAACTTTATTCACATTGTATGATATTTTGATGGATTTCTATAATGCTTCCGAGATGGTGATAAATGAGGATAAATCCTCCTTTTATTATTTTGGTTTGGATGACACATAGCTGATCTCTTTACAGAACATTTTTACAATTTTTGTTGTTAAAATTGTTAGTGGTATGAAGTATCTTGGCTTTTATCTCAAACCTTGCAGATACTTAATGAAAGATTGGGACTGGTTGATTGAAAAAGATGAAAAAAGAATTAAGAATTGGAGTTTCAGGTGGGTTTCCAAAGGTGGTAAGCTTATCCTGGTAAAATATGTTCTTGAGGCTCTACCGGTTTACTGGATGCACTTCTGGATTCCAGTGGGTGTTATTGAGAAAGTTAGGAAGATTTGCTTCAAATTCCTATGGTCGGGTAATTCTGAATTCTCCTCTGGTTTTCCATGGACTTCATGGAAAGTTTTGGCAACCCCTAAATCTTTGGGTGGATGGGGGATGAAAGTACTTGCTTTATTTGCTAAGGCACTTGCGGCAAAAAGTGTCTAGAAGATCATTCATGGTTCAAGTCTGTGGGTTAAGATTGCTATTCAGAAATATGTTTGGCCTCTTTCTTTATTGGATTGGATCAAAGCTAATGAAAAAAAGAAAAGAGGTATTTCTATTTGCTGGAAATCTATGCTTTGGTCATTTAAACAAGGTAGGAAATGGAGCATGTGTTCATATAGGTATGGATCCATGGGTTGGATGTAAATGGAGAAACTTACCTCTTTATTTGATTGATAAATTACATTCAGTAGGGATTTTTTTTCTGAAAGATATTGGATGTCCAGGTGTGACTTACTTAAGGGAACAAGGCTGGATTAATGCATATTTACTTGGATTAGAAGACAACCAGGATATTTTATGTTGGAATGGGTATCTGGCAATCTTGAAAATCAGTAATATCAGATTATCTAATATGGAAGATGAGCTGGTTTGGAACCAATCAAAATCTAGTAAGTACTCACCTAAAGCTAGTTATTTACAACTAATTTTGGATAAAAATGAGTTGGAAATTTCTTGGTGGTGGAATTTGATTTGGAAGCTTAAGTGCCCCCTTAAATCCAAAATATTCTATTGGTTTTTATTTTTAGGTAAAGCACTTACTTTGGATGTACTTTGTGGTAAAGGGTGAGAGGGACTTGGCAGATGCTACTTGTGCAAATTGGATGCTGAATCTAATTACCTACCTTGGGGTGGACTGTTCATTCACTAAGGCAGTGTGGATGGAGATAGAGTCTAAGGTAAATTTTTATAATTTGTGGATTGGTGATTCTATTTTAACCTATTTGAAGAACTGGTTTTTAAATGATAAGGTAAAACATATCAGGTCATTACCTATGATTGTATCTTGGTTTATCTGGAAGGCTCGTAATCAAAGTTGTTTTGATGACTATTTTCCGACTACTGCACAGGTATCTTCTTTTTGTATGGGAGTACTCAATACTTATCCTCAGGTGAATGATGTTTTGAAGATCAAGAATATTATTGAGGAAAATATTGACAAAACATATCCATGGGGGTATTTTGATGGCTCGACTGCTGGAGATCCACATTTATGTGGTGCTGGGGGTATTCTCTATTTTAAGGATGATCATTACATCACATTTAAAACTGATTTGGACATGGGTACCAACAATTTTGCAGAGATTTGCGCACTTAAATTACTTCTTTCTTTGGCCTTGGGTAAGCAGATCTCAAAAATTATGATTTTTGGTGATTCATTGTTGGTTATTAATTGGGTAATAGGTAAAATCAGAATTCATAATCTTGAGCTTTCTCAGATAGTCCATGAAGTCATCAGAATATCTGATTTGTTTGAGTATGCAGACTTCAAGCATAT
Organism: Pseudotsuga menziesii; assembly: GCA_001517045.1. Taxonomy (NCBI): domain Eukaryota; kingdom Viridiplantae; phylum Streptophyta; class Pinopsida; order Pinales; family Pinaceae; genus Pseudotsuga; species Pseudotsuga menziesii. The sequence continues at coordinate 66,097 of LPNX010963608.1, forward strand.
TTATCGCGAAAGAAATACTATTGCTGATGCATTGGCAAGTGATGGAGCAAAAGTTCAGAATGGTTACTGGCACATTTCTGAGTTTTAGGGGAATGATCGTAATGATACTTTCTAGATCTTTTGAAAGGTTATAAAGACAACTTTCTAGCTGATTCGGTTTCAGTAACAACAGTTGTTTATGATCTACATGAAAGACACTAGGTTTCTTTTTTGAATGTTTCTTATGATGTATATGATTTAAGTTTTTTTTTATGTATAGGAGGTATGTATTTTGATATATGGCATGATACATAATGATGATATTTTTGAATATCTTTATGTAATGATGATTAGTGGATTTTTTATCATTTGTGATTAGTTATGACTTATTATTTTTTAAGAGTATGGGCAATTAGTTTAATTAGGCCAATGAATATAATTTTGTATATCTATGTATAAAATTATGATTTTTTTCAAAAAAAAAAAAATATTATAAAACACAATTAAACTGGTTAACTTAAAGTTTATTTACTGAAAACATTTTTTATTGGTAAAAACCTAATCATACAAAAGTTAAATCTGTTTGTGAAACATTACTTATCTATTTTTCATCGAAAATATGCTTTTCTCTTTCACCGAAAGTATATATTATAAACCACAATTAAACTGGTTAACTTAAAGTAAGACATTACATATCTTTTTATTTACTAAAAACATTTTTTTATTAATAAAAACCTAATGATACAAAAGTTAAATCTGTTTGTGAAACATTACTTATCTATTTTTCATCGAAAATATGCTTTTATTAATATTATATTTTTTTCTTCACCGAAAGTAATTTTTAATTAGTAAAACCTAATGATACAAAAGTTAAATTTGATTGATTTATGATACGTAAGGATTTTATTTTCAAAACGGAAAGTATTTTTTATTAATAAAGCTTAAAGATAAGAAAGTTATATTTGAATATTATTTTTTTTTCGAAAATAATTTTTCATTTAACAAAAATATGGGGTTAGATTTTATTGTTTTTATGTTATTTGAATAATATATTTCTAAATTGTAAAAAATAAGTTTTAAATTGTTTTAAATAGTATAAATCAATTTTTTTTTATTGAATTTTAAAAAGGAAAAGATTCATTTGGTTTTTTTAGAATTTTATTTATATATTCAAAAAGCTTTAAGAGAAGCATTCCTAAATCACCAACCATATTTGTTATGAGTTAGGAAGGTCAATATTGTAGAAAATGTTTTGAAATTGCACTCTAATGTGGGTGTATGCACGACATTTTCCGAGAAAGTGATTTTTGCCCTTCAATCCTCTTTGTGTTACAAAGATGACATTTTCGTTTATTCCACGACCATTTGGGAATTGTCCAGTGTTCTATTTCATAATGGAGTTCATGAGAGTTTGTTCTTACTTTAGCAATGTCAATTTTCTTCTTTATGCTAGTTAAAACATACATGTACTTTTGATCTTCTAAATTAAGGTTGATCACCTCCTTATAATATCTTAGATTTCTATCATCCTCTAACTCTTTATCACACCACACTGTTTCCTTAAATTTAAATATAATAATACTTTTAATAAATTATTGTTATTATCCAAAGTGACAATCCTTGACTCCATAATGTTTTGGCCGAGACTTGCCATCTTTATGCCAACCTTGCTTAAGTCGCATGTGGTTTTGACTAGAGTATAAAGAAATCTTAGGGAGTCTCTTATCTCCTGTGTTATTTATCTTGTTCTTGTACATTACATACCTAATCCTAGTCATGCTCTCTATCGAGGAGAGAATCGCTTCTATTAGGAGAATAGGATAAGGTGTATTACCTTTCATTTTTAGATTTTATGCTATAAATCGCTTTCGAATTTGCTCTATCATTCTCCAAGATTTTCTAGAGATGTTGCAACCCCAAAATTTATAACCATATAAGAAAACACGAGTGACGAGACTCTCAAAGAGGAGTTTCTTCCTATCAAAAATCCATAGTTGTATTAATTTACAACAATTTTTAAGACCACAATAATCTTTCCATCCTCCATTAATAATTTTCTCAATGCTATAGTTCTAGTTAAGCTTATGATGAAGATTGATTCCGAGATATTTATATGAAGTCACTACCTCCAAGTTGTTTGTAACATACCCAATTTCCACATTACTATTTCTACTGGAGTGGGGTATATATATATATATATATATTAAACATCTTTCTACAACCTAGATATGTTAGTACCATTGTTTGCATGATATGACATAACATTGGTAAAGACCATTTCTATATCCTTACACATATAAAAGACATATGAGTTGACTCTATAACTTAATCATAAATTAATTTAAGACTCTTAACTTTATAAGGTCAACATGTAACATTTGATAGCTGGTTAAACTTTATCAAATACTCAATCTTAACCTTAACATGACCCTTGGCAGATTAAGCAACAGTATAAGGTTATGTTATTTAATCATACTTACACTTTTAAAAAATTTATGAGTAAACTTATAAGCAATAAGTAGAATGAATCTATTAAGCTCTTTTTACTAACTAATCTAGAAATGCAACGATAACATTCATCCATTGGTAACTATTTTTAATGCAAAGCTTAAACAAGCTATGTGGTTATTATGTTGTTCCTCTTTTATTTATTCCAGGTATAAGCTATCAACATAAATAATTATACTTTGTCCAACATAATAACCAACCCATACACTAACCACTTACTTTACACACTGGCCTACCATGTCCACACTTAAAAAGTCAATACTGACAATAAGTATATTATATAATCCACAATGACCATGTAATGTTTATACTTACAAGATATTGTCCCATATCTTTATCCTCATTAAGGTTAGTCATTGACAAGGACATATTTACAACTTATTAGATTGTCTTAATAAAGCATATAAAACATGCTTGACCCATGATAATAAATCTCCTTAATTATCAAACAATTACTTGCTTGTGCATTATATAAACAATAGGATAATCCTTTAAGAATCATTAAGGCATATCTGTCCACAAAATTTACACATATACCATTACTATCTTTCAATTGTAAAACTTGATAAATAAAAATACACAATATAGTAACTCACTTATATGAAGTAGGTCAACGTGGCGATTGAAGGCTTGACTTCAACTTTCCACCCATCCATTTGGTTTTCTATCCGATGTATGTTTTCCCACTTAAAAGACACATCCAAAATGGACATAAATCCACTAAGTAAACAATTAACATAATATTATTTAACATAATCTTAACATCAAGCCCACCACCACGATTTAGATGTAAATTTGATTTTTAACAAAAAGCTTGGTCTTTCATGAAGGACAAATTTTATCTTCTTTCATCAAGGACAAATTTTAACTTCTAAACAAAGAAGTTTGATTATTATATTAACATGATAAAAATTCCCATTACTAAAATAAGTAAATTCCAAGGGAATCGAGTTCTCTCTCCTTTAATTATCCAACAAAAGAGATCATACATTTTGGTAATTAAACCTCCTCAATAATAATGCTCTTAAATTGTGTTTTAATACTCAATAATAGATCTCTCCCTTGTTATATAAAGATTAAATAAGAGAAATCCTTTTTAATATGTATCATATTTATCTTTTTAAAGATTAATTAAGACAATAATAGGACTTGTTTGTTAAATTCTAAAATTACTTTCCCAATATTATAAGGTGAATTATGGAATTGTCACTGCCGAAGAGAGACTCACTCTAGAGTTTTATTTAGAATTAAATATAACCTGGAATCATATTATCTCTCAAAGAGACTCAATGATAAGAAAGAAAAACTTTCAAACTGCCGAAGAGAGACTCACTCTAGAGTTTTATTTAGAATTAAATATAACCTGGAATCATATTATCTCTCAAAGAGACTCAATGATAAGAAAGAAAAACTTTCAAACACATGTACAATTCTAGAGACAATAAGAGAGGAACACTCTCTTCATTTAGAGTTTAATCTAAGCAGAGTTCACTGGTTTCGGTACTCACTCCTAGATTCATCAATTCTAACAAATAGAATCACATAAAATGTGTATTCAAATAGATTGAGGCATGGATTTTACATAAACTCATTTTTTCCCATACAGTATTGTTTGTAAAGGACATAAGTCAATCTCATAGTATGTATAACGAATTCACAACAATCAAAACAATTCCCACTTCACCCTCTCAACTACTAGGAGGTCCAAAAAATAGACAATGATAAAAGAAAAGTGGGTTCTCATCCATTCAACCTTCCCCCTAGTGGATTCATGTCCCAATTCATTCAGTCAAGCCAAGTCCCCAGTCTCCAAAGTCTACCAAATCAATTCGCAACTTAGGAAAATAAATTACATTACTTACAGTGCTTTTACCGAGGATGTTATATTGTTGTTTTCATATATGAAATTAGCTTAAGTGATCTTTTTGTATTTGATTATCATAACCTTTGAACTTGTTAGTGTCAACAATGATACCCATACAAGAGAAAAAATCCTTGAGGAATTTTATTTGGTTGTCAAGATCATAGGTACTGCTTATCGTAAGAACAATATCATCAACATAAAGAACAAGGATAATGACTATACCATCCAACGTTGTTACAACACAACCTTCCTCTTCCAAACAATCCTCTAGCATGTCAATTTAAATACCTAAAAGGATAGGGGATAGGGGAGAAGCTTACTTAATTCCTATATTGCAATTGATTTCTTATGACTATCCCTCAAAGTTCCTAATTAACTTGACAATAACCTTCTCATATAAGCTTATTTCAGTAGCTATAAACTTGTTGGATTGATTTGACTAACCTAGGTTCAACCTTTCAACCCAACCAAAAAAACCCAAGGTACCAACCCGATAGGGATTACCCTTGTCGACAACACCTGCGACGCAAGTGAAGTATCACCTGAGATTTCTACAGGAGCTGCAGGAATAAGGTTTCTGCAGTGGTAAAGGGGATGTTCTCATGTTAATCATCGAAAAACAAGTCATCACACAAACTATCAATAGAGTGTTACAACTATGCATAAATTCACGACACATCCATAAGATATATTAATCCATGTCAATTTAATTACTTAATCTAAAGCTAACATGTCATTATAAGTTGCATCAATACACAAAATAGAACATTCACTCAATTAGCATGCACCATTCGACACATGATATTAACACAAAAAATCAATACGGTAAAAACCACAAAAGCGTTCATTTATTAGAAAAACTCTATTCTTGAACACTGGTTTGCGCACATAGCCTGTAGACATCTCTCCCCAATATCCATTACATTTAGTCCACGCACACAACCTATAGATCGAAAATACTTCCTTGAATCTTATTCATCTCTTTCATACAATGCATAAAAATTGTTGACAATACAAACTCTTCCTCAAATCAACATCTATCTCCCTCCATACACCCTCGACCAAATAACACAAAAATTCAGCTTACTAAACTGAAGGGAACTAACTGATAGAACTAAACTAACTAAAAATAGGACAGAACTGGACTCCACAAAAACATAACCAAATATCACCTCCCAAAATCCCAACCCTTTACATTTTATAGGCTCTATTGGTCCCATTTACATCCCCCACGCCCATTTCCCAAAAGTGGGAAACCCTTCTAACCAACTCACGTACTTTTTCCTTCTGACTTCATTAACGCAAATACTTATTTCCTAAAAAAAATACCAAAATTTTCAAAGCCGAACATTTCAATCTGCGCGTCGTCGTTGTTGAATATTGTAACTTCAAAGGACATTCTAAATGTATTTACTGATGTAATACAGGGGAGATCTTATTATTCCTCTATTGGGGTGTCACTATTGTAATTGGTCATCATAGAGTAATGAGGTAAAGCCTCCATTGTAATTCGGGTCATTAGTACCCTAATGAATAGTATAAAATATTGGTTTTAGTTTTCCTAGGTGAAGTCATCCCAGAAAGTTTAGTGGGGCCAACTTGTTTAGAGTAAAAGTCAGTTGTCTCAAAGTGTATAAATAAAAGTGTTGTGCTTATTATTTGAACATAGACACACTCACTTGTGTAGCGCATAGGAGAGAGAGAGAGAGAGAGAGAGAGAGAGAGAGAGAGAGAAACAAGGAGGAGAATACATGTTTTGGGGTTATATCTTATACATCTTATACATAGGAAGTTTTACCAGGTTTTCTTCCCATTGAGGTGTTCCCAAGATAAATATTGTGTCTATCTTATGATTGGGTTTCTTTGAGTGATTCTTCATACATTACTGCTATGAATTTGAATTTAACACTAATGATATCTATTTTAGCATATGTAATCTTAACATGGTATCAGAGCTAGCCTAAATAGGGAAACTTTCTCAAGGTGAAACTCCCTCTCCTCCCTCTCCAGAAGAAATTAGGGTTTCTGCAAAATTTGGAGTTTAGAAGATCTATCTGCACAGAAATTTGTGCCTCCCTGAAGTGCATCTATTGATCCCAATATCAAATTTTTTTGGGTGGTTGAATCTCTAGGAAATACAAACCCTAGTTTGGCCCTGAACTAGAAAACTACAAACCAGAACTAGAAATTCTGTAGAGCTGCAACCTCACAAGTAATATTTGAAGGGTGAAGATTTGGGATCTCCAAAAATCAGCTGGATCAACCAAATTGCCCCATTCAAGCGCATATATTAGTAAGGTCATATTTTCATTTTTTAGTGACCTTTTCAACAGGATGGCCCCAAGCACTAAGCTTGAGGAAAAATTGGAAGGCATATAAAACCTCCTAGCATGGAAGTATAGGATTAGTCTCATTCTCAGAGAGAATGGCCTTGAGAGGTACATCAAGGATGAAATTTCAAAACCAACAGAAATTGAATCTAAGTATAAGAATTCACAAGTCCTAGTCAAGGCAATGAGGATCATTGTTGATGCTATTACACTTGATCCCTCAAGTGTCATCTAAGAATACACCAAAGTAGATGTATGATGCACTTTCCAGAATGTATGAGGGAAGGAACATCAACATAAATATGAATCTGAGAGCTCAACTAAAGGGAACCAAGATGAGCAAAGGAGAATCAATTCAAGAATACTTCACAAGGGTTTCCCAGTTCAAAGAAAAACTAAGTGATATTGGAGACACCCTTGATGAGGATGAACTAGTCATGACTGCTCTCAATGGTCTAACTAGACCTTAGGACTCATTCATACAGACTTTGTGTCCTAGAAAATAAAGTGTGAATTTTGGCATAGTATGGGAATATTGTATTCAAGAAGAATATAGAGTATCCAACATAGAATCTCTACTCATAAAAGATGACCATGATCTAGCCATCACACTAAAGAAAGGAAACAATCAAACTTCAAGAAGGGTAATCATAAACCTTCCAGGAAGAAGTTTCAGAAGAAGAAGAAGGATTACTCAAAGTATCAATGCTACAATTGTCATAAGATAGGACACCTAGATAGAGAGTGTCCATCACCAAAGAAGAATAACAACAACAAGAGACATCATGCTCATCTAGCTGAAGATGAAGATGAGGAAGAAATACCTTGAAAGAGACTAAAAAAAGATGAAGATGTAGATGAATATGTACTATTATCTGCACTCTTTGGGTGTGTAACACCTGGAGAAGATACATGGCTTATTGATAGTGGTGCCTCAAAGCACATGACAGGGAAGAGGCAAACTTTGTCAAGAATTGAAGAAAAGAAATGTCCCCATAAAGTATCATTGGGAGATGACTATCATTATCCCATCAAAGGTATTGGTGAATCAAGCTACAAGATTGAACCTGGGACTTCCATGAAGATGAAGGAAGTATTGTATGTACCAGGTTTGAAAAAGAACTTACTTTCCATCTCATCTCTAGATAAGAAAGGATATAGAGTTGCTTTTATAGATGTACAAGTACTTATGTGGTCCAAAAGGAAAGACACTTGAAGATGTTGTAGTCATTGGAGAATAAGAAGGAGGACTGTATAAACTCAAAGTACATCCAGAGACAACCCTTGTCCATGAGACTACCAACTCAAGTGAACTATGGCATAGGAGGCTTGCTCACATTACAAAGCACTACCCTATGCAAGAAAGGTGCCAAACAGGGTTACCATACTTGAATATTGATCATAAGGGAACTTGCAAAGGATGTACAAGAGGAAAGAACATCAAGAATCCCTTTCTAAAAATTGAAATAAAGACTAAAGGTACATTAGAAGTAATTCATTCTTATGTATTTGGTCCTATATGCATTCCATATCATTAAGTGGATATGAATATTATGTCATGATTATTGATGACTATACAAGAAAGACTTGGATATACTTCTTGAAGGACAAGAGTGAAGTGTTCAGGAAATTCAAGGAATTCAAAGCCTTGATAGAGAACCATTTAGAAAAGAGAATCAAGACACTGAGAACAAATAATGGTGGAGAATACACTTCAAAGGAATTTGAAGCATTCTGTAAGGAGGAAGGAATCAAGAGGGAACTAACCACTCCCTATAATCCCAAACATGATGGTTTTGTAGAAAGAATGAATAGAACTATTATGGAAGGAGTGAAAACTATGATTCATGACCAAGACCTCCCCATGCACCTATGGGTTGAAGCAACAAGAACACTCGTATATGTGCAAAATATATTATCTCACAGTGCTCTTGGATTCAAGACTCCTGAAGGGATGTATACAGGAAAGAAACCTAATGTCAGCCATCTCAAGATATTTGGTTGTCCAATATATGTGCATATTCCAAAATAGAAGAGAACCAATTTGGATCCTTATGGAAAGAAATGAATATTTGTTGGATACTGTGAAGTATCCAAAGCCTTCAGGATATACATTTCAGTATTCCATCATATCGAGATTAGTAGGGATGTAACATTTGATTAAGAGACAACCCTTAAGAAATATAGAAGGTGTCAGCTTGAAGAAGTACATGAAAAGGATTTACCTCCCAGAATGGTATAAGTTGAACCCTCTCCTGAAATAGTAGCATTTAAAGATCATGATATGCTAGAACCTCAGGAACCCCCTACTATGGATATCTTTCGAAAGAGAAAACCTGCTTGGGTAAGAGAAATCATACAAGAAGCATAGAGATATGGAGCTCCAGAAGGCTCCACAAGAACAAGCAAAAGATCAAATCCATATTCCAATTATGTAGATTTGATGTGTGACCTTGTAGATCAAGAAACCACCATCTATGAGAAGTTGCATAGAAGAAATAATGGGTTGAAGCAATGATGAAAGAATACTAGTCAATAATGAAGAACGATGTTTGGTATATAGTACCCAAACCGAAAAACAAAAGTATGGTATTTTCGAAATGGATCTACAAGATAAAACATGTTGCTGATGGAAGCATCAAAAAGTACAAAGAAATATTTTTGGCTAGAGGATTCTCTTAGGAAGAGGGGATTGCTTATGAAGAGACATTTTCTCCAGTAGAAAGTTGCACTTCAATCTGAACCATCATGGAACTTTCTTCCATGATGAAGTGGGACTTACAATAGATGGATGTAAAGACCACCTTCATTAATGGTATGATTGAGGAAGAGGTTTACATCGAACAACCACAAGGATTTTAAGTCAAAGACAAAGTGACTCATGTATGCAAGTTGAAAAAGGATATCTATGGATTGAAGCAAGCTCCTAGAGCTTGGTATGGTAGAATAGATAGCTTCTTGACAAGCATGGGATTTACCAAGAGTAAATTTGATCCTAACCTTTATATGAAGATTATGGATGATGAACCATTCATACTATTAATATATGTGTATGATCTATTTCTAATTGGAAATTAGAAATAGATCACAGATTGCAAGAAGAAGTTAGCTGAAGAATTTGAGATGAAAGATATTGGATTGATGCATTATTTCTTAGGGCTGGAAGTGTGGAAAATCCCAGAAGGAATATTTCTAAATCAAGGAAAGTATGCAATATAAATCTTGAAAATATTTGATATGTTGGATTGTAAATCCATGGCCACGGCCATGGACACCAATCTGAAGCTGTTGTCTGATGAGACATCAAAGTTAGTGGATATGACTCAATACATGAAAATTATTGGGTCATTGATGTATCTGACGAATACAAGACCAAATATATGCTTTGTTGTGAACACCTTGAGTCAGTATCTAGTTAAAACTTGACGGATTCACCTGGTAGCTGCAAAGCATGTGATGAGGCACCTAAAAGGTACAATAGACTTGGGACTTTACTATGGTAGATATCATGACTACAAATTATATGGATATATGGATTCAGATTGGGCAGGAAGTTCTGCATACCGAAAGAGAACCTCAGGTGTATGTTATTGTTTGGGACCCTCCATGATCTCATGGTTTAGTAAGAAAAAATCCAGTGTTTATCTCAGTACAGCTGAAGCAGAGTACATTGCATCTTTGTCCGCAAGTTGTGAAGCGATATGGCTTTGAAAATTGATGTCAAGATGATTTGACATGGAGTGGGACACCACGGTGATTCTTTGTGGCAACCAGAGTTGTATAAAGATGACAAAGAATCCAGTTTTCCATGATAAATCGAAGAAAATATAAATCCGATATTTTTATATAAGGGATATGGTACAAAAGGGAGATATAAAGCTCTAGTATGTGAGTACCGATAAGAAATTTATTGATGTGCTGAAAAAGCCTCTATCTCGAGTGAAGTTTGAATATTTCCGTGAAAAGCTTGGTGTAGTTTGAAAATACTTTGCTTGCAAGGAGGAATAGTGATGGTACGACCAATGATGAATATGTGTACCCTCTCTAGAAAGGTGGAACAATTCGTATATATGGACTCTCCTCGGAAAGGAAGAATAGGTCGAAGATATGAACCCTCCTTGGACAAAGGGGGAGCAAGTTGATAATATGGATCATCCTAGGAAAGGGGAGTGATGATGAGACTGACATCGATAATGGGATGATAGTTATTCTCCAACATGAAAGAGGCCAAGTGCACGTGAATATGATGATAGGTCCTACATTCACTTGTGGAATATAGTATACTCTCTTGAAAATGACAGGTATAACACTCTGTGCATGAGAGTGGTCCTTACTAGCTAAGGATGGCCCTGCAGATGTTACTCCCGCATGGAGAGCACCCACATTCATTTGTGGATACCGTAGAATAGCACTCGCTTAGGAGTGGTCTTGACCTCAGTGGTAAGGATTCTCTACGATGATTCCTCGCAAAAAACATGGTCATCATTTGTATGCGGTCGAGATCTGCTCTACATACATTACTCTTGTATGGAGAGCATGCCTACATTCATACGTAGATTCCATAGAATAACACTCACTTGGGAGTGGTTCTAACCTTAGCGGTATGGATGCTCTATAATGATTCCTCACGGACATCATAGTATAACACTCACTTGGGAGTGGTCCTAACCTCAGTGGTAAGGATGTTCTACGATGAGGGCCAACATTTTGTATGTGGTTGATATCTGCTCTACATACAATACTCTTGCATGTAAGAGTATGCCTACATGTAAGTGTAGATATCGTAGTCTAACACTCACTTAGGAGTGGTCCTAACCTCATTGGTATGTATGGTCTATGATGAGTCTTCACGGATGACAGGGACTGCATCTAGGTGCAGTCGAGATCTACATTCAGTTGTAGATGATTCAGCTGGTCGATATTATGGACCAGGATGAAGGAGGATTGCATCGTCCTTGGACCTATTCCCTAAAGTGATAGGGATTGATAATCCCATGATGATATCATGTGTACTGTAGGTATCATGGAGACAAATGATCAAGTAGATCGAAGTACAAAGGAAAAGGATCAAGTAGATCGAAGTGCGGTTGCAAAGGATCAAGAAGGATCGAAGTGTTGCTGCAGAAGGATCGAAAGGAATGAAGTGTTGTTGCAAAGGATCGAAAGGATCAGAGTGATGCTAAGGATCGAGAAGATTGAGGTGCTACTGCAAAGGATTGAGAAGATTGAGGTGTTGCTACAAAGGATCGAGAAGATAAAAATGTTGCTGCAAAGGATCAAGAAGATCAAAGTACTGCCGCAAAAGATCAAAAGATCGAAGTGCTACTATGAAGGATTGAAAGGTCGAAGCGTTGCTGCAAAAGGATCAAGTGATTGTGTGATGCAGAAGATGAAGACATTGAAGAGTAACTATTATAGTTACTGATTGTGAAAAATTCCTATGACGTATATTTGTATTACCTCGATATTGTTGAAGATATTGTTTCTCTGTTCTACTATAGTATATGATGATGTTTGTTAGTAGAATAGCCTTATCGTTAAGGGGGAGTGTTGAATATTGTAACTTAAAAGGATATTCTAAATGTATTTTACTGATGTAACCCAAGGGAGATTTTATTATTCCTCCATCAAGGTGTCACTATTGAAATTGGTCATCATAGAGTCATGAGGTAAAGCCTCCATTGTAAGTTGGGTCATTAGCACCCTAATGAGTAATATAAAATATTGTTTTGAGTCTTCCTAGGTGAAGGCGTCCCAGAGAGTTTAGTGGGGACGAATTGTTTAGGGTAAAAGTCAGTTGGCTCAAAGTGTATAAATAGAAGTGTTGTGCTTCTTATTTGAACACAGACACACTCACTTGTGTAGTGCATACGATAGAGAGAGAGAGAGAGAGAGAGAGAGAGAGAGAGAGAGAGAGAGAGAGAGAGAGAGNTTATACATCTTATACAGAGGAAGTTTTTTTGGGTTTTCTTCCCCTTGAGGGTTTCCCAAGAAAAATACAGTTTTTTTCTTGTGATTTTGTTTCTTTCAGTGATTATGTATATGCTACTGCTGTGAATTTGAATTGAACACTAATGATATCTAGTCTAGCATATGAAATCTTAACAGTTGCAACCCTGTTCACACTGCAATCGGTTTTCCATCTTAGAACCAAAACTTGTTTAACTTTTACCTAGGGCCAACAAAACTCAAAAGAGACTTTTAACTTTTCTAATCTATTCCAAAAGTTAGAATTGGACATTGTGTCAAATGCTTTTATAAAGTCAACAAAGCAACATAGAATACTTGTTTTATTATTATGACAATCCTCAACAATGGTCCTATGAGTAAGAATGTGGTCCACTGTCCTTTATTTAATCATTTTGCCACAAGAATTGATCAAATCCTTTGTCTATGAACTAGGTTTAATTCAAACAAGTGAATGTTTTAACAATCTTGAAGGTTACGGTCATAAATTTTGGGTTTGTTAGGTTTCTCATTCGTCCTTAATAAAATATTGATATTTTTTTTCGTTAAAAAAACCATATATATAAATTTAAATATATTCTTCAAGGTTCACAAAAAGAGTAGTCCTATGACCAATTTATAATCAGTTTTTTAATGATAAACAATATTAAAAATTAACCAATATTTCCTACAATAAGTTGTAATCGATCAAATTATCAGTCTCTAAATCTTCTTCAAGTTACATATTTGTAAAGTTATGACATAACGTTGCTTATAGTGCACACAAAACACTAAAGATCATGTAGATGACATATGATTCCACTAGGACAACAAAGGAAAATCCTGCTAGAGATTGCATTACATCTTGAAAATAATTGAAACATTGATCATAGAGTGCACAAAAAACATGTAGATGACAGACTTGACATAAAGTCTTGTAGATGCGAGGATTATCATAAATATGCTTCCAAACGAAGATCTTCTATAAAATGTAACAATGAAGGATAATTTCACAACCCCCCTACAACACCCTCGTCACTCCTGTGACTAGCCGGGGGTGTGCAACACTTCCCAGGAACGATTTGAGGGTAGGGCCATCTCAAAGGTTCACCGAAATACTACGCCTAACCCGTAGAAACCAACTTTACTGAGTACTTGCATTCTTTCATCTGGTTAATTGTTTTGTTAGCTTCAACTTAGCATCTAGACTTATCCAATTTAACAAAACGTCAAGTAGAATAATTCGGGTTTCCAAACCAATGAACCCCTATAACTTTTGTATTATTCACAAATATTACAATGGGTAGAGTTTCCAAAAATGACAGAGCTCCTTAATGGGCGCTACCCAAGGAATCCTCACCAAATTACAACTCTAATGACTATTGACGGATGCTTCCCTTGCTTGGATTTTGCTGTCAAGTGTTCTTGCTACCTATGTTGGAGTTTGTCAAAATCGGTGTCCTCACAACCTAATTCATGAGCTGAATGAACCTATGGAGAGGAATGTCTTGGGAGAACTTGGACTCCCTCCCAAGGTTGCTAACCAAGTTCACTAAGAGCACTTACCGATGCCTCTGTCTCCTTGTTCCCTCTGGGATCCTTCAATGTATTCTTCACCAAACGCCCTCACTGCTTTGTACTCCTTGATTGAGCAGGAACGACCCTAAAGTGGGCATGCTCCTTGCTTAACGATCACAAGAAGAACCTGTGTCACATACGTTTTGGTTCATGTGCTAGTTAACTATGATGTTGGGTGATCCGGTCCACGAGCGCTTTGGTCCAAATCCCCACTTCTCCATTTGCATGTGTTACCTTTGTCGACCCACTTCCGCATTCATCGTGCATTCCTTGTGGCGCGTTCTACGTGGACTGGTTGGGCACTTTGGAAAGCCTTACCCAACTCTTCCAACGTCATATGCTTCTTTTGGGTTGCATTGGCACTCGACTCTCCTGTGCTCCATCATCAAGTGCACTTAATGGTCCTTTAACATGTGCGTGGTGCCTCTGTCCACGCATATTTGCTCGGAACCACACCTCTTTATCCTTTAGCATGTCAAGTGTTCAGTTAAGTGTGGTACCAAAGGGTGGGAACACGCTCATCTAAGTCCTTATGTCCCACTTTTCTAGTTCCCTTCATTCCAACCGACGTGTGTTTCTTGGTTTAACTCCCAAGTCATCTCCTTGGGGAACAATGACATAGGCTCTTTGGGTGTGGAAGTGGCGTGCTTGAAGTGTGCTTAGCCTAAGGCCGTAAAATACTCCTCTGCCCTAGCTTGTTGTCATCCTTTGCAACATCTCCAAGTCTCCTTGTCTCAAAAATATGCTGCAACTATCATCACAACCAATCGAGCTTTCAAACAATCCCCTTGCAAGCGGTGCTTCTTCCCACTTACTTTGCAATCCGTACTTAGTATCTTTCTTCATGCTTCCGTCCATTGTGATTAGGTAGCTAATACAACTGTAGCGTCCTCCTCCCAAGATGAACTTCATCATTCTAAAATCACCTTTCCTTGGCTCGTTTCAATGTCCTCAAGCCATCCACATTTTCACAAGTGTGCTCTCCTTGTTTTAACTTTGTCATTTCTTCATTTTTAAGGAAACCTTAGCAAGGCACCTATGCCATCATCGCCTTCATCACTATTGGTGAGCCAAATTCTTGTTAGCTCATGCTATGCAAAGTGGTGGGTGGCACCATTGGCCACCACCTCCAATATCCTCATAGCCAACCGAGCATAAGTATTTCAGTGCTACTTCTATTCCTTCCCTGTTACATCCAAGCTCTTCCAACCAACTCGGTGCTAATTCAACCTCTGTGATTCCAAATGTAAGCATGCTCACATATGTTGCGATTTTACAACGTTCTCTTGAGTCTGCCAAAGGAATCTCTTCCGCCTCTGCTCGGTGTAACCTTCTCTTGGCTCGGATCTTTGCACTCTTACTTGACCCTTTAAATGGATCATATGTCTTCTTTCCATAGACATTTTGGTGCTCCGAACCTTCCAAGGATGTCAACTTCCTTTGCTCGTCATGCACTTGAAGGAAGAGCCTCTTGGATGTCATCAGTATGCTCCATGCTATTGATTATTCTAAACACAACAAGCATACTATCCTAATCAAGTCATGTCCAAGTATCATTGAGTGATTGTCAAGCTGAACAAATTCCAAGTTCATCCTGTCAAACCATCTCCTAACTTTCATTGGTGTTGCACTCACTCTTCCCGTTGTTGCCTTAATGTCTGAGTTCATCATTTTGAACATTGCTTGGCTGAACTCAAGTGTGCTATGATGAGATTCTGTAATTATGATACTCACTAGATTGTTAGTAACTCTGATTTCAACCAACGCAAACACCTTAAGACCGCTTACCGTAGCTTCCACGAAACTCAAACCTTGTTGAGCGTCTTTCCCCTTTGTCATTTTGTTGAGGAAAGATTGCACCTCTTTGATAGCTTCAATGACCTTGTCTGACCATGGAGGTGTTTCGAACACCCTAACTGCTGCTAAATGTGTTGTGGGTTCCTTCATGAATGCTTCCCTTACTAGATAGTTCTTTGGAAAATTGTTTTCCCCACATAAGTAACAATCAACATGTTTTCCTTTAGGCGCATCTGGTCACGTCTTGCTCGTCTCTCCTTGAGCATTCTGCGCTTCTATCTGTGCTTTACTTCAAACCATCATTTGGATCTATGACCGGTGTGCTTCTAGTGGAACTAATTCATTGAACACTCGGTCCATGCCTTCTCTAATCTTCTCCCAGCAACCTTTCGTCGCTTATAGAAGATATCCTTACAACTTTTCCATGTCTTGTTCTTCCGTAGGAGCTTCGTGCGAAGCTATTTCTTTGGGAATCACAGAGACATCCACTTTTGTCGTCCAACAAAATCGTAGCTTTCCTGGGTACACTTCATACGTGCTCCAACCCAAGCTTTCCATGGTTATGTCTACACTCACCTCCTAGCAAACTATTCGACGAGTGCTTCATGCATTTTGTGGTGAACCTCCCTCATGGTATTCTATCCGGGTTCACTTCTAGGCGCATCTCTCAAGCGAGTGTGTCATGCGTTCTTCCCTTGTCATGCACTTCAACCTTCGTCTCCTACTGGAAGTCTCAACGCTCTGTGGAGCGGCTTTCCAAGAAAGCCACTCACTGAGAGACCTTCACAAGGATACGTCTGAATTCTCAGTGCATCCAAGGTGCTCCAACAAAGTTCCCTCATGAGAACCTCTAAAGAGTTCCTCCTTCGCTTCAGTGAACTTGGTTCCAATAATTCCTCGCTCTTGGACACTTTTCTCCCAACTGCGCGAACTCTTGAGTGACCTGTATTTCATGTGACTCGAGCGTTCATGGTCTTGGGTGCGTATGCTCTGTGGCAGCCTTGGAGAACCAACTGAACTGTGTCTAAAAGTGACTTTAGTGCACCTTGTTGTGCACTATTTTGGCGTGATTTCCCGTCACGCTTCCAACCGAAACCTTGTGCTTCGACGCCAACTACTTTGCGATATCACCCAGAGCATTGTGCTGACTTCTCTTGTAAAATCAATATTGTAGTGGCTCAGATACTGTATTTTCCAAAAGATGTGAAGAGCCAACTCCATGAACGCAGCTCTGATACCATCTTTCACAACCCCCCTACAAAACCCTCCTCACTCCGTTGACTAGCCAAGAGTGTGAGGCACTTCCCGAGAATTCTTTGAGGGCAGGGCTAACTCAAAGGTTCATCAACAAACTACGCCTAACCTGTGGAAACCAACTTTACCTAGTACTTGCACTCTTTCATATGGTTACTTATTTCATTAGCTTCAACTTAGTGTCTAGACTTGGCCAATTTAACAAAACATCAAGTAGATAACACAAGTAGAATATGTGGGGTTTCCAAACCGATGAACCCCTGTAAATTTTGTATTACTCACAAATATTACAACTGGTAGAGTTTCCAAAATTGACAGAGCTCCTTGGTGGGCACTACCCAGCGAATCCTCACCAAATTACAACTTTCCAAATAAACTGAGTTGACCCCTCAGTGGGTGACCAACTCTAGCGACTGTCGACGGACGCTTCCCTTGCTCAAATGCTGCTTCGAACGTTCTTGCTACCTACGCTGGCATTTGTCAAAGTTGACGCCCTCACAACCTAAGTCATGAGCTAAGTGAACCTATGGAGAGGAGTGTCTTGGGAGAACCTAGAATGCCTCCAAAGGTTGCTAACTAAGTGCACTAAGAGTGGTGCCTGCTTTCTTCGTCTCCTTGTTCCCTCTTGGATCCTTCGATGCATTCTTCACATAATCCCCTAGCGAATACTCGTCACTTGGGAGGGAGGGATCCTAAAGTGGGTGTGCTACTTTCCTAGCACTCACACCAAGAATATGCGTCATGTTGATTTTGGTTTGTGTGCTAGTTGGATGTGATGTTGGGAATTCCATTCCATGGGTGCTCTGGTGCAACTCTCCACTTCTCCATGCGTGCGCGTTATCATTTCCATTCCACTTCCATAGTCATCGTACGTTCCTTGTGGTGCATTCTCCATGGAATGGGGGGCGCATTGATCAAGCGCTACCCAACCCTTCCAATGTCATATGCTTCCTTCGGTCCGCATGGGCGCTCAACTCTCCAACGCTTCATCATCAAGTGCACTCCAGTGGCGCTCAATTGTCCTTGAGGATGTGCATGGTGCCCCTATCTGCGCATCTTTACAGGGTGCCACACCCCTTCATCCTTTAGTGTGTCAAGCGTTCGGTTGAGTGTGGTCCCACAGGGTAGGAATGCGCTCGTCTAAGACCCCGCGTCCCACTTTTCTAGTGCCCATCATTGTTGTTTAGGAATAAACACACTTATAACTCAGGGTCTAGGGTTACCAACATACTCTTAAAACTTGCAGGCAATCAGCTTTAAAGTACAAAAAGGAAATAGGAAGATATAATGGACTCACCTGATTAACGATGGTTGATCCAAGCTTTGTCTTCTCCTGCTCTGCTCCTCTCCAAAGCTTCCATAGATGCACCTCCTTCACCTACAAAGAGAAAATCCTCCAAATACAATCTTATACATGTATATATAACAAGTTAGATAAACAATATATAGAGTGCTTAATCATAAATATTCATCAAACCATGATACATCAAAGATATTCAACATGCATTTGGAATAAGGATTCTCTTTATTAACAATAGTGAATGAGATAAGTGTACAACCCAACACCTGAAACAAGGACTCCTCTACAACTAAATGATTCTGAGTTCTACTGCTCCAAAGACTTCTGAAGATATACCACCAGCATAACTTTGCTCTCCAAGTAGCATTGATGTATGCCCTCCCCAAGGCCTCTATTTATACTTAGGAAAATAGAGCAGTTTCGAAGGTTGAGGAGGTTGAGACAGTTAAGATAGTTAATGTTTAAGGCTTAACAAATCTCCATTAATCATGTTTATTATTTTTAATGTCGAATGGAGGCGTACGCAAGTATTGATACTAGCAACCCGTGTATGACACGCGAGTTGCTATAAGAGAAACCCACGTACAGATCTGTACGTGGGTTACAATGACAATACCTGTGTGCAGTACACGATATGCTGTGGAGATAGTCGTGTATGTACGTGAGTTGTTGTGGAAAGAGTCGCGTACAACAATCAACATGTAAAAAGGTAAAAATGGCAAGCTAGGTGGATAGTGAATGCATCTCATGTCATGCCCATCTATAGTGTTTTAGGAAACCTTCAATCCATAAATGTCCTTTTGTGCGCCGACATATGAAGGGTCGGCACTCGGACGGAGAAGTGCCATTTGGGTTGATAACAGATGCCCCCTAATGTGTGAGGTCAGAGGGAAGCGATGGCCGAAATACATTATAATATTTATCTTTGGAGAACTCATAAATCCAATGGAGCAAAGGTAGTACCTGAAACAAATACATAATAATGTCATATACAAAGTCACATCTGAGGATGTTATGTTCAATATACTGGAACACTAGCTCCTTTACAAATGTTTGATTACATCATATAATAAGGGTACAATACCACGTATATTACAAAGGTGGATAGAAGCCACAATATACAATCATGATGAGTCTTCAAAGATCTGGAAGCTGTGTACATAGGTAGAACGTAATCTTGCGCAACTTAGTCCATGGTAAGGGAACTAAGGTCTTCATAATCAATCCCAAAGAACTAGTACAATCCAAGCCATGTGAATAAATGTAGGTTGAAGTCGAACATGGAGAGGATTCAACAGTTTGTCAATCAACATGTGATAATTGACAACTGAAGCAAAGGAATTCACTAATGATGAAAGTGAATCCAGAGGTACAAACGTCAAAACTCTAGGTCTTCATCATCAGGAAGTGCTGAAGCGGAACCATACTGTGATAAGGAAGGCAATAGATCCTCCAACGGATCACAAGAGTGACTAGGAACTGGGTAAAGGAAGGGAGAAACAAGTGATAACAGAGACAACAATGATGGGATCAGGATATAGATCATACATTGAGTTAAATCCTTGAATAGTAAGCACGACACAAAGATGACACAAGGCAGCTTTTAACTTTATAGAAAGAACAACTAGACTTATCTTTCATGTAGGAGACATGATCAGATTCCCCAGGTAGAACGAACATGAGGAGGAGTAATAAACTCGAAGTAATAGCTGAACTGAAAGTGAACACTGAGACATGGGTATCGGAAAAGACAAAGAGTGCTATGTTCAATGATGACATGCTGCCACTAACTGAAAACAAGAGAAAACTTCTTCCTTACCTTCCATGTTGAATTTTAACGAGTCCAGGAAAGTCAACTCGAATCTCTCTTCATTTTTTAACAAGCTTGAAGAGAAGAGGGAATAAATTGCTTGATAGTGTCACTAATTCATGGATTTAATGAGCCCGAACTAATACATGCTCAGTCGTTGTTTTCACATTTAGAGAGTCTAGAAACTTCAAAGAAGACTCCAGGGGGGTCCTTTTTCGTCAAATTTAGTCTCCTGAGGCCGAAAAAGTATAAAATATACCACAGAAGAACTCTTTTAACTTCCGTAGAAGAAAAGGTGAACCTTTTTCGTACTTAGTCAGGGAGGTCTGAAAAAGGTTAAATTACCACCTACCCAATGCTCCTTCAAGAACAACATAAATAGCTTGAGTTTTACAAGTGTGAAGGAAAGCAAGATCACTCAGAAAGATCCATTTGAGTACGAGAAATGGGGCTTACAAAAATAAAATCGATGCTTTTTTCTTTAGTGTTTAACGAGCATGACAAAGACATAAATTACACTCAGAATCTTTTTCATGTTTAGGTCTAGAGCACGAAAAAGAGAAAACTAAGCTCATGCCGGGAGTTCATTTTCTGTTAATTTAGTCCCTCAGGTCTGAAAAAAGTGATAAACCTATGCCTAAGAATACTATTCTCAATTCCATAGAAAAGAGAGTGATCCTTTCTTGTGCTATTCCGCATGGTCCGAGAAAGAGATAGCCTACCACCAATGCGGATTCCCGTTCACATATTCTTAACGAGCTTGAACGGACAAGTTAACTTGGCAGTCAAGTCTGTTTTTAAGGAGTAAGACCTGGGCCTAAAGAAACTCCATAAGGGTAGGGAGTCATATAAAGGGATAGCTTGTAAAAAGAGACCATAATGAGGTTCTATTTGGCATGAAAAATAGCTAAAAGGATTCCCCTATACCTAACACAGTTGTAGCATGAGTATTGAAAGACAAGATAGGTTCTAAATGGGGATACTCATGAGAGGAAGGCCCTATCCACGGAAGAATGATGGTAAAGAAAAGGATCTAATGGTTAAGAATACCATAGTACGTGGTTAAAATGTTGATTACTAAGTCTCATATGGAATTAGTATAGATGAGAAATGCATGTGGAATGACATGAAACCATCCTATATGAGCAAAAAACATTTTAGAATGATGAAAAACCTGTTACAAGGAAAAAAGAAATGGGATTAGTTTGATAAAATACGAACTATAGGCAAAAAACCCACTTAAGAAATATAATTTCTATAAATAGTTCAAAAAACTAAATAAAACTCACTATTCGAAGTTTAGCTATAAGAAGTAAGTTTTTACCTCTACCTTCATTCGATCGGTGTGGACAATCTGGTGGACGAAATCCAATTCTGCAAGTGTAAGGTAAGACTAGATCCCAAGATCTTCATTTTGATCCTAGCAAATTTCAATTTTGAGTCCCAATTTCATATTTTTGAGTGCCCTAAAGCAAGGAACGTTGTGTACGCAATTTTGCAATAGTACCACTCGCGTACACACTTTTTGTACGCGGGTTGTCTAAAAGACAGTCGCGTACGCTGCGTGGAGGGTAAAGAGATATATAAAGAGTCAAAATTTTGAATTTTTATATGAAACTAATGCTTCACAATGGTTGATTTGCTAGGTGTGAAGATGGTCCTTGAGTGGAGGGAGCGTGAGCACGAAGATTTGGATCAAGAAGCACTCCATGATGCCCCCACTATGAATTTTTTACGTTCAAGTGGGTTATTGAAATTATTTTGCACATCACCTATGCGGGCCAATGTCCGCCTGCTAGAGTTCATGATAAACTACTGGGATCATGATTTGGGCATGTTCGACCTTTAGGGTGAGTCCTTGGAGATTACTTCTGAGTATATCTACTTCATTGCTGGTCTGTCACGATGAGCGGTTCTAGTTAACTTGGAGGGCACCAGCAGAGGCGGTGATCCTCTAAGTGTCCAAAACTACATTGATGTATTCTACGCGCCGGGAACTCAAAAGAGAGGGAGTTGCATCCCTATTACACATATACGTGATCTTCCCCTACAGGTTTTGGTAATTACCATATTTAGGGTTGTGGGATCATCTTCTCTTCATCTCGCCACACGGAACCAAATGAGGTTGCCAGTGGACTGCATGCATGGGGCTTTGTATGATTGGTGTTCGAGGGTAATCCCGATTCTGAAAAAACAACTCTCGGACTGCAAGAGAGGAAGAAGGAAGAACTTCAGATATTCTAGCATCTTGGAGGCCTTCGAGAGAGAGAGTGTCGGGGTTGAGCTCTGCAGTACCTCTACCGGTTAGATCTCCTCGTCAGCCTAGGCTGAGAAGTATGATTGGTGTTCGAGGGTAATCCCGATTCTGAAAAAACAACTCTCAGACTGCAAGAGAGGAAGAAGGAAGAACTTCAGATATTCTAGCATCTTGGAGGCCTTCTTCGAGAGAGAGTGTCGGGGTTGAGCTCTGCAGTACCTCTACCAGTTAGATCTCCTCGTCAGCCTAGGCTGAGAAGGTGGGGAGATATCTTTCTCTGCTAGGGAGGAGGTGGCTCAGTGCAGAGTATATACGATGATGACTTCTAATTTTGGTGGGAGCGGTAGTTACTAGCACTGGAGCAGTTTCCATATGCTGGGATGGATTTTCGAGGTGATCCATACCTTGTCGTCCCTCCAGGAGGAGCATAGGGAGAGCTAGGTAATTTTTGATTTTCAAGTTTTAAAATTTTTATGAATTTTAAAATATAGGGATATATACATATGTATAAGAGTGCTAATCCTATAAACATGTCAAAATGCAGATATTGGACCGGTCCGCCCTGAAGGGAATCCACGTATATTTGTCCGTCCTATCTTGGGCGAAGACAAAGGGCTTATCAGGGTTCTAGAGGGGAAGCTAGCCAGGCTTACCCAAAGATTACCCACTTTGAGGATTGAGCACATCCTAGCCATCATGCAGGAGTATGTGGTTGGAGTACCACCCATCTAGATACACATTTTGAGGCGGGTAGCCAGAGCTGTTTTAGTGTACATAGATGCTGTAGAGGCTGCTAAAGCTGGGGATGTTGAGGAAGCCAGAGTACAGGGAGACTGAGGGGACCAGGGTGGTCCAGCTGACCAGGGTGGTTCAACATAGATCTAGGGCATTTTGATGGACTATGATCCATATTTTTGTATATTTTTGTATATTATATAGTTATGACTGGATCTGAGGATCAAGAACTCAACCTATCTATAGACATATATATATATATATATATATTGTTGGTTTATTTACAAATGTTGTTTATGTGTATGTTGTATATTTTTATGAAATATATGTTAAATGCCAATCCAAAATGTAATTAGCATATGCATCAGTCAATGAATTTTGATTTCTTGGAATGTGATTGAATGTAATAAATTCAAAGTTTCTTTCCAACAACCTAACTTGCATGAACTGACGCAATAGAATAGGGTTTCGCACCTGATAAGATCAATTGAGCTGGGAAACCACCAGTTGAGAGTCCATTCGGACTTCCAGTTGAGTGATACCATGTGACAAAGCATCCCATAGAAGCTCAATTACAGCCCTATACTCAGCAACATTATTAGAAGCGGGACCTAAGAAAGTGCCTCCTGAGGCAACTAACTGTCCTGAGGGAGAATAAATGACCGATGCCACTGAAGCAAGATTACAAGTGTGGCGACTGGCACCATCAGCGAAACCTACATACCTCTCGGAAGACATCTGCAACAACCAGGAGGTGGTATAAAAAACACAAACCGACAAACTAGTGTACATAAAAATACATACAATAAAATACAAGAAAAAGTGCTAAGCCTAAGCATAGTACTTCTTCAGGTAGAGCCCATCTCTAGGCTCAGGAAGCTTATTCCCATCAAAATCGATTAACTCATGTGCGCCTTTTTTTAAGACTTTCGACACGACATAAGGCCCTAACCACATGGCCTTGAATTTGTCTGCCCCCAATGGTTCTTGGTCTTGGTCCCAAATCAAAACAAGTTCCCCCTCAGAAAAAATCCGAGGTTTGATCGATTTATCATATTGGATTTTAACCCTATTCTTGTGAGCTTGATTAGCTGTCAGCGCATCTCTACGCTGCTCATCAAGGTGTTCTAAATGTACTAGACATTCTTCAAGCTCTGTCGTATCTGGTAACACATGAATAGCTATTTTCAAGGATGAGATTTCACATTCAACTGGGGTAACGACTTCCACTCCATGAACGAGTTGGAAGGGGGAGAAACCCGTAGCAGTTTTTACATTAGTTCAGTACGCCCAAAGGGCAGGGTATAGCATGATATGCCAGTTAAAATGGGCTACATCAATTGTATGTTTGAGGATAGTCTTCAAAGTCTTGTTAACAGCCTCAATCTGACCATTTTGCTTGAGGATAATACGAAGATGAATGCTCTTGTCTGAATCCAAGCATAGTGGTCAGTTCCATCATCATGCTATTTTGAAAATGAATTCCATGGTCAGTGACAATCAACTTAGGTATACCAAACCTTGTTATAATCTGATTGAACACAAAGAAAGCTGTTGTTTCCCCGTCGGTTTTAAAGGTAGGCATTGCCTCTGCCCATTTCGTAAAATAGTCAGCAGCGACAATGATATATTTGTGCCCCCTAGCCGAAGTTGGGTTGCATGTCACGTAATCAATCCCCCACTTCATGAAGGGGCCCACCGAGACAACGGTAAACAGTGGAGCGGGATGTGACCGCATTTTCCTGGTGTAAAGCTGACAAGGATGACATCGCTTCACTACTTCCACACAATCTTTGAAGATTGTGGGCCAGAAATAACTGGCATGTAGTATCTTCTGGGCTGTTGCTAACCCAAATAAATGACCCCCACATGCTCCATTATGGGAATCATTCAAGACAATCTTCGCTTCCTCATGGGTAAGACATCGATGCAAAATGGAATCTACCCCTCTTCGATATAAAGTATCTCCTATGATGAGGTACACGTTGTTCCTCCCGCGAGGAAGCCACGGGATACTTCAAAGTCTGGAGATATATAAGTATATCTCCGTACCAAGGGTCAGAGGTGGCTATCAAGAAGATATGCTCATCTGGGAATCAGTCATCCTCAATGACTACATCTTCTTCCGTTGGAAATTCTGCTATAAGCTCAGCAAAAACTAAGGACTTTTTAGACTTAGCGGACTGGAAATCCAAGTCAAACTCTTGGAGAATGACTATCCATTTGTTGAATTTGCCCCCAACGATCCATCAGGAGAAAACATACTAAAAGGGATTCACATCTGCCACTACTATTGTAGTCCTCAGCAAAATGTAGTGACGTAAACTCTAAACAGCATAGACAGCTGCTAAGGCCAATTTCTCAACGTGGGAGTACCTGAGTTTAGGCCCGGCTAAAGCATGACTAAGATAGTAAATGACATGCTCCTGGAGCTTATCGTTTTCCTGGACCAGGACTACCCCAATGGTCGACTCAGACACTGCCATATACAATATAAAATCCCTAGAGTAATCTGGAGGACGCAGTAAAGGTGCCGACAACAAATATTTTTTCAATGCCTCGAAAGTGAGTTGTGTAGTTTCATCCCATACAAATGGGGTGTCCTATTTTAATAGGTGCATGAAACCCTTGATAATCTTGGCATAGTTAACGACAAAACGTTGAATAAAATTAGACTTTCCCTGCAGGCTTTGAAGTTTCCTGATAAAATGAGGAGGAGGTAGATTTACAATGGCCTCTACTTTTAATGGATCCACTTGGATGCCTCTATTGGAGACAATGAATCCGAGCAGTCTTCTCGACTCGACATAGAACACGCACTTGTGGGGATTCAAGCGGATCTTATAGTATCTGCATTGTTCAAATATCAACCATAAGTGATCTGGATGGTTAATCCTCTTGTGAGAATGTGT
This sequence comes from Pseudotsuga menziesii, assembly GCA_001517045.1. Taxonomy (NCBI): domain Eukaryota; kingdom Viridiplantae; phylum Streptophyta; class Pinopsida; order Pinales; family Pinaceae; genus Pseudotsuga; species Pseudotsuga menziesii. The sequence continues at coordinate 92,367 of LPNX010963608.1, forward strand.
AGGCAGATCATCGAGATAAGGTTCGACAATGGCTTTTATATCATGGAAGGAAAAGTTCATTTCCCGTTGAAAGGTTGCCCCAGCGTTTTTCAGTCCGAAGGGCATTTTTTTGTACGCGAAGGTACCCCACAGACAAATAAAAGCAGTTTTATGTTGGTCTTCCTGTTTTATTTGAATTTGATTGTATCTGGAGAAACTATCCATAAATGAGAACACTTCACTTCCCGTACAAGCATCTATAATCTAGTATATAAATGGCGTGGGATAGTTGTCCTTAAGACAAGCTTTATTCAAATCTCTAAAGTTCATACATACGCGTATGGTCCCTTGCTTCTTATCAACAGGAACAGGATTGGATACCCATTCCATCCGAGCTATGGGATAAATGAAACCAACTTTCAACAGCTTTTCAACTTCAGCCTTCACAGCTACCACTTTACACGGGTTAACAGGTCTTAACTTTTGCTGAACAGGTTTAGCGTCGGGGTATGTTCGGATCTCATGTTCAACTATTGATAGATCAACACCTGGCATCTCCTCATATGACTAGGCAAAGATGTCGCAGAATTCCTTGAACAAGGCCGTATAGATTGCAATCTCTTCAGGAGAGCAGTTTGTACCTATATGTATATTTTCCATGACATCAGGGTTTACAAAGATGTTGATAGGGATAGTGGTAGAAATATTTTCCATATTCCCCTCGGCAAACATTCCTTCCCTAGGTAAGGGATTGATGGGTGTATCAACATCATCTGACAGTCTCATGTGAAACTCTTGATTTTCTATCCTGCTTAGCTCTGGAAGAAAATAGGATCGATGGTGAAGATCTTCGCAGATCTTACCACATCCACACATGGCTTCCAGAATGGCTTCATCAGAAGGTAAAACCATATCTAAACAGTCCATAGAGTGCAAAGAGTTTTCCGCCCAAGCGGGCAAATAGACTTCTTCTAGGTCCTCTAAGACTATGAGAGGGTCTGGAATGGGATCAATAGTGGTTTGAGTGATAGCTTGGCAAGCCACTTCCACTGCCGATAAGGGCACTTTCGGTTCATGGGGGGAAGGGAGAACCCAATGATCAGTCAGATCAACAACCGTGGCTATGGACTTCCCCACACTAGTAGAACCAATATATTTAATCGGGGTTGGAAGATCAAATGTGCCCATCAGTGATGCGTACATTCCATCCTCCAAGATCTGTGCAGCAGGTTTGACCTGACCAACCAATGGCACAGCGAACTCATTAGACTCCATGCGGCCTTTTCGAGTAAAATCGAGTTGGTCAACAGTAACCAACTTTCCTTCGTGTGGAAAAACTACCACCCAAAAGACAGCCGACGCAATAGCAGACATGGCATAAGTCCAACTCCTTCCCACAATCAAATTATATTCCAAAGGTGCATCAATCACTTCCACCTCAATAGACACTACTTTCCCTACCAGCTTTATTTCAAAAGCTGGTCGGATACCATGCAGATGGAAAGACCTTCTGTAGAAAGTAGTAAGCAGAGTGTTTGACAGGACAAGCTCTGGGGATCTGAGAGCTTTCCATCATGACAAGGACATAACGCATGTTGAATCACCCTCATCAACAACTTCCCTTCCAATGGTCTTTCCACCATGGATGACATCTATTAATAAGGCCACATGGTAAGGTAGGCGAATTTTAACATCAGATAAGTGAAATTTCGCCATGAGACTTGACAAGTCCATGCTACCTAAGGATGCTAATAGGGCATCCTACTGGGCGGGACAGATCTCTAACACCTCTAAGGCTGACATTGCACAAGGGGTTTGGTCTAAGTCTTCAACCACTGGGTAGTTTGAAGCAGCCCTAGCATTAGGGTTATGCAAGGTCTTCTTAAAGACACCTTTCGGTATCTTAGGCATAGTTTTATCAGGCTTCTAGATAGTGAGAGGGTTAGAAGTTTCAACCATAGAATTACCCTTCTCAGAAGTCTCTTTTTCGTAATTTTTATTCCTAGTCTGTAGCAAAGTCGAATATCGAACCATGTTGATATAGTTAGGTTCAGGGGCACTGGAAGTGCCCCTTGCTACATTAGAAGCTAAAGCAGAATTCTGCCCTTGGGGAAATGGATCCTTCAGGACAGCTGGTTGTTGAGCTTTAAGCAGCTTCTGGGCTTGTTCCATAAGGGAAGAAAGGTGAGTGAGGTGATCCTCGTGGCACAACTTACATGGGAATTTGACCTTTTTCTTTTCCTTCTTGCCCCCATCAGCATTGTTCGCTAGTTTCTGCTTGTTTTAATTTCCCTCCCCTTTCTTTCCTCTCTTTTTCTTCCCACTGGGCTGCTGATTTCCCTTCTGAGAGGTTTGTGCAAAAACATTTGCACTTTGGGGGGAGGGGGCAGCCTTTGCTACCTCCGCAGTAGAATGCTTGAGGAACAGCTGATGAAGCTGTTTGGCCAAAGACTCTACAGTGGGAGAGTTTACGGACCCAACCACACCATTGGCATGGGGGTTCAGGCTTAGGTTTCTCCGTATCATGGTTAGGCCTCAGTGCCTCAGGGATAATCTCATACAAGATCCCAGATTGTGAATAAATCAAATCCATTTGCTAGGCCCTGAGAATAGCTTCTTTTTAATTCGTCACTCCTGAAGTGGGTACGTCCTTAGATATGTAAGGCAACAGAGATTTAAGGAACCACTCTAGTAAGAACTCAGGAGGAATAATGGCTTTAATAAGGCTCTTTCGCCTCCTCCACTCTTGGATATGATCTGAGATGTGGGTAGCCTTGTTCTGCCTAAAGGTAGATAACAAGTCCGTTCCAAAATCATATCAAACCGGAAGCTGAAAGTGGCTAAGAAATGCACTAGACAAGTCACAAAAACTACTGAACGAAGCAGAAGGCAACTCAATGTACCATTTTGCTGCAGTATTCGTTAAGGTTCTTTGGAACAGCCTCAACCTAACTGAATCTTCATTCAGTGAATTAGAAGAACATGATAAATGAAATGTGGTGGCATGAGCCCTAGGATCTTCACTAACTTTGCCCTCAAATTTAGGGATGTCCGATGGAAATTTGGTGGGAACAGGTGGCCATGAGGGGTCATGCCTCACTGGGTCGTTCATCAATTTTAACAAATCTGGCAAGTTTAATGTTGCCAGAAAAGGAAGCTTGGGTCGCACTGGGGCACTAAAAGTGCCAGTCTGGGGATTAGAGGGACTTGCCCCCAAATACCCATATGTAAAGGTGGGGTTGCCCCCTGCCGCCGGTTGTAAAGTGGATGGATTACTTTGAAACGGATTCCATCTGTAAGCCACAGGATTGTGAGTAAGAGGTGTAGTATACGAGGTTCGGGCCATCCGAGTCGAAACTGGGGTTTGAAAAAAGGGAGAGCTCGTGAATGGGGCCGAGACCAGAGTTTGGAAACCTTGCTCGTAAGAGGTAGTGTTTCCAAATTGCACTCCTACATAAAAAGGTGATGGGCCTACGTATGGAGTGGATGGGGGAATATACCCCCCATTCCAAGGAAATCCTTGGACAAAAGTCGAGGATCCTACCGGACCGCTCTGGGCAGTGTGTGCAAAGGAAGAAGGAATAGTAGGTATACTGGAGATCCCAGTAACCATGTCACCAGAAGCACCTACTAGGCTTATGGGAACCGTCGGCTGGACCACCCGGCTCGCTGGAGTCAATGGCGTAGTAGGTATGCTAGATCTAGGGGTATTTACCGGGGGAGGTAGTACCCCTTCAGCCAGAAAGGCTGAGCTGAAAGAAAAAGAACTTTCTCCCGTAGTAGACATTATCTTTCCCATAGGGACACCTAAAACAGGTGAATCAAAAGGCCTAACCTGGACGATCACAGGATCGTTTAAGTCAGTCAAGGGTGTGTTAAAATTCATTGCAAACTTGTCAGCCTACAAGTCTTCTATCTCAACTGTATTAAAATCAAAACGGTTAGCTCTAAGTGTCGGTTCACCTGGAACTTCACTCACTCCTATAGGTTCAAATGAACCATCCGTGTCCAATCTCTTCCTTTGAGGTGGAGGTGGAGGTTCCAATGTGATGAGAGGAGGAAGGTTTTGCAACCTTCGTGACCTTCTAATAGGTTGGTCGTCCATGATTGTAAATTTGACAATTCAAACCTTAAGGTCGGCTAAACACAGACAAACCACAGAGCAATCACTATGAAAATTCCTAGAGTCTCAACTGTCAGCAAGGGTAAAAGATATGCTTTCCCGAAGAAAGATGAAGAACAGTTACTTGGGGTCCTTGAAGAGGTTCTTAGGCACAAGCAGAGGAATCACCCACCGCCCTCCTACACTTTCAACAAGGGTTACCTTCCAAGGCTATCCGAGGTGAACTAGAAATAGCCTTCCAGTTTACCTAGGTATGAACCCTAAATGTCAAGAGACTAAAGGATACCTTAGCTATACCAACAGTCTGGGGGGATAGTCCCAAGCCTGACTCATACGCATGGGCATGGTAGCTGAGCCCGAAACTCTGTCTAGGACAGAATCCCCAGATGCGTAAAAGTCTTGATTTACGTTTCGACAAGGAGTCAGAGGGTTATCTCCTCAGTCCAATGCCTCCACACGGCCTCGTGCTTGACTCCCGTTTGAGAGGAGCTTCCCAGATACAATCGATAAAGATAAGGATTTACCTATCGAATGGTCCACTATGTCTGAATTTTAAAACTTATGGGAAGTTTACATTTCCTAGCCCACAAGTCTAGCCTAAGCTAGTAGGTGAATGGCCCTAAAAAATAAAAATTACTAGTAAATTTTAATTATTGCATTCATTTTAAAGGGCTATTTCTTTACTCAGAAGAAAGTGGAGTGAAGGACTGTGATGTTTTTGACTCGATAAGAAATGTAAAAAGCAAAGGTGTATGTTTTCAAAGCAAATTACCACTACTAAAACAAACTTCTTTTTTTTCTTTTGTAAATATAAATTGATGAAAATGCAATGATAAAGAGAAAACTAAGACTATATTTTTGTAGTTTTTTGAGATTATATTTTAAAAACTGAAAGTAAAACTACTCTATGCAAAATCACATGCAAAAGCTTCAAAATGTTTTCTTTTCACTTTTTAAAATGCTCAAAGACTACTATGCACCTAGATGCACAAAACTTGAGTATGCTTGAATTCAACCGACTGTATAAAGCAAGCAAAGTGAAGTAAAACAGATTAATAAAACCAAAAATTAACAAACAAGGGAAGACTTGGAACCCTGGCTTGGGCGGGCACAATGACAAGAAATCACTGAGATCACACAAAGGTAAGTGGCAAACCAATCAATATCCAAAGATAGAATGGGAAAAAGAGTGTCCAGAACCCTGATCACTGATTCAGACAACCAACACTTAAACCTATAACCCAGAATAGGCAAATCCACTTCAAATTGAAAACAGAAGACAATCCAAACAAAAGGAACTCAAGGGCTTTACAAGAAAGCAGAAGGTGTGGCCAACAAAGTCATCAAACTGACAGTATAATGCTTATAAGGAAGACCAACCAGCAAACAAATTTTATAAAGGGACAGGGACAAGCAATTCCTAAACCAAAAATTTAAATGCTAAGGCTTGTACGCGACTGTATATAAGGGCAACCCACGTACTGTACGTGACTGTCCTAGAGAGAAACCCACGTATGCAAGCCTCTGTACGCGACTGTATGCAAGAGCAACCCGTGTACATGTACATAATTTTCTAATAAAAAGAAAATTTCGCAAGGTCTTCAAACACTATCCTAAGCATGAACCCGGACATGATACCACACACAAACTCAAGGCAAAGACTAGGCAACGGTAAACAGAAATAACCCACAGCAGTCTGGGCTCCCCAGCGGGGTCGCCAGTTCTGTTGTTTAGGAATAAACACCCTTATAACCGAGGGTCTGGGGTTACCAACGTACTCTTAAAACTTGCAGACAATCAGCTTTAAAGTCCATAAAGGAAATAGGAAGATATAATGGACTCACCTGATTAACGACGGTTGATCCAAGCTTTGTCTTTTCTCGCTCTGCTCCTCTCCAAAGCTTCCTGGGATGCACCTCCTTCACTTGCAAAGAGCAAATCCTCCAAATACAGTCTTATACATGTATATATAACAAGTTAGATAAACAATATATAGAGTGCTTAATCATAAATATTCATCAAACCATGATACATCAAAGATATTCAACATGCATTTGGAATAAGGATTCTCTTTATTAACAATAGTGAATGAGATAAGTGTACAACCCAACGCCTGAAACAAGGACTCCTCTGCAACCAAAGGATTCTGAGTTCTGCTGCTCCAAAGACTTCTGAAGATATACCACCAGCATAACTTTGCTCTCCAAGTATCATTGATGTATACCCTCCCCAAGGCCTCTATTTATACTTAGGAAAATAGAGCAGTTTCAAAGGTTGAGGAGGTTGAGACAGTTAAGATAGTTAATGTTTAAGGCTTAACAAATCTCCATTAATCGTGTTTATTATTTTTAATGTCGAATGGAGGCGTACACGAGTATTGATACTGGCAACCCACGTATGACACACGAGTTGCTATAAGGGAAACCTGTGTACAAATCTGTACGCGGGTTGCAATGACAATACCCGCGTACAGTACGCGATATGCTCTGGAGATAGTCGCGTATGTACGCGAGTTGCCGTGGAAAGAGTCACGTACATCAATCAACATGTAAAAAGGTAAAAATGGCAAGCTAGGTGGATAGTGAATGCATCTCATGTTCTGCCTATCTATAGTGTTTTAGACAACCTTCAATCCATAAATGTCCTTTTGTGCGCCGACATATGAAGTGTCGGCACTCGGATGGAGAAGTGCCATTTGGGTTGATAACAGTCATGCCAACTGACGTGCGCTTTTTGGTTGAGCGCCCAAGTTATCTCCTCAGGGAAAGAGCACATAGGCTCTTTGGGTGTAGAAGTGGCGTGCTTGGCCTAAGGCCATGACAGATAAAGCTTTCAACCTCTTCTTGCATAAGCTTATAAGACTACCTTTGAGTGCCAATTCAATTTAATCCCAACCATGGTGTGACTATAATCTCATTCTTAAAAAAAATTGGTGATAGTAATCATGTTCCAGTCCATTCTTTTGCTCCTTGATATACCATTGTCCACTAGTGATCCGAAGTCCTCCCTTTGAGAATTCATCTACACTACCATTTCTTTTCCCATTTTAACGTGACATTAACATTTGTGAAAAGAGAGTTGATCCTCCAAATTTCCTCCCGTAACATGAGTAAATGCAAATTTTCGCATTTTTATTCCCTTTTATCCACGAGATGGCATTTATCCACCGGATGGCATGACGTTTTCAAATGTTTTGCAAATTTCCAAATATTTCAAATGTTTTGAAAATTTCCAAACTTAAGGAAATAGGTTCTAAACACGAATACTTATTTAAAAAAAAAAAAATCAAAGTGGGCCCAATACTTTAGATTTGAGAATTTGAAATGTTTTTTAAATTCCAAAAAAAAGATAAGCGTTGTGAACGCAGAATAGGATACTCACTAAAAGATCGAAGAGGACCGGCCTCTTATGCTTTAGTTGATGCCTGTGCTTTTTAAACGCGTAAGGTGATAGATGCGTGTTCAAAGGTGTCCACCGCGGGTGTCATACAACGCCACTTTGTATAATAGACTTTATTCTCCCTTTTCTATAGTATATAATATATATACCTATAACATTAATTCAATTCTTAACCCACTCACCTCACACAATTAATCAATTTAACTATCGTTGCCGGTCGGAACCTCTAACTACTGAGCGGAAGATCCAGAGGTCGAATCTGAAGAAGAACGCCATGTCTGACAACAAGTTTCCAGCGCCACCTGGAGCCTACGCGGAAGGATGTTTTTAGTACATTTGTCTTTAATGAGTTGAGATGTATATTAGTGAAAACAAATTTAACTTAAAAAATATCTTAAATAAAGGTGAAAGGTCAAATTTAATTAAACAAATTTATTTAGCTTTGAGGATAGTTCAGTTGGTTGGGATAAATTTAATTAAACAAATTTATTGAGCCTTGAAGGTAGTTTAGTTGGTTGGTGCTTCTTTGGTTACTGTTCTTTGTTTTTCTGTTGGCTGTGGGAACAACACCAATACACGTGCTGAACTGCTGGCACTGTGGTCTGTTTTATGTGTCAGTTTGCTGATGGGTCTGCCACTTCAGTTGGTTCTGGGTGATTCAATGGTCATTATCACCTGGGTTAAAAGACTTGCTACTCTTGAGATACCCTCACTGAAACATTGGTGCGATGAGATATTTTCTATGCTACACACAGTTCCACCGGTGACCTTCGATCATATTTTCCGGGAGCACAATAAGCTAGCTGATAGTTTATCAAAAAAAGCACTCAATTTGGAAATGGGTAAAGGCTACTTCACGGAAACTTGGGATGATATGGTCATTGGAGAAGGACACTTTACTCTATTTTGATGGTCACATCTTTCATCGTTACTGTTGGCACTTTACATGCAATTTCAGCATGGGTATTGTTTGGAAATATGTTATTTCTTTGTCTGTATTTTTTGTGACTTTCAGCTAGCTGTTTTGCTGCTCCACTGGACTGTATGTTTGCAGGGCACCTCAGATACATACCATTTTCTGACCTGGTTCGTCCATGAATGATGAGAAAGCCTGCTTATGATCGGGCTTTGTGCTGGTTATCTTTTCATTGGGCTGACTGATTCTGTCTTTACACTTTATTGCTGTTTGGATGGGGGCTGTTTATTGTACAGTCTACTGCATGTATTTTGTATAAGATGTCTTTTTGATTCTAATGAATATCAAAGACTGGTATTTTTTCCTCTGAAAAAAAGTTCAAGACGGAAGTAGTCAAGATAAAAAGTTCAATTTTCTTGGTCTTTTGAAGTTAGGCTCCCAAAACTAAAGCTTGCTTTCCATAAATATAATGTATTGAAAAACAACCAACCACAATAAAACAAATGAAATAAATTCATTCATTCTTAACATTTTAGTGATTTGAATTTTACATCATCTTAAAATGAATCCAAATTTCAATCATAGTAAAATTTCTCAAATAAATTTATAATTTTTCTAACTTTATTTATTAAATTTTAAAAACAAAAAACTTAAAAAAAATAATGAATTGGTTTACTTATTAACTTACTATTAACTTTAGTCCTTATATAAACTTACATAATATGCACTTACATCAACTTTAAATTCCTTTACACATATCGAAAGTCTCCGCTCCAATTCTTCATTCAGAATTCTGAATGAACCATATGTCTTCTAATTAGTCATTCGTAAAATATTATTTAAAAACCGTAATATGAGTGATTTTTTAATCTAATTCTAATGATAATTATCCACTACGAAATCTAAGGATGGTTCAATGATTAGTTTCCAACATTTGTAGATATTTCATTACTTTTGTGTCAACAAATAATTTGAATCTTTATATGTAAAGCATATCAATATGAGTTTTATCGTGAAAGGAACTCTAAGGCAGATGCTTTAGCTAATGCAGGTGTTAATGTGGTCGGAGGTCATTGGAGAATCAAGGAGTTTAGAGGATTTGAAACATATGAGACTTTCCAAATTTTTTAGTCTGGGATGGGTGTGTTATGAGATTCAGTGGGAAGGTTGAATATCATGCTATCTATGTGACAGCTCTTTTATTGATGAATCTATCTTCACTGTTTTTATTATGATGTTTAGACATTTTACAGACTATGAGCTTCCACTATGTGGATAATGACAGTTACTGGTTTACAGGTTGATGAGTTTGAAAGTTTTGAAAAACAAAGTACTTACTTTGAAACATTGGTGGTTAAAACTTTATTTGGGGCTTTCAGGGGAAAGTATTGATGAGGTTTTACAAGATGATACTTGAATAGTATTGAAGATAATGAGATGATACTTGCATAGTATTGAAGATAATGATATTGAATATCTATCTTTTGACTGTTTATATTTGAAGGTTTTAATGTATAATTACTCTTCAGTTTTTGATGGGACTACAAATAGATGAGCAGATTTGAAGTTCTATGTCAGATGACAGGTTCTTTCAGTTTATCTAGTTTTTATTGATGAACATTATGTGAATAAACTACTTTCTGTTTTGGATTGTAGTTTATGATTTTTGATATTTCATGGATTGGATACAAGTTGATCTTCATATCAATTGTTATCTTTTTTTGTAATAAGCATTTATATGCTGAATGAATGGTGATAATGGACACTGATCAGTTATTGATAGTGGTTCATATGAGGTATGTAATTTTGAATAAAAGTTACGATTTTTTTTTCTGTGGAAAAAAATATCAATATGAGTTTATTAAGGATTTCATTGACAAGTGTGGAAAAGAGTTTTACAATGTTTTTTTTGAAAAAATAATTTTCCTACTATGTTTTATTTTAAAGTTAAATTATAAAATAATTAAAAATAAGAAATTTTTTTATTAGTTTGTTTTTAATTTATTTATTACGATAATAATGATGATAATGATTAACGAGGAAAATATTTGGTTTACTTTAAAATCTTGTTCTTGTGCTTAAAAAGTTTGGCAAGGGGCTTTCCAAGCTCACTATAGTTTTGGCAAGTTAGGAGGTTATAAAGGTTTGTATTCTAGCAAATACTATGAAACTCAGATCTAATATGGGTGTAAGCAAGACACTCTAAGAGAAAATGATTTTCATTCTCAACGCTCATAGACTCACACAAATGGAAAACCCTTTTCGTCCATGGAGTTTTAGGAATAGACCAACACCCTGTTTCGCTATGGAGTTCATGAGAGTTTGTTCTAATCTTGGTTATATTAATTTTCTTTTGTGAGCTAGTTACTACCGAGAGATACTTCTGATCCTCTAAGTTAGGATTAATAAACTCCTTATAGTATCTTAATTTTCTCTTAACCGTTAAATTTTCCTCACACCAGAATTTCTCTTTAAACTTATAAGTAATAATATTTTTGACATTGCCAATGTTCTACAAAATGTTGTTTTCATTAATGCCCCAATGGTTTAGGCAAGCCATGGTATCTTTACACTAATACCACTTGAGGCGTAGTTGGTTTTGACTTGAGTTTAAAGCAATTTTAGGAAGTCTCTCATTTCCCATGTTATTTATCTTATTCTTGTACATCAAGTACCTAGTCATAGCAATGCTCTCAATGGGGGAAAGACCCACTTATATGAGGAGAATAGGATAAGGCATATTGCTTTTAATTTTGAGGTTATAAGTTGTAAACCACTTCTGGATTTGCTCAATCTTCCTCCAAGATTCTCTAGAAATGTTGCACCCCCATACTTCACAACCATACAAGCTAACATGGATGACAAGAGTTTCAAATAAGAACTTCTTTTTTATCCCACATGACCAGATTGGTTGATTTACAGTTATTTTCAATACCAAAATAAGCATTCCACCTTCCATCAATCCTTTTCTCAATGCTATAGTTCCAATTGAGCTTGCGATGAATATCAATTCCGAGATACTTGTAAGAAGCCACTTCCTATAGATTTCTATTATCATAAATAAAATTTGCATAGGTGTCTTTCTTAGATTTTATAATCATAATTTTTGTATTGTCGTTGTTAACAATCATACCCATGTTAGAGAAAAAATATTTAAGAACTCTTAATTTCTTATCGAGATCAAAAGGACACCTTTCCATAAGAACAATATCATCAGCATAAAGTAGGAGGATGATAACTATCACAGCTAAGATTGTACCGACGCAACCTGCTTCTTCTAAACGCTTTTCTAGATTATTAATGTAAATGACAAAAAGGGTATGGAAGAAGGGGAAACCTTGTTTAACTCCAATATTACAATTTATATATGTTGTCCACCCGTCATTATTCTTAAACTTGCCAAATGACCTTTTCGTATAACCTTATCGTGGCAGCTCTCAACTCAAAAGGAACCTTAAGCTCCTCTAGCCTATTCGACAGGTAATTTCTAGGCACTGGATCAAAATTTTTTCTAAAATCCACAAAGCAACAAAATAAGTCAGACTTATTATTACGACATTCCTTTGCAATGATCCTAAGTGTAAGGAGGTGGTCCGTGGTTGAATGATTCCTTCTAAAACCTTCTTGGCCTTTAGCCCAATTGCCTTCCATTCTAGCCATCCATTGATCTTCTTTTCTAAGATAATACCATATAACTTAGCTAAGATAGGGATAATCATAATAGTCTGATAGTTAGAGGGGTTATTTTTATCACCACTTTTGAAAATAGGAATAATGAGGATTTGAGTCCAAGGTGTAGGAAGCCCTTGATTGACCACTAGATTAAAGAGTTTGTGGATGTGCGGGATGAGGATGGGCCGTCCAATTTTTAAGATTTCTGCTTGGTAGCCTTCAATGTCTTTGGATTTTCCATTTGCTAAGCGCTTGACCCCAAAATTTATGTCTTTTAACTGAGAAAACTTGTTTCGTTGTAAGAAGGGTTTGAATGTTATCTCTGGTATCTGGGGATTCATAAAGTGTTTTAAGATAAGAATTTCAATTTTTCAAAGCAATTTTATTGTTTTCTTTTGTTTTGTGAGTTAGGATTGACCTCCAGAATTTCTTAGGAACCACCTTTTAGAGGTGTAGGAGATTTTCATGCCTTTTAATTAGATAATGTCTTTTTTTTCTTTCAATTAAGGCTTTGTAGTGATTTATCTTGTCCATTTTTATCAAATATGTAGTAGCTTACTTAATTTATTTTCTCACATCTAGTACACTTTTGATCATACCAAGTTGGTTCTAAAAAATAAAATAAATTAAAAAATAAAAATGACACAAAATAGTTTAAGGTATATAGATAATTTAAAATAAATGGTGTAGTCTAAATATTCTAGTTTTCAATTTTTTTCGAGTATTATTACTGTCTTATTTTGTTATGAGAGAAATATTAAAAAAAAATAGAATCACATATATTAGCTATGAAAATTGCATAATTTGAGTGTCATGGAGGCATTGGAAGGTGTTGAATCTATTTATGGATTCAAAAACGCAATTTAAACACTTCTAAATTTGGATTTTACCCAATTAAAAATCACTGGATTTTGACCAAAAAAAACCACCGCAAAGTCGAAAACATAGAATAAATAGATTACTCCATTAAAAATATTCAATAATTGAACCAAAATAAAGGGTCACACCTCCAATTCATGTGTGTTTTAATATAATAAATTTCATAAATATAATTTATGTGTTTTAGATTAATTATTGAAAATAAAGTATGTGGAAATTGATATCAATATGATTTCACTTTGATTCGATTAATTTCAGTAACTTCACTTTGTGATATTAGGTTTAAGTTACATTGCGTTTTATTGTTTGTTGCATTAATATTAGAAAATTCTCTCTTTGAATAATTGATATCAATGCAACAAATAATAAAATTTGTTGTAACTCAAACCTAATATCAGAGAGTGGAATCACTCCTAATCCAAAGCAATTTGAATGCATTTATGTAATGTGACAACAATACTAAAAATCCAAGATAATTTGATTGCAATGATTTCATTGACTCCAATCTAATATTAGTTTTAAGTTTTAATGAATTTTACTATTTGTTGCATTGATATCACCGATTCATCACTGAATTGATAATTGATATCAATGTAAAAAATAGTAAAATTCATTGTTGGAAACCTAATCCTCACCATTATGGTTCCACACAAATTGTACATAATTATGTAAATAAATAAAGGAAAATGAATAGTCACGTAGGAAGTTGAAAAGGCTGGTTGGAAGATGAATCTCAACTACCATATGCAATGCATAAATCAATGCTTTGGTAATGGAATAAATGAATTCAGGATTTATCTATCTAACAGTGGTATTAGAAAACCACCTTCCATAACTCCTGGCTGCATTTCAGTCCTGAAAACATGCCTACTAGAAATCCCTTCTTCCCTCTGCCATATTTGTTTCAGGCAATCTATAAATCATTAGTTTGCCTTCAGACGTTTCTCTTTATAGCATGCGTGTATTAAATTGTATGTGTTATTCTCTTCTAGACTTGTGTTGAGGAATGAGGTATGAAATGGTTCATTGGTTGCTGCATTAATTCCCTCAATTCACTACATGTTTGTGACTTCTAGAATGACTAAATTATTGTTCATACGTTTGTTATACTTAACCCTAATTTGTAGCTACATTTTCTATTTTCATTGTTCTATTTCCACCCTTCGTGCTTTTACTCAATTGCAATATCCTCTTTGTGTAGAGGTCCAACCTCTACCTGTTATCCATGGTTTAAAATAGAAAATTTCAAAGGTTGTTTGTGACAATCGCCCCTTGAATATTTTTGTTACTGCATTCTCTCATTATTTCTATGAAATAGTTGCGAGGAGTCTATACAATGAATATGTAACACACCTCAAAATCGTAAATTAAAAAAAATTACATGCATTGATTTACTATAATTTACTAGCAGATTACTCATGTTTTACTTCTGCCATTTGTTAATATCTTTATCGTGTCTATTATGTTGGGTTCTGTTGGCTGTGGTAGTGGCCACCTCCTTCGAAACATTTATCCATACCCACATAGGTGATGTTCTCAGTTTACTTGCCTTTAATTTGATTGTTTTTACTAGGGCCTTAAATGCCCTAAGGATGGGAAGACTATCCCTGGCTTGATCCCATCATTTTGTAATATGGTTGTTTAGAATGATTTAAAGGAATTAGGCCTTACCATAGCCTAAGCTTATGGTATGTGTTGTGACCCTCCATCCTAAGCGCGATGGTTTGGGTTTGTAAAAGATATGTTAATTACCATAGTGTAACCATTTGTTAAATTAATACAAGGTTTTTACGATGCAAAGGTTTGTTTGGCATAGTATAACGGTTCTGCTATTATATGTTTATGCCATGGTCCAATATGATATATTATATGGTTGTCGTTTAATGTTTGACCCAAGGTTCTATTTGATATTAATATATGTATACATGCAATGATTAAGGCCCTATGATTGTTCTAGCCATGCGTTAATATGGTACTTTGGTTGACTTAATTATTTGTCCTAGCTGCGAGTTGACAACGCAACTAGGCACTTAAGTTGGTTCAAGAAGAGATATCGACATTATACCTGGATGGTGGGATTGCAAGGGTTTTTTAAAGGTTTAAATGCTTTTGGTTGTCGGAACCCTCGTTATTGCAATGGTGGTTTTTGGTCGAAGGCTAGTGAGAGCCGAAGCTCTACTTTGTGCTAATCTCTACTATGTTTCTAGTTTGACGTTGCGTTAATGGAATTGTTATTTATCCCTTCCAAGATATTTTGGGTTACCATGGCTTCCTCAATGGTATTCCTTTCAACCACGGGGTGTTCACTTAGTGAAACCATGCCATCTTGCTTTCATTCATGGGATATTAAAGAATACCCCTAATTTCACTAGATATTGTTAATTAATTCCAAAATCCTTTTATTGAGCCCCCCTCCCAATACCCATTTCCAATTAAAAAACCCCTATTTTTACAATATATTCCTTATTTTTACTAGAAACAACTTTTTATACCCCCAATACCTATAAACCCCCCAACCCTATTCTCTGCCCCCCAATACCTACAATATATTGACCTTATTTTTCACAATTAAAAACCCCCTTTTTATGAATGAACGTGATAAGATATTGCTCAACAAGGTGAATCCCCCGTGCTTTCAACGCTGATGCTTCAGGGAGCCAGGAAACACTTCAACCATGTGTATTGTCTGTTAAACTAGTGAGAAGAAAATATGTAACTTATCTCTACACTTTTAATTGGTATACAACCATTGTTTTATGAAGTTTACTGATACGTTTATTATGGTTGCGGGAAAAGGAGGGATAAGGGTACTCTAGAGGAGACAACCCCTGGTCCTCTTTGAAACATGCCCAAGGTAGGTTAAAACATTACAGTTGTTTACAGTTTTCTTTATAATAAAAAGTTTAAGACATTTTTCTAACCAAAAAATTGCAATGTTGCAAGTTGAGGGAATTGATAGGGAGGCGACAAGGTCACCTCCTCCCAGGATTGCATTTTTAAATGACCATATGTGTAAACTTTTCGATTTTTGAACCTTCCCTTAAGAAGACAGTCTTCATTTCACTGACTGGTGTGAACCTTGGTTGCAGGTAACGCTAGGTACGAGTAAGGGGCCAAGAGTGGAGGCTACACCCATTTCTTTTTAGATAAGTTTTCCCTTTTGTTTATCAGTATTTGCTAAACAAAAACCCTTAGGGTTTACCTTGCAGAGGATTTTGCGGCCACTTGCTTCGATAATGTTTTTTTCTTTTGATGCACTGTATTTTTTTTTTAATTCTTTTCAATAGGGTTTGGGTTCCATCTCAGATAGACTTACTCCCATACTCTTTCAATGTTTAACGATGGTTTTTAAAGAAATAATTTAGAAGCCATCCGAGATGGGATTACAACCACTTATGTGTATGTGATTTGATTGAAAGAAATACTCGTCCCTAGGGTATGTGCGATTGCTGTTGTGAGTTTTGCTTGTAAACTGTTTGTTATTGTTAAAGGAAATACCCCTTAGGGTCTGTACTACGAAATACAATAATGTTTAAAGAGTTTTTTATGATGACAATCATCAAGAATGGTCTTAGGACCATACTCCATTAGCTAGATTCAACCCATGAGGTCTTTACGTTTTTCAGTGTCGTATCTGGTTATTCGGGTTGTAAAATTAATGGCTTTCATCCCTCGATGGTCTTACAGCCATGAATGTATTTGAAAATGCTTGCTTATTTGAATACATATATATGCTTAAATCACAGAGGCATCTATTTTTTTAACCTATAGAACCATTGCTTTAGTATATTGATTTACTTATTTATAAAATGATGGCGGCCATTGTAATATGGGCTTACGACCATAATTTTAACTTGGGCTTGGTTTATTTAATACGACCCACGTGATTTCTGTAGAGTAGTTTAATAATGAAATCGGGTGTAATGATAAATATTTGTTTTGGATTTCGTGTGGATTTACTTGATATATTTATTGAATACTTTGTTGCCTTCATCAAAGGGCTTAATGCCAGTCGTTGAAAAGGAACATTTTGTTTTGATAAAAAATCATAGTTGCAACAACTAGTGTGTATGATTACGATTTTATGGGATTTGTTTTACTTTAATCCATACCTTGTTTACTTCGTAGATATATGTTCTAAATAGATTTAATTACTTACAAATCCTCGATCCAAATGGGACTTAATACATGTAGATCCATTAAAGATCTGCTTATAATTTTTTTATGATTATTATGTAAGTGATTGTCCCTGTATTAACTATGGTGCAAGTTTATGTACATAATTTTGGATTTATTTATTGATAAGATTCTATAATAATATTTTAATACGTTTCTAGATATGTGTAGAGCTAGGTTTTATAAATTTAAACTTGTTGTTTTATAGAAATTATTCCTCCCTCTATCTAGATCATGAGATATTTAGATTGATACTAACAACCATTAGAAGTTTTGGTAATTCTACTTACTATTAGTTTCGATTTACAGACTAGGAAATAAATATAAAGGAAAAGAAATGCAGAGGTATACTAACTAGATCTCTCACATATCCATTAAGCACAAAATTCGATTTTCAACATATAACTAGTAAAAAGAAAAACCTAACTCAGGTATGGATTCTTGATCTAAGAACTTTCCTATCTACCGTTGAACATTTATAATCAAACATAACCGAATAAAACTGATAAATGAAACTAGGCTAATTGATGCATACTAGGTTTTACATTAACCATTTCAGATCTAGAATAAAACATTCTACTGTAAATTTAAAACATAGAATAAGAACCTGTCACCACTGTTGGGAAAAAAAAAGTGGAAAATTTGTTCCTCCCAACCAACTCTCAGAGAAGCCAAGTTACTTGCTCCATAACCCCCGATCATGTTCGTTGAACCACAAGAGAAAACCCCTTCAATGCGCCATCTCTTGCATTCTCAGATTTAATCCTTGTCTAATGCTAGCCTCCTTCTTCTCATGGACATACTATTTTATAGTATTTTTCCTAGGACTTGGTCATTTATGAGCCTCCTTCTCTTTAGCGCTCAACGAGGAGTTGTGACCTGATTTTTGGGGATGATGCCTCCTGCATCTTGAGTTCTCACTTAGTGGCTTCAGCCACTTGTCTTTTACTCTTGTGGGTCAACAAACACTCTTTAACAACTGTTTCCACTCCTGTCCCCCTTCACTATATTTTATTAATAAAAATAAAAAATAATTAATTACAAATGTTTTATTTTTTATTTTTTGTAAAAAAAAATAAAAATAATAATTATAGTAATTTTCAGTAGAATTAATAATAAATTATTAATTTTCAATGCATTATAGAATGAGTGAAGCTATTTTTGTAGCCATAATATTGTATACTGATGTATGCTAAGAAGCTGTGAATTCCCTGTTTGACCAACCTCCTTGAGTTGTGACTTCCTTGTGGGAGAGTTTTGAGTGGCGGATTCGACCTCATACCGAGAGTTGAATGTTGTGACATGCCGAGATGAGATCTTAGTATTCAAAGATGAGAATTTGTTGAATATTGAAGCCACCTTTCTATTTTGTTGTTCAATATCGGTGATTGAAGACTGCTAAGGGAAGATTCACACAATCTCTCAATTGCGTGGAGTTAAAATATTGGTGTTGTATTTACTTGTGACCATTGGACTGCATAAAACCTAATTTTACCCTAAATCTGTGCATGGATATTGAGTGGGAATTATACAAATATTTTCATATGTGTATGAACCAATAATAATGTGGCTACTATATTACCCATGTGAGATGTATGAGCAATGATCACAGTGTATTGATGAACCGTGATAATCTATGTATGAGTTGGACATATAGTATATGTTGTATTTTATATTTTTTAAGCGATTCTCTATGAAATACTACAAATTGAAGCTATGAATACATTGTTGGTGTTGAAAGTTGAGACATGACCTTCATCCATTCGTAAGGTTGTAAGAGGTACTTTGAATATTGTTGCATCGTTGGGGTTATCTGCATTAAAGACTGACTTGTAGGAGTTGATAGTTGAGGCTAGACCTCCTCATTCGAGTACTGCTATGAGTTACCTTCTATTTTCAGTGTTGGGGTTTCACTGCTATGATCTCAAGAGTTTCAGACCAATACAACTAGATCATGAAACGTGCTTCCGGAGCTGCGACCTGCTTTGGAGGATAAAATTTGTGCAAAACAAGTCTGCAAGTTGTTGTATTATTGTATTATTCAACTCTTCATAGAAAATGAAATGTAATGTAGATTTGAAATGTAATGTGTATGTAATACCTCTCTAGAATAACTGATATATAGTCATCGAACTAAATATATAATAGATACACAATTGTTTTGATAGGCTACATAACTGTTTTGACAGGGATGCATAATTGTTTAGTAAGATGCAAAATCATTTTGTAATTTGTAAAGGAGAAAGAACTTAAACCTACATCCCATATTTTTTCAAGTATTTTGTAAATTGCAGGTTCTATATTGAAGATGCACTCTTTCACATCAATAGTTGGTGATGTCCTCACTAGGAAGGGCACATATCCAAAATGGTCCAGAAATATCAAACCAACATTCATATACAATGACCTTTGGGATGGGATTTGTGAAAAAAAGACAATTCATACATAGACATATGCATTCATAAACATTGATAAAAAACCTCATACATCAGAGAAAGGACTTGCTATTTGGCAATCTAGAGACAAGAAATATTTAGCTATGATCATTGCCACTATTAGTGAAGCGGTGAGCCAACATATTTTTCCTGCAAAATAATGTTTTGAAGCATTCAAGACATAAAAGACTTGTATGACTCACATTTTGAGATGGAGATATTTCAATTAATGTTAAAATTGTTCAGTTTGGAAGTAAAAGATAATGATCCTATGTTGGTTGCATCTAATATTAGAGAAATCATGCATAAGATCCAAGCATCTGGTATGAAAACTCACCTTCCATTTGCAAAATTTGTAAAGTCACTTTATTCAACTCACTCCAACTACCTTGAGTCCCTGCAAGCAAGCAACAAGTTCAAAGACCTCACCTTTGACACTCTAGTAGAAAATATTGCAGAAAGAGAGAAAGCCGTTGGAAAGAATACAAGCGAGCCTACTGGAGAGTCCCTTTTCTTTTCTCATAAATCAAAGAATCATCCAAAAGAGACTTCCAAGTGAGATAACAGCAATAGAGGACGAGGAAGAAGAGATTTTAGAGGCAAAGGGGGTAGAAAAAACTCAAACAAAATATCATATTTGAAGTGCAAGCGCTGTGGAAATACTGTACATGAAGCATATCAGTATTGGGCTCCTTTGGATTCCATCAAAGGAAGACAACATTATAAGAAAGAAAAAATATAAAAATCAAGAGGCTGGTAAAGCCCCTGATTATGCTCATTGCAGTATAGCTGCACATTGTAATCTTGGTATTAATGAAACAAATTCTCTTTCATCTTATGAAGATTATTGGTTTCTTAATACCGGTGCAACTTCTCATATGACTTTTAGAAAACAATGTTTGGAAGAACTGAATGACATAGAAAATGGCATAGTATACTTTGTAGAAAAATCTATCCTCAAACCAAGGGGAATTGGTTTAGTCAGGCTCAAGATGCCCGGTTTCCCTGATTTTTTGTTAAAGACTATTCTCTATCTTCTAGAGTTGCAGAGAATCTTGTTGTCCTTGGTGAATATTCGATAGGAAGGCCATTCCATACACATGTTTGATGGAATTGTAGAGATAAGGAATTCCTATGGAAACAAGGTCATCATGAGTGGGTATGAATATGGAAAGTTGTTGAAGTTGAATGGTTGTTCTGCAACAATTCAAAAATTTGCATATATGTCTTAGCTTGAAGAAGTTAATTTTTCATCCAATTTATTGTGGCATGCAAAATTTGGTCACTTGAATCATAACAATCTTTGTTTTTTAGGGGAGAATGTAGTATATGGTTTTCCTACTATTCCTAAGAAAATGAACAAATGTGATACATGCATACTAGGAAAACATAATAAGCAATTATTTCAAGAGTCTAAATTCAGAGCATGTAAAAAGTTAGAACTGCTTCATTCTGACTTATGTGGTCCCATGCCAATTCCTTATGAAAATGGTAATAAGTACCTCATGATCTTTGTTGATTGTTATTCAAGAATGTGTTGGGTATATTTATTGATGACAAAGTCTGAAGCATTTCAAATATTCAAGAACTTTCATGCATTGATAGTGAATCAAGAACAAGCATGTATTGGTACATTTTGTTTTGATAATGCTAAATAAAACACCTCTAATGATTTTGAATACTATCTTTACAAACATGGGATCACACACCAAAATTCAGTTCCTTATAATCCTCAACAAAATGGTGTAGCAGAAAGGATGAATATACCATTAATGAATATGGAAAGATCAATGATGTTTTTAAAAAAAGTGAAACTGATGTTTTGGGGTGATGCAGTAGTATGTGCAACATATTTGAGAAATATATGTCCATCTCATGGTCTTGAATACAAAACTACACATGAAATGTGGTTTGGGAACCTTCCTTTAGTTAGGCATCTCAGGGTTTTTGGTTCCACCTGCAATGCCTTGATACCAAGGAGAAAAGAAACAAACTTGGTGCTAGAAGTCGAAGATGCATTTTATTTGGGTAGTCAAACACTTCCAAGGTATACCGTCTTTATGATGAGGTAAACAATAATTTCATTGTTTCCAGAGATGTCATTTTTCTTGACACTATTAAAAATGTCAAGTTTATTGAAAGATAACTTGATCATTTAGAGAATTTTTCCCATCTAAATAAATATTATGAATTTGATAAAGAAATTCCAAGGGCCTTGAATGGGGAATCCCAATATTGGATCAGGATCAATCTTTCGAATTTCCTTTTGAATCACCAACACCCCCTAATGAAGAAACTCATGAAGAATAAGTTCCCACCACTTAACCTGAACTAGATGATGTGATTGAGAGGATAGGAATATTGAACCTTAAACAAAATGAAGAACCTACAACTGATCAACATGGACCATCAAGGAAGATTCTAAAATGGGCGATAAAGACACTTGAAAGTGCCCATCTAGATGAAGTCAGAAAGATAGGAACGAGAAAATGAACAAGACAAGATGATGGAGGAGAAGCAAATAACTCAGGGGATGACATGGATGTCTTATTTGATTGTGAATTGAATTTATCTGCTAACTATGAACCAAATTCCTTTATAGAAGTTGTTGCATGTGATGAATGGAAAGAATCTATGCATAATGAATGTTATGCATTCATAAAGAATGGAACTTGGAAGCTGGTTAACCCTTCAGTTGGAACCAAACCAACTGGTTGCAAGTGGGTATACAAGAACAAATACAAATCATATGGCTCACTTGAAAAACACAGAGCAAGTCTTGTGGCGAAAGGATATGCACAAAAAGAAGGAATTGAATATGAAGAAAACCCCCCCCCATAACAAAATAGGCTACGATCCACACTTTGTTCTCCTTGGCAGCACAAAATGGGTGGAAATTCCACCAGATAGATGTAAAAATAAATTTCTTGAATGGATACTTGAAGTAAAATGTATTCATGTCTCAACCAGAAGGTTATGTTGTGAAGGGACAAGAACACAAGGTATGCAAACTTGTCAAATCCTTGTATTGCCTAAAACAAGCACACACACATGGTATGAAAAGCTAACTGAGCATATTCTAAATCTAAATTTCAAACACTATAGAATTGATGATGCAACATTGTTTGTGAAGAAAGTTGGGAGATATATTGTATTTCTTGTGTTGTATGTAGATGACCTTTTGATGGCAGGGAACAATAACAATTATATAGCATCCATAAAGAAATATTTGAAGAAATGATTTGAAATGATTGATCTGGGACATATTCATTACTACCTATAAATTGAAGTGACTCAACATCCTAAGTACATATTCATATCTTTGAGAATGTATGTTGGAGAATTGTTAAACAGATTTTGCATGACAGAATGCAAACCTCTCTCAACTCCAATGGAGCAAAAGTTGAAGCTCACATAAAGTGAAGGAAAATAATTTGAGGATGTGACTAAGTACCGGCAACTGGTAGGAATCCTTATCTACCTTACCACAACTGGACCAGATATTTCTTATGTTGTTGGAATTCTTTCCAGATTCATGCACAAACCCTGTGAAGGAAACTGGTCTACAATAAAAAGAGTTCTAAGGTACTTCAAGGAGACTCAAGACTTTGGACTCAAGTACACCACGATGGAAGACTTGAAACTCATTGGGTACACTGACTCAGACTTTGATGGTGAGAAAGAGACAAGAGTGTCCACTTTTGTATACACAATGAGTCTCATATCAACAACTATTTCCTAGAGATCACACATACAATCGAGTCCAATAGATTTGACAACCTAAGCAGAATATATGGTGGCTATAGAAGCAATAAAAGAGATTGTGTGGCTCTGGAAGATACTTGAATATTTGCAGGAGAAGTAAGAGAATTCCACTACCTTATTAACCGACAACACTTCTGCAATAAAATTGGACAATAACCCCAGATTTCATGATCAAAAGTTTTGAAACCTGTAAACAAACTATGTGGATCATGTCAACACTAAAAAAACGTAAGAGCAAAATTTAAGGCAAAAGTGTACCAGTCCACATCACAC
Organism: Pseudotsuga menziesii; assembly: GCA_001517045.1. Classification (NCBI taxonomy): domain Eukaryota; kingdom Viridiplantae; phylum Streptophyta; class Pinopsida; order Pinales; family Pinaceae; genus Pseudotsuga; species Pseudotsuga menziesii. The sequence continues at coordinate 115,984 of LPNX010963608.1, forward strand.
CCTTTGGAAATTGTTCATAGAGATCTATGTGGACTCGCAAGAACTCAAACTCTTCAAGGTGAGTTATACTTGATGTTATTTATTGATGATTATTCCATAATGACTTGGGTCACCTTTTTTAAAAGAAAATCAGAGGCATTTGAGAAATTTAAACTTTTTAAATCTAAGGTAAAAAATGAGAGTGGATAGAAAATCAAATTCCTTAGATCAGATAATGGAGGGAAACTCACATCAGGTGAATTTAAAATTTTTGGTGATGGAAATGGTATTAAGCGATAGTATTGCACAACCCACACACCTCAACAAAATGGTGTATTCGAGAGAAAGAATTGAACTGTTCAAGAGGCATCAAGGACAATGCTATTATAAGCTAATTTGACTAAAACATTTTGGAGAGAGGCAGTAGGAACAACTGTTTACATTATAAACATTGCACAATTGAGAGTTAATAGTAATATGACTCCTTATGAATTATGGACAGGAATAAAAGCCACTATAGACTACTTCAAAATATTTAGAAGCAAATGTTAGATAAAAAGCATTGATGGCAACTTGGGAAAATTTCACTCCATAACTGATGAAGGAATATTTTTGGGATAATCAATTGAAAAAAGGGTGTATAAATGCTACAACAAGTGTTTAAAGCAAATTGTTGAAAGTATTGATGTTGTAATAGATGAAGGACTAGCACAACAAATGACCAATCCTGAATCTAATGATGATGACTTGTCTAACAAAGAAGGAACATTAAATGATGAAGAGGCAAAGAAACAACTTGATCAAGGTGAAGGAACATAATTGCTCACTACTCATACTCCAAAAGGTCAGAAACCTTTCATGAATTTTGTAAAACAAAATCATCCTGAATATCTCATTATTGGAGGTATGGAAGAAGCTATGAAACTCAGACCAACACCTAAAAAGAGAATCTTAGCCCTGCTTTCAACAATTGAACCAAAAACCTTTAGTGAAGCCTTTAATGATAAATGCTGGAAAAATGCAACGAAAGAAGAGTTAGACCAATTTGAAAAAAATGAAGCCTGGAAATTTATAAAAACGTCATTGACACTAAATAGGTCTACATGAACAAGTTATATGAAAATTATTAGAGATAAAGCAAGATTAGTTTGTAAAAGGATACACTCAAATGGAAGGAATTTTTTTTCATGAAACTTTTGCTCTGGTGGCTAGGATGGAACTAATCAGAATATTTTTGGAATTTTCCTATTACAAGAACTTCAAGGTTTATCAGATGGATGTTAATTCAATCTTCCTAAATGGAGCTTTGAAGGAATAAATCTACACCGAGCAGCATGAAGGATTCGAAAGTCTAGAGAAAGAACATTGTGTTTGGAAACTAAAGAAGGCTCTCTATGGGTTCAAACAAGCACTGGGAGCTTGGTATGAACACTTGGATAAGTATTTAATTCAACATGGTTTTCAGGTAAGTTGCACAAAAACAATATTTATCTCAAATTTAAAGAAGATAAATTATTAATTACAATTGTGTATGTTGATGATCTAATCTTTGGGAGCAATAAGAAAGGTCTCACTCAAACTTTTTCTAAAGAAATGGAAATATAATTTGAAATGAATATGATAAAAGAATTAAATTTCTTCCTTGGTCTACATATTTCACAAGGCTCCACAAGTAATTTTATATCTCAATCTAAGTATTTAAAATAAATGATTAAAAAATTAGGCATGATAGAAAGCTCCCTGTATATACACCCATTATAACTCGATGTAAGATCAACAAAGAAGAAGAATATCCTATTATAAATCAAACAAAATATAGATCTATGATTGGAAGTTTGCTAGATCTCACTTCATTTTGTCTAGATTTCATGGAAGAAGTTGGGCTAGTGGCAATATTTGAGGCCAATCCAAAAGAATCTCATATGATAGTTGTCAAAAGAATTTTAAAATATCTCAAAGGAATAATGGATTATGGACCGTGGTATACTTTTGATCTTAAAATGTTTTACATGGTTAATATATTAATTATATATATTTAATAAATGTGTTTTTTTAACCGATTCTATGTACATGAATAATAATAATTTAAGGTATAAGATGTGAGTTGATAAATTGGTGAATTGATTCAAGAAAAAAAATTCATCTCACTACTGTTTATGTTTTAATAAGATAATTCCCATGATTATATGGTTTTTTAATTTAATGGTTTAATACGATATTACCCCTTATTATATGGTATCTTAATTTAATTCTTATTGTTAATTCAATTGAATCAAGCGTTCCAGCCCTTATTGTTGACGTCCAATGTTAACCCCGTCAAACACTTAAAATACTGATCATGATTACCCATTTTTATTTATTTGATATGACCGAGACATCGTAATATTTTATCATGCTAAGGATAATAAACAATGAAACTTAGAACAGGGTTAATTGAAAAAAAACAATTAAATATCTCTTTTTCCACCGAAAGATGTTATTATTAAAAAAATCCATAACAAACTTATAATGTTTTTATGTCATGTCTACGGAATATTTTTTTAGCTTTCTCCAACGGAAACAAAAATCTAGGGTTGCAAAGTTAGATTTAGTTGGTTAAGAATATAGTTTTGCTTTAGCCGAAAAATTCAGGAATCTGGTTTTGCTTTTGCGAAAATAGTTTAAAGGTACTGGAATCTCTACTTTATTTAGTTCATGTCACTTTATGTTTTGACATTATAAAAGGTGATGGACCTGTGTTAAAAGTGGTTTCACACAAAGCAAAAATTGCGCTAGCTTTTCTTTACTCTGTCTCTCTATATATACGACACTAATTCTAAACCTACTCAGTCACACAATTAACCAGTCTATCTATTCTTGCCAGCCCGCCTTTCCTACCATTGAGCCGAAGGTCCAGAGTTCGAACCTGAGGAAGCACGCCATGTCTGACAGCAAGTCTCCATCGGCACCTGAAGCTTACCCGGAGGGAAATCCTCCGCCAGGTTTGCCTCTCATGTCCTCAGCCTCTTCCTTTAATATCATCAAAGAAAGTTTCCATTTACATTAAAACGCTGTTAATGTTGTTAACAGGTTATCCCATGCAAGTTCGTCCTCCCCAGTACGCTGAATCAGCCGGGCCTGTAAAAACGCAGCGGAGAGACGAGAAAGGATTCCTTGAAGGATGGTGTGAAATTCAGTTTTTTTTTCCGTGTTCTTTCAAATATTTCTATGCTATACTTTTGTGTTTATTAATTTGTTTCTGTATGGATTTGCAATTTGCAGTCTTGCCGCTTTGTGTTGCTGCTGGCTGTGCGAAGAATGTTGCTGATGGCGATGATTGGATTTACAGTGGGATACTGAAGTTACTGTCGTTACAGTGGGATACTGAAGTAATTATATTAAGTTGATAGCAGTTTGCCACTCGTTTCCAGAAATATTTAGGGTTCGTTGAGTAGGTTGCCCTTTATTTAAAGTTTTAGAATACATTTATTTGTCCTCACTTTTAAAGATTAATATGCTCGAAGCCTTCTGCGTCCACTTTCACCATTGTATTTAAGGTTTATTTACTTGTGTTATTTTACAAATATTTAACTAATTACGATTCATGCTCTTTTAAATGTTTAATATTTATTTGGTTTATTAGTAGTAGTTAATATGGTTGTTATTGTCTTTGGAAGTTGATTTTCTGCATACACTTTTACCATTTTATTTAAGGTTAAACTATTTGTGTTATTTTACAAATGTTTAACTAGAAAAGATACATGTTAATTTAAATGTTTAATATTGATTTGGTTTATGAGTAGTGATTAATATGGTTGTTAATGTTTTTTAAAGTTAATCTCTTACATCTACTTTTACCATTTTATTCAACGTTTAGTTTCTTGTGTTATTTTACAAATGTTTAACTCATAATGATCAATGCTAGTTAAATGTTTAATATTTATTTGATTTATTAGTAGTGGTTAATATGGTTGTTATTGTGTTTCAAAGTTAATTTTTTTTGGGTGTTGATTTTTTTTTAATATTTATATTAAAAAAGTTATATTAAAATTAAAAGTAAATATAATTTTTTAAATATTAAATAAAAAAGTTTTCTCAATCTAATATATAATGTATTATTATTTTTAAGATTATTTATAGAATATAAATCATTAAGTTATGATTTATATCCTATAAGTAGAGTGCAATTTACTAATTTCTCATAATTTTATATAGTCCACTTAACACCCAATACAACAATGAGTGTTCTCCATTCACAACATTTGAAGTGCATGTAAACTAACATTTAGTGTGCTTTCCCAAAAAAATAGTATGTTTGGTTGCAAACATGTTCAATGTGCAGTTTGGATTGATGATTCCGTAGTAAGTTTGCAATTAGGATTAAATATATATAACACTGTAAATATTTTAAAAGTGTAAAAAGTCTTACAATTAAAGATGGTTATAGTTGTTTATTCTTTTAAATTAAATAAATTTAAATTAAAACAAGTTTTATAATGTTCTATATAGAGTTATTTATTTTCTCACTTACTTTTCAAATATCATGTATAAAGATTTTCTAACATACAATTTTACTATTGTGCCTCGTTTTTTCTATTCATGAAGAGGTTCATAATGAGAAACCTCATTGTATAACTTTGATCTTGAACTTGTAATCTTTATGGGCCTCTTTGAAGAGATAAACTTCAAATGAATAAATCTCCAATACAATGAAAAAACTTTAACAAAATAATAGATTCTTATATTGTATAAATGGTTTTTCATTACAAAAACCTAGTTACTTGTGATTCCATAATTAATGAATATCAACTTTTTAGCTGGTCTTATTTAATAAAGATGCTAATTTTACACTAATTAACCACACACCAACTAATTGATGAAGTTATTGAAAGAATATGAACTCATACCTTAATTGACTAACTCTTAAGTACCCCATATTAAATGAGTAAGGGTATGTCGCTAACATGCCCTACACCTTCAAACTTGCAACATTGTTTTCAAGGCTAGAGGTGTAGAAACTATTGTAAAGTTGTTGTTATTTCATAAGTGTCATCTTTATGTTGCATATACTTCCACTATATTAGAACTTTACAACTCACACAATGGCATAGATAATGTGTAACCAAATTGAGTCTTCTTCGTCAAATTTAGGAAGGATGGCCTAAACTCTCCAAGTTATCCCTATTACCATATTCAAACATAACAAATGAAATACAGAGTGTATCTTGCAGTGGATTAGGAGTGTTAATCTCTAAGAAACTTGTCCAATGTGTTGGAAGATCCGACAGGGTCCATACAACTTTGGTTATAACTTCTAGTCAGTATGATATTTGAGAGATGTTTATGTCAGGTACTAGTCTAGATGAAAAAAACCCTAATCACATTCTTCAAAGAGTAGTTGAAATCCAAAACCAAAATTTTCTTACATGTACTAAGAATAGTCACTTTAGTGTTAATTGTGCTATCCACACCCTAAATGTTGGATGTGCCTGACAAGTGCAAAGTGAATGAGTATTTTTTTCTATTTTCCATAGAAAAATTCATATGGTGGCATTTTGGAGGCACCATGATAGGTGGTGACCACTAAGCCCATTCACCCTGTGGCTCTGTAACACCCCATTTTTGACCCCATGTTGTAATTATGTGTGTAATGATGCAAATGATAGAAGTTGAACACAAATGGTCTATGATGGCCATATATGATTAACGAGGGTTCAAGACGGAGATGGCCCTAGTGACTTATTAAATTAAGTCATTATTCCTAATTAAAAACCTTAAATAGTGATTTTACCATAAGGTCCCTAAAGAAATATTTATTAAAGATAATTTATTAGACATTGCATATCAAATATCCTAATATGGGATTAGAAGGGGGAAAGTGGAATCCTCGTGAGTGCCACATGGCAGGTTCTCATCATGCATATAAAAGGACGGGAATTGAATTTATAGTATCATTTTTCACTGTCATGAATGCTAGTACTAGAGATGAAAAGAAAAGATACCATACCACCCATACTAATTAAGCTAGTAAATTAATGCGAATGGGAATGGCTCCCTTCTGAGTGGAATATGGATTACAGATAAGGTCCCCAGAGTCTAAACATAAACATTCCTTGATCGTCCTATGCTAGAGATTTTAAAACTTAGTGGGGGACAACCTAAGGGTTGTGGTGTAGAGAAGGAGGCCCCGTTCCTTGTATTGTTCAAGATGATGTATGATGAATGCTAGTGGATTAGGAAAGTTGTGGATGGAGTTACTACACCAGAGGGTTGTATGAGTATGGTTGAGTAGGAGGATTGGGGTAGATTCACCCTTACATACTAACAACCCTACATCGGGGGTGACCTCTGTCATATAAATAATTGGTGTGATAGAGTCACGATAGAGTGCCTATGGATGGAAGGAACGTCCTTCATCTACATCTAGTTGGAGGACCTTAAAAGATAAGTTTCTCAATTTTGTATGAATTCCATGGTTGGTATTTATGTTGTGTTTGTTTAATTTAATGTTTATGGAAATGTCTGTTTGCATGGAATTATCGGCATTGTATGGATGCATTTATATTGTGGTCGGAGATATCATGGTAAAACTAATATGTATCCTAGGCAAACAATTCACATTGCTTAGTAACAAATAAATAGTTAGGTAAAAGTCTAATCTACCCACTATAGCCCTGAAGAAGCAACATCGGAGTGAGAGGATGATATTTAGGAGGCATACCCACAACTATTTTAAAAAAAATTATGTAATATTTTGTAACTGTGCATAGTGTTGATATCCACAAGGGGTGGTGTATAAATTAAGGGGGGAGGGAATGTAACACCTCGTTTTTGATCCAGTGATGTAATTTGTATGTAATGATGAATTCACTAGAAGTTAGACGAAAATGGTTTAGAATGACCAAAGATTATGTAATATGTAATTTTGATGTTTTATATACAATCCTTGTCAACTGCAGATGAACAAGGATGAAGAACAGTCTAGGATCCATGATTCCACAAGTGGGGAAAGTGAAAGGGGGTCCAAGGGGGATATGGCCATAGTGACTTATTAACTTATCATTATTCCTACTTAAAAACCTTAGAGAGTGATTTTACACCAAGGTCCCTAAATCCATGTTTATTAAAGCTAATTTAATATCCCTTTCATATTAATTATCCTAAGATAGTATTAGAAGGGGGGAAGTGGAATCATCATTAGTGCCACATGGAAAGTTCTCAACATGCATATAAAAGGTTGGAAATTGAGTTTATAGTATGCTTATTTTTATCATGTTTTACCATCCTAGATGCTAGTACTAGAGAGGGGAAAAATAGAGCTACCATACCACTCATGCCAATTAACTTGGGAAAGTAGTGCTAATGGGTGTGGTTCCCTTTTAAGTAGAACCTTGCCTATAACTAAGGTCCATGGACTCTCATAATAGAGCCTCCGAGGTCAACTTGTGTAGGATCTCTAGAAGGGAATGGGGACATCCTATGGGACTACAATGCATAAAAGTGGGTCCCATCCCTTGTGTTGTGTAAGATAATGGGGGATGAGTGCTAGTAAAGTCGGGCAACTATGGAGGGGATTTATGCACCAAAGTGTTGTATGAGTGTACCTAAGTAAGAGGATTGGGAGAGATTCATTCCTATGAACTGATAGCCCCATCACGGGGTGGCCTTTGTCATAAAAAGATCTAGTGTAACGGAGTGCCTACGAATCAAAGAAACATCCTTCATCTACATCTAGTTGGAAGACCTTTAAAAATAACTTTCTCAATTGTGTATAAATGCCATGGTTAATATTTTTGTTATATGTTTGTTTAATATAATGTTTATGAAAATGTTTGTTTGCATGGAATTAGTGGACTGGTCTGAATGCATTCATAGTTGGAATACTTGTATATTTAGAATAGGTGTTTTAGTTTAATTTACTATTATATATATTTATTTCCACTTTAAAAAATTAATGGAATAGTAAATCAATAGAAAAAAATGAAATTGGTATTAGGTATTGATTTTATATGTGAAATGGAGTACCCCACGGTCGGATTGGATAGTTTGTTTAGAGGGTTTCGAGGATGTGAAGAAAAACATTATAATTAACTTTCCCACGACTTCTTGACCACCCGAATATCGCTCACTTATAGATTTCTGTGGTAATGTTATGTGGATAAACATATGTAATTTTGTTTAGATAGAGCTCATTCCCTTACGCCAAGGGCATTGACATTTTCTGACGTTGTAATTGTTATGGTTTAATATCTATATGTTACTCTAATTTCTACTTTCAAGTGTTTCGGTTTAAAGCATTGGGTATTCGCGAGTAGAATCCTGAATCTGTTTTATATCCATAAAAATAAATGTGATCCCGTAGTCACTTGTTGGCATTCCTAAATTTGATTTAGTGTGAGCATCCTCATTGCTACTTAATTTGGTTAAAAACTATTATTATAACCTTTAGGATAGTTGTGTGTATCTAAATTTGTTATATCACATATGTTCATCTTTTTATGTTTGTATTCTGGTTTAATTAATCCAACTCTTAGCATATACATAGCCTACCTTTGCAAAGGTAAGTCGGTTTAATTTTCATTCCTGACATCTAACCTTTCTGCGTGCGTCGCAATTTAAACATGTTCCTTTCTATTTAAGTGATCGTGTAACCTCTACTAAATTGTATTTATAGTTAATTTATGTGAATTTTGTTTATCCATTAACTTATAAAAAGTGGTAAACCTACCTTGGCACCTTCAAAGGTCCCATTAAAATCTATTTTTAAACAATACACAGATTGATATGGTTTTTACTCTTTGCATGATAACAAAGTCTTGTAGAATTATGAATACGAATACGTCTAGCTAGACTTAAGGATTGACTATTAGTTTTACCGTTGGAAGTTTAGACTACCTTCTTTGAATATGATAATTCTATTCAAAGTCCTAGAGACAAATTCTTAATACAAAATTATTACAACAATTCATAAACAAGTAATTTATCCATTTGCAAAATACAATGAATCTATCATTATAACATAACAGATTTAAAATGTATAATCGAATTGAACTCTCACGTTGATAAAAGATTAAACAAATATGGAATAAAATAACCTACTTGGAATAAAAGGGAAAAACTCTTCGATCTTCCCAGTTCCTCCCAATCGTAAAAGATGACAGGTACAGTCACTTGCCCAACTTCACTCGCGAGATGGATCACCACCATATGATAATGAACACAACCAAGAAGGTATGAATGCAGACTTTTCCCAAAAGTCTGTAGCAGATCCAAAAGATGGACTTAAAAGAAAGCATAGAGAGAGCATTCAACAATATTACATCCAACATAGCAACATCAAATTCTCTCTAAACATTACATGGCGTCACATGTCTCGTTAGTGTTCTATATATAATTTTTTCCAAATCCTTGTACCACTGCATTCCAATCTCAAGTCCATATCTTGATTCCTATAATTATGGTCTTGTCTCTTTGTTGAGTGTTTGATCTTGAGTTTGATTTCCACTTGCTAATTAGCTTGTTTCTATTTGTTCACTATCTCATGATGGTGTCCCCTCATTCAACTGGTGGTTCCAAGTGCCCATTTTTATAAATAAAATATTAAAAAATTCACCTGGACATGCTTGTGAGTCTTTTGTCTCAAAAAATAGAGTTTACATCTCTTTTACAAAAATAACCATTTGAGACTATTTCTCAATATAATCAAAATTATTACATTCCTACCTGGGTATTACATTCCTTACCCCGTTATGTTTAACACCATCCTCGGTCTTCTTTATTTAGAGTCTTCTTGCTCATTATGGAACAAGGAAGGATATGATGCTCGCATATGATCCTCCATTTCCCATGTGGCGTCCTCATGGCTAAAGTGCTTCCATTGCACTTTTACTTGAGCGAGGACTCGGTACCACAGTATAAGATCATTCCTATCTAGGATACATAAAGTCTCTATTTGTAACTCGCCCTTGGGTTCCACTTGAATCACACCCCAATCGATGATATGAGTAACATCATGTATATAATTTTTCAATAGTGAAACATGGAAAACATTATGAGCTTTTATAGAAGGAGGAAGTGCAAGATGATAGGCTATTGGCCCTATCTTGGCTAAGATTTCAAAGGGTCTGCAATACCTAGGATATAACTCGGAACAACTTCTCAATTTTAATCTACTTCTCTTTGGATTTACCTTTAAGCATACATGATCCCCAACATTGAACTCTTTCAGAGTTCTCTTAATATTTGCATAACTTTTTTGTCAATCTTGAGCAACTTTTAAATTATGTTGTACTTGTTTATCAATTTCTTCCATATCCTTCAACATATTGGTTCCTAGAACAATCATATCAACAAGGTTATCCCATGATACAAGAGTGTGGCATTTCTAAGCATATAATACTTCAAATGGGCTCATCTTCATAGATGCTTGATAACCATTGCTATATGTAAACTCAACTAAGTGTGAATAATCTTCCCATTTATGGGCTTGTCCATCACATACATACATATAACATATCTTCAAGAGTTTGATTAGTACTTTCATTATACCCATCCGTTTGAGGATGATAAGAAATACTAAAAATTAATTGAGTGTTTAGACCTTTAAAAAAATATTTCCAGAAATTACCAGTTACCTTTGCATCATGTCTGATATTAGAACTTTAGAAATACCATGCAAACAAAAAAATATTTCATAAAGATACCTGCTATATTTATAGCTTTAAAAGTAGACTTTATTGGTATGAAATATGCAACTTAACTTATTAACAACTACCTAATTGAATCATGTTGCTTTGTAGTTCTAGGAAACCTAGTTATAAAATCCATGCGTATCACTTCCCAATTCCATTTCAAAATGGGTAAAGGTTGAAGCAACCCAGATGGATGTTGATGTTTAGTCTTAACCTATTGACATTCAAGACATCTAGCTAAATAATTAGTAGTATCATTTTTCATATTAGGACAATAATAATATTTTCTTAACATTTTTATCATTTTTTGATATGTTGGATATCCTGAGTATGGTTTCCTATGTAGCTCATTTAAGATTAAGTGTTTGAATTCTTTAGAATTAGTTACATATAATTGATTTTTATATGTTAATAAGTCTTGTGATCCCATAGAAAAGGTTTTTGGTTCACTTTCATTTAGTTTTTCCTTAATTTTTAGATATTTTTTGTTGAAATATTGGACAATACTGAGAAGGGGGAGGTGAATCAGTATTGTTAACTTTTATAATTTAAAACCACTTTTATTATTAATCAATAATACACAAAATCAATAAGAAACATAGAACACAAATTTTATCGTGGAACCCAATTGGGAAAACCACTAATACGTCCTATTACTGCAAAATTATATTTAAAAATAGTTTATGCCTGCTACAATAGACAAGGATGGTACCACACCCTATTTACCAACAACTACTGGAAGGATGCTACAACTCCTTGGTTTTATTAGTTTCTACTGAAAGGATGCTACAACACCCTATTTACCAACTATTACTGGAAGGAGGCTACGAACCCCTAGTTTTTATCAACTACTACTAAAAGGATGCTACAACTCCCTATTTACTAGCTACTAATGGAAGGAGGCTACAACCCCATGCAGGCCTGTAGCCTGCCCTATCACCACCCTTCCACCATAGTTTGATTTCTTCAGACTTCTAGATCTTCTTTGTTCTTCAATTTTGTAACTGATCTTTCATCACTTCCTTGGTCTCTGATTTCTGCTTCTGCTACCTTGATCTAGACACCAGAGCCATATTTTTTCTTCTTCATAATTATGTTTATATATTGTTTTACTTTTATTTTGAATCATTGCATATTTTCAACCTATGCTCATGCCTCTTCACATCTATGATAATTAATTTATCATTTTTTATTATTATATATTTTTAATTGAATTAATTAATTAAACTTTGTGTGCATCTCACGCCTCTTTGAATCTTTGTGGGTTTCTTCCATGCTTCCTTCTCCCATCCTTCACCTGTGTGCATTTATAGACACGTGTGGACCTTAACCCTCTATATCTACGGGAATTGTATTGCTTCTATGAGGGATTATGCCTTAAGTCCATTTGCAGGTGCATATAACCTTCTCAGGTCATTTCGATGCCCAACTCAATGCAACACTGTTGGCGCGATAGTCAATCAATTACTGCAAAGGAAAAATTAATGTCGATGTATGTCAATGATATTCTTAAAAATCCTCTGATACTATCGACGGTGATTTGTGAGTTTACGCGACCATTTCGGCAGAACAAAAGAGTCTTCTCCAACTGTATCGGTGAGAACTCACTGAAAACCTTCGATTGGTTTTGTTGGTGCTTAGTCCATCGGTATTTTTTACTTTGGAAATGACTGTATTAGCGAAAAACATAGAGTTTCCCTGAAACACTCAGAAACTTCCTGCATTGGAAACATTCACTGATCTCTCTGATTATTTTGAAGGCCCACTCGTGAGTGACTCCTGACCACGTCGGCGAGTTTCATCGAGCTATTTCAAAACGATACTTTACGAAACTTATTTTTCCGAAGCCGACCGTGTCAAAGAGAGAGATTGTTTCTGAGGTGACTTGTGTGTTACTCCTGACCGTGTCGGAAATTTTTTTCGAGTTGTGCCAAAACGATACTTTCCCAAGCCAACCGTGTCAGAGAGAGAGATCGTTTCAGAGGTGAATCATGAGCTATTCCAGACCGTGTCGGCGAGTTTCCTCGAGTCATGCCAAAACGGTGCTTTACGAAAATTATTTTTCCTAAGCCAATCATGTCAAAGAGACTAGATGAGTTCCTCCAAAAGTTTCACAGTGACTGGATCAGTTATGCTAACATGGATGATTCAGCTAACCTTTTTGCAATGACTGGGTGAGTTACGTTGACCGTTTTAGAGAGACTGATTCAATTTCCAAAATTGTCATAGTGTTTCAGAAAGATGTTATATTGCAACAATGACTTCCTAATAGCACCAGAAAACCATCATTTGGTTTCCTATCCTCATCACACATGCCACATCATCACTTCCTTTGACATTAATGAATTTATTTGAAATCGATGACAACTAAACTCAACATTCTCCCCCTTTGGCATTGATGGAAACAACTCCTTAATTTTCTCCCCCTTTGACATTAATGACAAAGGATTCCTTCTGATAGCTCCCATTCTCAACATATCTCTGTTCGGGTACACAGGGTACTCCCAAAAGACCGAACACCTTAAGCAACAACTTCACACAAATAGATCACAGATCAACACACCGATGTTTGTCACGTGGTTAAAACCCTTGAGAGGGAAACAGTCCACGGTCCCAGCTAAATAGCTACTTGGAGTAATTTATTATGCAAAAGAAAGAAAGTTACATTAGCTTCTCATAATCGATCAACTAGCCAAGGACCCTCTATGCTCTTTAAATAGAGATCATAGACCAATTGGGTGTTAAGCCACGGATCAATGGTAGGTATGATTTAAGATAAGTTGAACCGTCGGATCACTCTATGTCTAGAACATATCGTGACCGTCGGATTAGAATATTTACAAATGCATACTAATGCATACTAAAGAAACACACTTTTACCTAACGGATATATTACACAAGTTGATCTTAACTAACTCCTAAGTGTCTAAATATCCTAACATCCCCCATTAAGAACAACTTGGGATAGGATTGAAGGATTTATAAATGTGACACTATTAGAAGAAGGAAGGACGCATTAGAGCCTATCCCCCCTTAAGGACACATTCCTGAACTCCTAACATAGACCGAAGTTTAGAAAAATTGGCTTCTGTAAGAGACTTGGTGAAGATGTCTGCAACTTGATCATCTGTAGGGCAATAGAGAACTTCAATAACATTATCATGAACAAGATTTCTGATGAAGTGCATGTGTATCTCAATGTGTTTGTTGTGTTGATGTAGAACTAGATCTTTGGAAAGCTTATTGGCACTTTGATTGTTGCACCAAAGTGAAGTAGGCTACTGCTACTCGAATCCAAACTCTGAAAGGATATGTCAAAGCCATAAAGCTTCCTGACTAGCATTAATTGCGGCTTGATATTTTGCTTCTGCTGAAGAAAGAGCAAGAGCTTGTTGTTTCTTACAAGCCCAAGTGACAAGTCTAGATCCCAGACTGAAAACATAACCTGCAGTAGACTTTCGATCATCAGGATCATCGGCCCAATCTGAATAAGTGAAACCAACCAACAAAGGTTCCCCCCCTGTACTGTAATGAATCCCAAACTAGATTGTAACTCAAATATATCGAAGTATTCTTTTTGCTGCTTTCTAGTGACTTTCATGAGGAGTTTGCATATAACGGGCAACACGACCAAGGGCAAAGGAAAGGTCAAGATGGGAATGAGTCAAGTATAAAATACTACCAACAAACTGACGATACAAGGTGGCATCTACTTCAGGGGAAGTACAAGTGGCAGAAATTTTGACTCCAGACTGGAAGGGAGAAGGGGTTGGTTTACAATCTTCCATGTGGAAGCGATGAAGTAGGTCACAAGCATACTTAGACTGTGAAAGAAAGATTCCTTCTTTGGTTTGCAAGACTTGGAGACCAAGAAAATAATGCAAATGTCCCAAGTCTGACATTTCAAAATTTTTCTTAAGACTGGATTTCACATGGGTTATAAGTTTAGGGTCACTACCAGTAAGGATAAGATCATCAAAATAAAGAACAAGTATGATGAGATGGTTTCCTACTTTCTTGGTATAGACATTGGGGTCAGAATGGCATCTAAAAAAAACCAGTGTTAAGGAGAAAGCTATCCATTTTGGCATACCAAGCTCTAGGAGCTTGCTTAAGGCCATATAAGGATTTCTTACGAAGACAGAAAATGCTAGAGTTATCCTGAACATATCCAGGAGGTTGTTCCATGTAAATTTCCTCCTGTAAATCACCATGTAAAAAGGCAGACTTGACATCCATTTGATGGACTTCCCATTTATGTAATGCTGCAAGGAAAGAACAAGGCGGATGGAATTCATTTTTGCGACAGGAGCAAAGGTTTCATTGTAGTCAATCCCTTCAACTTGGGAAAAACCTTTGGCAACTAACCTTGCCTTAAGTCTTTCAACACTTCCATCTGATGCATACTTAGTTCTGTAGACCCATTTACATCTGACAAGTTTTCTTCCTTTTGGAAGAGGAACAAGATCCCAAGTATCGTTCGCTATTAAGGAACGATATTCTTCATCCATAGTTGCATCCCAATATGGATTTTCTGAAGCTTCTGCAAAAGTTTCTGGATCATGATTCTCGGAAAATTGAGCCAAAAGAGAAGAGGCTCGCTAAAACTGAGAATGTGTTCGACGTTGATCTCTAGGATCACTGGAAAGATCACCAGCTGCTTCACATGTTGAATGGACCCATTGAGGAAGTATTGGTGCTGGTGTAATTGGAGGAACATGAGTAGGCGGAGGTGGATTTTCATCCTCACTGTCATCATTAGAAACTGGAGTTGGAAACCTGTCAAGGAAGTTGGAAGAAGAAGAAGAAGGCATAATCACTGAATCAGGCTCGCAGGCCAAAGATGGCACACCCACCAAGTTAGGCTCGCAGGCCAAGAGATTTTCATCAAATTTAACATCTCTTCTATTGATTATATCATGAGAATGTGGCTGAAGAAGTATATAACCTTTTATATCTTCAGAATATCCAAAAAATATGCACTTTTCACTTTTAGGCTGCAATGCTTTCCGTTTTTCATCCGGAATGTGAGCCCATGCTTCACAACCAAACACATGAAAGTGACTTACATCTGGTTTAATTTTACTCCATGCTTCTTCCAGTGTTATACCTTGTAAAACTTTAGTGGGTGAGCGATTAAATATGTAATTTGCACAATTTATGGCCTCAGCCCAATATTAAAGACTTAGTCCCTTAGATTGGATCATACAATTAGCCATTTCTTTTAAAGTGTGGTTCTTCCATTCAGCTACACCATTTTGTTGTGGTGTATATGGAACAGTGTGTTGTTGTTGGATTCCTTGTTCAGTGTAGAAAGTAGTGAACTTGTTGTTAACATATTCTCCTTCATTGTCAGATCTTAACTTAATAATTTGATGACTAGATTGTTTTTCAACAAGGACCTTGTAGGCCAAGAACATGTTAAATACTTCGCTCTTAAGTTTTAGG
>LPNX010963608.1:132259-292244 GCA_001517045.1 Pseudotsuga menziesii
ATGCACAATCTCCAAAGGAACCGAGGCGTGCCAAGAGGCATGTTTGTCAAAACTGTCCCGATGCTGTTTTTTGAGTACACAACCGGAACAAACACCATCCTTGCAAGATACCATCGGAATACTAGTCACCATATTGTCTTTACATAGTTGTCGTAATGAGCGATAATTTAAGTGACCAAATCGCTCATGCTAAAGTTTGCTCAAGTTATCACTATGAGCAACAAAAATTGAAGGAAAAGGTGATGACCCAAAGTTGTTAAATTTGTACAACCTGGTAATATCATTAATAGTTCTAGTAGCAAGGACATTTTGAGGATTTTTAAAATCCTTGATTACAACTTGGTGAGGTGTAAACGTCACAGTTTTACCTTCACCTGAATGAGTAATTTGATAGGCTGATAACAAATTGCAGGAAATTTTTGGAACACATAGTACATCACTGAAATGACCATTTTCTACTGGAACTGTTCCAGATCCTACAACACTTAGAGATCTATCATCACCAAAAAATATTTGTTTGGTGTTACATTCATGCATAGTAGAAAATATGGCTTGATCCTTAGCCATATGATAAGATGATCCAGAATCAATGAGCCTATCATTTGAAGTAGAATAAGAAGATGCAGTATAATAGTAACCAGAAGCACAAAGTGCATGTCCATTAGAGTTAGATTCTGAAGATGAATCTAGGCTGATGTGGTGCTTCTTCATTGCTACTTCCAAGGCTGCCATCTTCTTAAAACACTTATATTCATCATGATTATCTTTCCCACAAAAATTGCAATGACGCTCAGTCTTCTTTCCTTTTTGCTTGTATCCTTTGTCATTTTTTAAAGAAAGAGCTAACCGATAGGGTGTGGGACCCTTGTTGTTTGGATTATTATTGCGAAAATTCTATTTCTTGGGAGGCTTGGAATTTTCTTTCTCCTGGGACAATAAGGCTTTCCCAGATGTATCTGCATTGTTAATTATTCCAAGATGAATGAGCTTATCTTTCTCTCTAATTAAGGAATCACAAAAGGATTCAAGACTGGGCTCTTAATAGCTAGCTGCAACCAATGATTCTTTCATGGAGTAGAATGTAGATACAAAAACAGAATATGCAGGTCCAAGTTTGGAAAGAATATGATAAATACATTGTTTGTCTTCTTTCTTAATCTTGCATTCTGCACATAAGAGTCTAAGAGTTTTATACTTAGATAAATAGTCTTGAATGCATGAAAAATGATTTGGATTCAAGGAAAACAATTCATTCTCAAGTTGATGACCCCGAATTTCATTGTGTTTACCAAACACAGATTCCAACTTTTCCTGAGCTTTATCAGGTTCATCAATTCCAGATATGTGGAATCGTAAATCAGTAGAGATTGACATCCCAATCAATCCACGAGCTTCATCACATCTATTTTCCCATTTAATTTTCTTATCATCATCAGTGGGTTATGTTTCTTTCCCTCAGGTTATCCTGAAAAGTGCCCTACTTCGTAGAACATCCTCCATACGAGATTTCCATGAGAAATAGTTAGAACTTGTAAGTATAATATCACAAGGGGCGGCCATACTGTAAAATAATGGCTGAAAAAATAGAAACTAACTATCTAGTTGCAAAGAGCTCAAAAAAATATGCAGTTTTTAAAAAAACGACACTGAAAACTGATTCTGGATGATGAAATTATGCTTGATCAAAGAAAATGTTGAAGATGTCCCCAATAGTGACATGGCAGATATTAACTTGACCAACTAAAAAAAAGAACCCCCCTCTTCCCAAGATCAACCTTTGACAATCACTTTCCAATAAAGTTGCTTTGAAGTGAATCACTTTTTTAGAATAAGTGAGGTTCACTTTTACAATAATGTTACTTTTAAATAGTGTGGCAATAAATTAAAAGACTTAAGTGACTCACTTTTTATTTTATTTTATTTATATGAGATGCACTTTTACAATAAAGTAACTTGAAAATAGAAATTGCATGCACTAAAAAGTAGCTTAATAAGACTTGAACTCAAGACCTATTAAGGAATAAAGCAACTTTGAACCAAGTGAGCTAAGTTTAAAAGGTACGTAAAAGAATGGAAAGAGGAAGGGGGCTTTTTTTTTTTTACTCTTCTCTCTCGTTCTCCGTGCTTGCCTTTTTTTTTTCTGCAAATCACAAAAAAAAACGAAAAACAAAAGAAATTTTTTTTTTCCACACAATGGGGTTATATCTTGGTTAGCTTACCCAGAAAGTCTACGTTTACAAGTTTTCTCGTTGTTTCTGATTTTCCGTGATTGCACAAGGTGCATGACAAAGAGCATACATAGTTGAGAAGACAAGAAAAAAACTTTCCCTTGCTGTTTCTGATTCACCGCGATCGCGCAAGGTGCATGACAAAGAGCATACACAGTCAAGGAAGGAAACAGTCCAAGACTAAAACAAAAAATATCTAATAATAAAACTGATCAGATATGAGAGATTTAAAAAAAACATATCCATCACTGTAACATTATACCTTCAGATTTGCCGAAATGGGTGTTTCTGGAACAAATAGAAATGGTTTTCGATGAAATGAAAACTATTTCTCAATGGAAACGGCGCTCCAGACGCAATGTAATAGTTCCCACGGACCACAAATGCATAGAAAATCTAGAACCAGAAACCCTTTCAAAGTTTCAGCAACACCGGTTCCAGATCTTGATCAAAACCAAAAGCAGCTCTTCATAAAAGCTCTGATACCATGTTCGGGTACACAAGGTACTCCCAAAAGACCGAACACCTTAAGAAACTGCTTCACAAAAATATATCACAGATCAACACATCGATGTTTGTCTCATGGTTAAAACCCTCGAGAGGGAAACAGTCCACGGCGCCAGCCAAATAGCTACTTGGAGCAATTTATTATGCAAAAGAAAGAAAGTTACATGAGCTTCTCATAATCGATCAACTAGCCAAGGACCCTCTATGCTCTTTAAATAGAGATCATAGATCAATCGGGTGTTAAGCCACATATCAATGGTAGGTATGATCTAAGAGAAGTTGAACCGTCGAATCACTCTATGTCTATAACATATCGTGACCATCGGATTAAAATATTTACAAATTCATACTAATGCATACTAAAGAAACACACTTTTACCTAACTGATATATTACACAAGTTGATCTTAACTAACTCTTAAGTGTCTAAATATTCTAACAATCTCCCTCTGTCATGCTACATTTTCTTCTTTCTGACAAATCCCCTTGCCAACATGTCTCTTCCCTTTGTTAACTGAACTTGGTACTAATCATTGCTTGAATAATGATAGCCTTAATTAGCATCCTTATTTTCCTTCTTGCAGAAATTCTTTGAATGATAACCTAAGTGATAAATTCATAGACTCCCCTTATCATTGTCCTTCCTTTTGCTCCATTGTTGAGTGTCTCTTAGTCTACTTCCAACCAATTTTATGCATCTTTTTTCTATGTCAAAGTTTGGAATTTTCTGAATTTAACTCCCCCGAATATATTATCCCTCCTAATGCTATTTTCAAGTTTCTCTTTAGATCATGAGATATATTAGAAAAGGATTCCACAATAACTATATCCTTCTTAATCTTCATCTTCATTGATGTATTCTTTTACATCTCCATCTTGCTTTCCCTCATAATGAATGTCATTTTTATCTATGGAACTATTATGCTCATTATCATCTTTGGAGACCTCTGATGTTTCAAATTTGTATTTCTTTTGAGTCTTCGTAATCTGTATTTTTCTTCCACATCTTCCCATGAGGTGTCTTGCTTACTTGAATTCCATCATCTTCTGTGTTTGTGTCTTGTTTCCTTCTCAAACTTTGTTCTTTTCCATTGGTCCTACAGTCAGTAGCCTTGTGACCAAACTTATGACAACAATAGCAATAACCATAGAACTTTACTTTGAGGAATATTTGATCTTTCTGCTTCCCAACTTCCATCTCCTTCCACTATTTCTGAGCTTCTGCTGAAACATTTTTCCTTATTTTACATTCTATAGCCATATGTCCAAAGTTATTACATTTGTAACACTCTATGTCAGATATTTGAAGAGATCCAAAACAATTATGATTTCTTTTCTTTGGTTGACTAGGTGCATCCTTCTTGTATTCATGAACATTTCCATAAGTTCTGCACTTCAGGGCTTCATGACCAAAATTATTACAAGAGTAACAATGACCCAAAAATATCTGTTGATATTTATTTGTCATTGGTCTCTTAGACACCTCATTAGTTATGTTTTTTTCATATAAGGATGGATCATATTTCTTTGTTTCTTCCTTTTTAACTGGACTCTTTAGTGCAGCAGCATAGATTCTTTTATTTCCACCTTGGTTTGTGAAGGAAGAATATTATGGCTTCTTTTCTTTGTCAAAACCCAAACCATATTTATCACTTGATGGTATTTGGTTACTTAAAATTTCATCTAAAATACTTGAACTGTTCTCAAATTTTGATTTGATAGATTCTTCATCAACCCCTTTTCTAAATTGAATAATCTCTTTTTCAAGTTTTTCATAATCTTCTAATCTCTTCCTCATCTGCACTACTAGGTCCTCTTCAATCTTCTTGGCCTCTTGAAGTTGTTTATGCAAGTAAATAATAATTTGACTTCTCTGTTCTTGGTAATTTGACAAATTTTCTTTCAAAATCTTGTTCTTTCTTCTACAATTCTCAATTTCATCAACAACAACCATGTATTGAGCCTCTAGGTCCACTTCTGATTCTTCAAATGATTCACCATTATGAGTTTGAGTATCGAATCCCATGAATATGATTTTTGCATCTTAACTTTCATTGTCGCTATCTTCTTTGGAATAGATTTTTTTCTTCTTTTTCTTAAACTTCTTCTTATCCATGGCCTTAAACTTATGACAACAAGATTCTTCATGATCACTCTCCTCTTGTTTTGGGTAAGGACACGTATTGGCAAAATGTCCAATTCTTCCACAGTTAAAATATTTCAAAGGTAGCTTTCCTTTATATTTCCTACTACCTTTCTCAATTTTTCTGATGAAGAGAGCTTCTTAATCATCTAGGTCCTCTAATTGATTCTTACATAGGGCTTTAAATGTTGCCTGTTTTCTTCAAGGTTCATTCTGTCCCATCCTCATCTCATATGCAATGAAGATCCCATGTAGTTCATCTACTATCATGACATTAAGATCATCTTGTTCTTCTAGAGTGGCCACCTTTGATTCACACTTCATTGGAAATGTTCTTAGTACCTTATCAACTACTTCCCTTTCCTATAATTTTCCTCCAAGGCCTCTAATGGCATTTACAACTTCATCTACTCTTAGAAGGTATCCTCCAATGTTTTCTTCTTCTTTCATTTTTAGGATCTCAAATTGCCCTCTGTATGTTTGAAGCTTGGATTATTTCACCTTGGATTCCCCTTCATAGATAATATTTAACTTATCCCAAGCTTGTTTGGCAGTTTTGCATTGCATGAATTTTACAAATGCAATGTTTGTCAATCCACTCAAAATGACATTTAACGCTTTTTCATCACGCTCATATTGCCCTAGCTCCATAATGTCTATAGGTTGACTTTCATCTGTTCCTTTATATTCTCTTTCAGTTGCTTCCCAAACCTTCATCCAAGAGACGCCAGATGGCACTTCGTTCTCACACTCTAGTATGCATAATTTTCTCCGGTGAATAGTGGTGGTCTGTTGGTGGCTAGCCCTTCTTGTTGATATATAGTGGTTTTTATTTAGGATCTTCCTTCTAGTGGTTAAACTGTAATGAAGGAACCTGCTTTGATACCAATTGTTGAAATATTGGACAATATTGGGAGGGGAGGTGAATCAATATTGTTAACTTTATTAATTTAAAACCCCTTTTAACATTAATCATTAACACACAGAATCAACAAGAAACATAAAACACAGATTTTTTCATGGAATCCAATTGGGAAAACCACCAATACATCCTATTACTGCAAAATTATACTTACAAATAGTTTCTTCTTGCTACAACAGACAAGGATGGTACCCCACCCTATTTACCAACTACTAGAAGGAGCATACAACCCCATGGTTTTATCAGCTAGTATTGAAAGGATGCTATAACACCCTATTTACCAGCTACTACTGGAAGGAGGCTATGCCACCGTAGTTTTATCAACTACTACTGAAAGGATGCAACAACACCCTATGTACCAATTACTACTGGAAGGAGGCTACAACCCCCTGTAGGCCTGTAGCCTGCCCTAGCACCACCCTTCCACCCTAGTTTGATTTATTTAGACTTCCACATCTTCTTTGGTTCTTCAATTTTGTCATCGACCTTTCATCACTTCCTTGGTATTTGATTTCTGTTGCTGCTACCTTGATCTGGACACCAGAGACATCTTCTTTCTTCTTCATAATTATGTTTGTATATTCTTTTAATTTTCTTTTGAATCATTGCATCTTTTCAACATATCCTCATGCCTCTTCATCATCGTTCCTTTTCACATCTCTGATAATTAATTTATCATTTATTATTATTATATATGTTTAATTTAATTAATTAATTAAACGTTGTGTGCATCTCATGCCTATTTGAATCTTTATGGGGTTCTTCCATGCTTCCTTCTCCCATCCTTAACCTGCGTGCATTTACAGACACATGTTGACCTTAACCCTCTATATCTGCAGGCATAGCCTTGCTTCTGTGTGGTATTATGCCTTAAGTCCCTTTGCGGGCCCATCTAACCCTCTCCGGTCATTTCGGCACCCAAATCAAAGCAACACCGTTGGCGCGATACTCAATCAATCGTTCCAGAGGAAAAAGTAATGGTGATGTATGTAGATGATATTATTAAAAATCCTTTGATACTATTGATGGTGATTTTTGAGTTCTCATGACCATTTCGATGGAACAAAATATTTTTCTCCGACTGTGTTGATGAGGACTTGCCAAAAACCTTCGATTGGTTTTGTCAGTACTTAGTCCATCGGTATTTTTTACTTTGGATGCGACCGTATCAGCGAAAAACATCGAGTTCCCCTGAAACACTCGTCAACTTCCTGCATTGGTAACATTCACTGATCTCTCTGATCGTTTCAGAGGTTACTCGTGAGTTACTCCCGACTGTGTCAACGCGTTACGTCGAGTTTTGCCGAAACGGTGCTTTACAGAACTTCTTTTTCCCAAGCCGACCGTGTTAGAAAGAGAGATCGTTTCGGAGGTGACTCATGAGTTACTCCCGACCGTGTCGAAGAGTTTCATCAAGTTGTGCCAAAATGGTGCTTTACGAAACTTCTTTTTCCCAAGCCAACTGTGTCAAAGACAAATATCATTTCGGAGGTGACTCGTGAGTTACTCCTGGCCGTGTCGATGAGTTTTGTCGACTTGTGCCGAAACAGTGCTTTACAAAATTTCTTTTTCCCAATTCAATCGTGTTGGAGAGACTAGATGAGTTCCTCCAATAGTTTCACAGCAACAGGATGAGTTACACCGACATGGATGATTCACCCGATCATTTCGCAACAACTAGATGAGTTACTCCAACCATTTCAGAGAGACTTAGTCAATTTCCAAAATTGTCATAGTGTTCCAGAATGATGTTAGATTGCAACAATGACTTCCTAATAGCACCAGAACACCATCATGTGGTTTCCTATCCTCATCACACATGCCACATCAACACTTCCTTTGACATTAATGAACTTCTTTAACATCAATGACAACTAACCTCAACATTTTTCATCGTTTTTAGATGCATCTTTAATTATATTTTCTAGATTTTATTACTGTTGTGGAAGCTGAAAAATTCAGTTTTATGTTTCTTCTTAACATATCATCCACTTTATTTTCCTTTCCTTTTATATTCTTGATCTCCAAACCATACTCCCTCAAGAAAGCTAAACACCTGGCTTGGCGAGCATTCATTTTTTTATTATCAAACAAGTATTTCAAACTTATGTTGTCCGACATTAAGGTGAATTTTCTTCCAATTAAATAATGTCACCACATTTTTAAAGCATGAATTATCGTAGCCAATTCTAGATCATGCAATGAGTAATTCCTTTCATGCTCTTTAAGTTTTCTTGATTCATAGTTGATTACATAATTATATTGTAATAATACTCCACCTAATACATTCTTCCAAGCATACATACATACGACAAAATCCATGTATGGATATTTTATCCTTAGAATAGGTGCAATTGTGAGTACATTTTTAAGTTTTTCAAAGCTTTCTTGGCATTTATTAGAGAAAACAAAATTTACCCCTTTATTTTGTAGTGAAATTATTAAATAATCAATCCTTGAAAATCCTTCAAAGAACCTACGATAGTAACCTGTGATTCCCATAAAGGACCTAACACTGGTTACATCATTAGGAGCTTCCCAATCTTTGATTTCCTTAATCTTATCAGGGTCTGTAGAGATTCATTCCATAGAGATTACATGTCCCATTTATACGGTATTTTATCTTGATAAAAGTCACATTTACTTAACTTTGTGTATAGTTTATGTTCTCTTAAATTTTGTAAAACCATTTTTAAGTGTTCTTCATGTTCTTGTTCATTTCTAGAGTATACCAATATATTATCAATAAAAATGACCACAAATTTATATAAATATTTATGAAGGACACTTTTCATTAAGCACATGAATGTTGATGAAGCATTGGTTAAACCGAATGTTATAATCATGAATTCATAATGTCTGTACCATGTTCAAAATGTCATTTTGTAAATATATTTATCTTTAATTCTTATTTGATGGTATCTCGACCTTAAATCAATCTTTGAAAATATTGCAGATTCTCGTACTTGATCAAACATATCATCTATACAAGGTGGTGGGTATATGTTTTTAATAGTCATTTTATTAAGTTGTTTATAATCTATTTAGAGTCTTAAGGTACCATATTGCTTTTTAACAAAAAACATCGGTGCTCCCCACGAGGACTCACTCGGTCTTATGTACTGTTTATCCAGTATTTCTTGCAATTGCACTTTTAGTTCTATTAATTCTGGTGTGTTCAGTCTATAAGGCTCTTTAGAAGTAGGTACTACTCTAGGTACCAAATCAATAGTAAAATCAATCTCCTTTCTAGGAGGTAATCCAAGTATTTTCTTTGGAAAGACATCCTTAAATTCTTGCAGAATTGAATAGTATTCCAATCTAGGTTTTACTTTCTCATTGGACTTTTTAGTTATATGAACAACAAAAATTTGGCATCCATTTCAAGCACATTTCTTTAACTGTAAAGAATATATTTTTTGAGTACAAACTTCTTAGGAACACCTTTAACAAACCTACTATTACCTTGTTCATCAATTCAAGTAAAGATATTTTCAATACAATTTAGTATCTCTCTATGTTTCTAACCAATGCATACCAATCAACAAGTCATATGAACCAAAATGTAAAATATTTAAATCATCTTTTGTTACTAAATCAATCATTAAAAACTCATAGTTAGGTATAAACCTAGTCATTTTTCATTTTGTGCTTGTAACTAACTGAACTAGCCATGACATTTAAAACTCATGTTTTTTCATCTTACAAGTCTCTACTAGTTTAGAAGATATATAACTCAAATTAGAACCCGAATCAATCAAAATAGATATAGGTTTATCGAAAATATTACCATCAACTTCTATCATTCAAAGGTTGGTAGTTTTCTTGATGGTTATCCAATGTTGTTGTTATCTTTGAAATATCTTGATCAACTTCTCTGATTATGGTAGCTTCTCTTATTCTGTCGATGCTTCACCATCTCTTTTATGAGGACAATCTCGATAAAAGTGATTTTCTTCACAACCCCTACATTTCAAGGGCTCTCTTGTGACTTCTTCATTCTTTTTATTAACAAAATATTCTTTAACGTCAAATCTAATTGGTTGTCTTTTATCTTTAAAAGTGTTCTTATGCTAATTCTTATGTTTATTAAAGGGCTTAAAATCTATTCTTTTAAAATCAGATCCTTTTCTTTTCTTAAAATTATTTGGAATCTCATATTTATTTTTAGATTAATCAAATGTCAATTTTTGGAAAACAACTTAAAAATATTTGTATTTTTTGTTTTTCTTCAGTGATGTAGGGTATATACCTTAGTAATGATAGAAACTTTGTGCAAAAATTGTGATCGATATTTGACATAACCTTAATTCATAAATCTCTTTTTTATTTCTCTTCATAATATTATTCTAAAAGATATTCTTTCTTAAACCATTTCCATCTTACCTTTCGTCCATTAATTCCTTTAGCCTTCTGTAAATCTTTCCACCAGATTTCAGCATTTCCAATCATATTAAATATGGCCCTTTTATCTTTCATTGAATTTGAATAATTATACATTGCAAAGTACCTTTTTCATTCCTGATAGCCAAGCCTCAAGATATTATCCATTTTTTACTTCATCGTCAAAGACGGGAGGCTTAATATTTTTAAATTCACCAATTATTTCATCATTATACTTTTTTTATTACCTTCTTTGCATACGACTCTAATTCTTCTCTAAGTCCTAAAGATAGATTCTTAACACAGGATTAATACAACAACTCATGGCAAGTAATTGAACCATTTTCAAAATACAATGAATCTATCATTATAACATAAGAGGTTTAAAAGAGTTAATTAACTCAACAATATTCATTGTATCCATAATATAAATGTATAATTGAATTGAGCTCTATCCTTGATAAAAAATATTAAACAAACATGGAATAAGTTAACCTACTTGGAATAAAAGGGAAAAATATTTGGAGTTTCCCAGTTCCTCCCAACCGTAGAAGAGGATAGTCACAATCACCTGCCCAACTTCACCTCTGAGTTAGACCACCGCCATAAGACAATGAACGCATCTAAGAAGGTCTAAATCCATACTTTTCCCAAAAGTCTGTAGCAGATCGAAAAGATGGACATACAAGAAAACAAAGAGAGAACTCAATAATATTGCATCCAACATAGAAACATCAAATTCTCTCTAAACATCACATGACGACCTTGTATCCTTAGTGTTCTATATATAATGTTTTCTCGGGTCTTGTGCCATCACAACTCAATCTTGAGTTGAAATCTTGATCCCTATAATTATGGAACTAGTCTCTTTGCTGATTTTTTAATCTTGATTTTGATTGCCAGTTTCTAATTAGGCTTGTTGTCATTTGTGTTATATTTTTAACATTTAAGCTAGCATTATATTAGGATCTTTAACTGAGAGAATAACAAGCACAACAATCAAACACAAGAGACAACAAACATAGTGTTTTTCCTCAAGGAAACCATAAATGGAGAAAACCCCGCAACTTCCTCAGAGATAGAATCAGCACCAAAAGTAAAACCCCAAAACAGTAAGATGATCTCTCGACAGAAGTAGCCGCTTTCTTTCTATCCCTAGCAACTTCTTCTCCCTCAGCTATGCACTACAACTAAGTGTGAGTGAGTGTGTGATAAATAGAGAGGCTCACTCTCTATTTATACTAATTCCTGACTTGACAATAACTCACTAGGGCCGAATTCACTAGGAGAGTCTAATAACCCTAGGGCCCCGCAACTGTGGGGAATTTAACCCTTGATCAATAGGAGGGTTACCCATAATGACTTGACATGACTTGTTTACATTATAGAAACTCTTGATCAGAACATCGAGGCATGGCAAGACTCAATTACATTACAAACACTTCCTGGAATAAACATCGGGGTACAATACATAAGAAATACAAGTGAATACATTTCGAAGTTACAATTACATCAACACTCCCTCTTAACTAGGAAGGTATTCTCTCGACACAATTTAGCAGCACAAGTCTTCTTCTCTGTATCATTTGGATCATCATTGAGTCCTAGTCATCTTCAAGTCATCTTCATCTTCTAGTCATCTTCATCTGGATCTGGATCATCACTCTATCTGGATCATCATCACTGGATCTGGATCATCACTGGATCTGGATCATCTCTAGTTCTGGAACATCTCTGCTGGATCATCATCACGGGTGCTATCTCTTGATTCTTCTCATGATAGGAAGTTCTACAGAGCCAGCCCTTTTTCATGCTGGTTGTAGGCCCAGCCTCCATGTAGGTATTTTCCAGCACTTATATCTGAGTCTAAGTTAGAATGGCCCACCCAACACTTACATCTGATCATGTAGGAACCAATCCTATAATCATATCAGAAAGGCATTCCCAACACTCACATTTGACCATGTGGGAACACATCCCACAACCCTGTCAGAAAGGCCTAGCACTCACATCTGAAAACCAATGTCAGAAAGGCCCAACACTTACATTCGACCATGCGAGGAACCAATCCTATGTACATGTCGAAAGGGCTCTGCACTTACATTCGACCATGTGAGGAACCAATACTATGTACATGTCGAAATGGCTTTGCACTTACATTTGACCATGCGAGGAACCAATCCTATGTACATGTAGAAAGGGCTCTGCACTTATATATGATCATGTAGGAACCAATCCTACAGTCACATCAGAATGGCCCTCAGTCCCAGACTGATTATTCTTGGTAACTGACAAGGTGCCTCCATTCCAGGAATGGAATTCAGGGCTTATATCTGATCATGTAGGAACCAATTCTACAGTCACATCAGAATGGATCAACACTCATATCTGAAATGTGAGGAACCAATCCTCTCATCATGACAGTATGGCTCAGCCCTTACATCTGACCATGGAAGGAACCAATCCTCTCACCATGTCAGAATAGGTCACAGACTCATCACTTCCCTTTGGAGGGAACCTCGATCTGGAGAACACCAAGCTTCTCCCTGAAGTAATCAAACTTCACTCTAGCGAATGGCTTTGTCAACACATCAACTATCTGTTCGTTCATCGCAACATATAGGAGCTTCACTACTCCTCTCTACACCATATCCTTGATATAGTGATACTTGATCTCGATATGCTTCGACTTGTCATGGAACACCGAGTTCTCCAACAACTTCACACAACTCTGGTTGTTGCAATGTATACAAGTAGCATCCATTTGGAGATCAAATAAATCATACAATAGCTTCCTTAGCCATACTGCCTCACAACTAGCTGAACAAGCTGCGATATACTCTGCTTCAGCTATACTCAGTGCCACATAGGATTGTTTCCTGCTAAACCAAGAGGTCACACCTGATCCCATACTAAAGCAACACCTTGAAGTGCTCTTCCTATCGATGGCACTGCCTACCCAATCTGAATCAACATAACCCTCCAGGTTAATCTTCTGATTTGCCTCATACTTGAGCCCATAATCAACTGTACCCCTTAGGTACCTTAGAATATGCTTTGCAGCAATCAAGTGAACATGTCTCAGATCTGTCAGGAACTAGATCAAGGTGTTCAAAGCAAAGCAAATATTTGGTCTTGTTTTCGTCAGGTACCTCAAGGACCCAATCATCTGATGATACATCGTAGCATGAAACGCTTCTTATGAAGCGTCACTCAATAGCTTTAGATTCGATGCCGTAGGTGTGGTCATGGCCTTGCAGTCCATCATCCCGAACCTCTTCAGGATCTCTACTACATACTTCCCTTGTCCGAGGGAGATTCCATCTGCATTCTGCCACACCTCCATGCCTAGAAAATGGTGCATCATACCCAATTTCTTCATTTTGAACTCGGCAGCAAGCTTCCTCTTCGTATCAGCAATCAACCCATCCATACCTTTTACAAACAAATCATCTACATATAGTAGGAGTATCACTAGGTTTCCATCTTCAACATTGTAGTAAAGTTTGGAATCTGCTTTAATTTTGGTAAAGCCCAAACCTGATAGAGAGCCATCAATTATGCTGTACCATGTCTTGGGTTCTTGTTTCAAACCATATAGGGCTTTCTTCAATCTACACACATGAAACTCCCTGTAATGTGTCTCAAAACCGAGTGGCTGCTCTACATACACTTCCTCTTCCACTACACCATTCAAGAAAGCAGTCTTGACATCCATCTGGTGTATCTTCCATTTCATCACTTCAGCTAGAGCAAGTACTAATCTGATGGAAGTGTATCTAGATACAGGTGCAGGTGCAATCTTTTCATGGAGAAATTTGAAAAGAAGGCGATTGATTCCTATCCCTTGAAACCGAAAATGTGGAAAAGATATGTTGATGACACTAATGTCCTTTGGCCATAAGGAGAACAAGAAATTAACAAATTCTTTGAGCATCTGAATAGCCAATCTGTTGACATTAAATTCACTATGGAAGTGGAAAAGAATGGGAGCATCCCCTTCCTTGATGTCTTAGTATACAAAAAAACTGACGGTTACCTAGGACATAAGGTCTTTAGGAAGAAAACCCATACTGATAGTTATCTTGAGGCAGATTCCCATCATCATCCGGCTCAAAAACTGGGGATCATCAATACCCTGGCCACAAGAGCCTCCAGGATTTGTGATGCTGAACATCTCAAAGAAGAACAAGGCAACCTAGTTAGAGTTTTCAAAAACATCGGTTATAAAGAAAATGACATTAGGAGAACCCTTAGAAAACCCGTAGGTATTCTAAAGAACCCCCAACAACGCAAAGACAAAAACAGGGCTTATCTCCCTTACATCCAAGGCGTCACGGATAAGGTTTCCAAAGTCCTGAAAAAGAAAGATATCCTTACAGCCTTTAAACCTCTAGTAACCATTAGGCAAAAAATGAGGACTGTTAAAGACAAGGTTGAGGAGCATCAACAGAAAGGTGTTTATAAGGTTACATGTTCATGTGGCCTCAACTACATTGGGGAAACTGGTCGGTCCCTTAAGGTCAGATTAAGGGAACATGGGGCTGATATCCGCAACCAATGTATTTGCACCTCTTCCTTAGCTGAACACTCAGAGAGGTCAAAACATCATATTTGTCTTGAGGAAACGTCGTTGCTTGCTCAAGAGAACCACTACTTTAAACGAAGATTCAGGGAAGCTATAGAGATCATCAAACATCCCAACAACCTTAACAGAGATGGCGGTTTTGAAGTTAGCAAAAGTTGGGTCCCCCTTATCAAGGGTCTAAACAAGTCCAATAGGCAGTCCAATCTTTCTAAACCTTAGCCTAGCCTAGTTTTGTAAATGAAGTTAATTTAAAATTAAAGTAAAATCTTTAAAAATAACTTAATAATAGCTTAAAAAATAATAATAATTCACTAATAATTCAAAATATTTTATTAATAAATTAAATTATAAATTGTAAATAATTTATAACAATTTGAAAATAAATTAAATTTAAATTATATTGGAAAGTAAATTATTTCATACTTATTTTAATAATCTTCAACACTATTTGTAAGCCCATTTAAACCCCTTTTCATTTCAAAAGAAAATTGTCAAATAATTTTATTAACTTAATAATTGGTAAAGATTTTATTAATAATTCAAATTATAAATTATAAATATTTTATAACAATTTAAAATAAATTAATTTAGAAACAAGAATATATCAAAAAATTATATTAGGAATTATTTTAGAAATTAAATTACTTTTAACTTTAAATTTTTTATGCCCTATTTTTAAGCCCTATTTTAAACCTTAATCTTAAACCTTTAAAATTAAATTAAGATATCTCTATTATTAACATTAACCTAATTGTTAAACAAATTATATTCCGCTTTTTATTAAATCTCCCTTCCTTAAACCTAGGATTAGTCGCACCCTAATTTAAGCCCTAATTCAATTCAATAAGTTGATTAATAATTTTATTAACCTAATAATAAATTAAAAATAATTTGTAAATATTTTATTAATAATTTAAATTATAAATTATAAATACATTTTTACAATTTAAATAGATTAAATTTGAAACAATTAATTTTATGCCCTATTTTTAGCCCTAACTTAAGCCCTATTTCATAAACCCTAATCCTAAACCTTTAAAAATTAAATAAAGATATTTCATTTGTTAAACAAGTAATTTAACCTATTTTTAATAACAAATTTTAATCTTTTATTTATTAATTTCCCTTCCTTAAACCTAGGACTAGTCAGCCGATTTAATTATAAAACCACACCAACCGGTATTTAATTCCAGAGCTGCAGCTTTACCTATTGACTACTTGTCCTGATGATGGTTCCAGATTCAGAATCGAAACGTTGACCTAAAAATGTCTACTGCAGATTGTCTGGAAGAACCCTGCAACAACTTATCTTACCGCAGAAATCTACAAACTGAAATCTATTCCTTCTTTCTGTGAGAAGCCACAAGCTATGAATATTGCTTTATATTTCTCTATACCGCCATATGCAACATGCTTGATCTTGTAGATCCATTTGGAAGTTACAACAGACTTCCCTTCTGGTCTTGGGACAAAATCCCAAACATCATTCTTCATGATCGATTGATACTCTTCGATCATAGCATCCTTCCATTCTTTCCTTTCTACTGCTTCTTCAATTTGGAAGGTTGTTTATTGATAAAGTCACACAATAAAGATACATACCCGGAGCAGGACTTGGTCCTCTTTCTTTCTCTATGATTTTCTTCTGGAGCCCCATATCTTTCTGCACCTTGGATAGCTTCTCGTACCCAAGCAGGTTTCCTCTTGTGAGGATTTTTCTCCTGAGGTGGATCTATAGGTTCTTGAGGTTCTTCAAATTCTTGATCTTCTTCTTGAGTTTCTTCATTCATGGTTGTGTCATGAATTCTAGGTGCTTTTGTTTCTTCATGTTCTTCAGCAGGTCTCTTTATAGATTTATTGTAACATAAGTCTTCGTCAAATGTTACATCCTTGCTGATGTCAATCTTCTTGAATCCTGGGAAGTATATTTTGTAAGCCTTCAAGCTTTCAGAGTATCCCACAAATATACCCTTCTTTCCTGAAGGATCTAACTTTGTCCTATTTTCTTTCGGAATGTGTATGTACACTAGACAGTTGAATATTCTGAGATGGATGACTTCTGGTTTCTTCCTGAAAAAGACTTCTTCAGGTGTCTTGTTCTCGAGTACTCTGTGTGGAGTACAGTTCTGTACATACACCGCTGTTCTAGCAGCTTCTGCCCATAGATGCATGGGAAGATCTTAATCATGAAGCATTGCTCTTGCAACTTCCATGATAGTTCTATTCTTCCTTTTTGCAACCCCATTCTATTGTGGATTATATGGAGTGGATAACTCCCTCTTAATCCCTGAATCTTTGCATAACTCTTTGAATTCATTTGATGTGAATTCTCTGCCATTATCTGATTGAAAGGTCTTGATATTATTTTCAGTGTGGTTCTCGATCAAGGCTTTGAATTCCTTGAATTTGCTGAAAAATTCATCTTTGTTCTTCATAAAGTATATCCATGTCTTCCTAGAAAAATCATAAATAAAAGAAACATAGTATACATACCCGCTTAAAGAACTAGATGACATTGGACCCCATACATCAGAGTGAATGATTTCTAAGATTTCTTTTGCTTTGCTTTCGCTACTTGGAAATTTCTTCTTTGTGTTCTTTCCTTTCGCACATCCTTTGCAGACTCCATGTTTTGCCTGAATTTCTGGAAGAACTTTAACAACTTTGCTTGCAAGTGGTAGTGCTCTATAATGCACATGTGCAAGCCTTCTATGCCAAATTTCATTTGGCTCTACTGTGTCATGGACCAAAGTTTGTTCTGGATGGCCCTTCAATTTGTATAATCCTCCTTCTTCTTCTCCAATTACTATTGCATCATGAATAGTCTTTCTTCTTGCCCACATGAGGACTTGGCCATTTACAAATGCAACCCTCATGCTTTTTGCATCCAGTGCTGATATGGAGAGAAGATTCTTCTTTAGTCCTGGTACAAACAAGACATCCTTCATTTTCATAGACTTTCCAGAGTCTAGCTTGTAGGAGGATTCACCACTACCTTTTATGGGATATTGGTATTCATCCCCAAGTTTCACCTTATGGGGTGAATTATGTTCGGATAGTTTCTCAAAAGATTCCTTGAATCCTGTCATGTGTTTGGAAGCCCCACTGTCAATAAGCCAATCTTTGCTTCCATGTGTGACAGTGTAATAACCCAAAATTTCATAAAAATTTAAAATTTTTAAAGTAACATAAAATGTCTTAAATCGCAATTTAGTAACTGCTAGCGGTTAGCGAAAAATGAAACAGTTTAACAAATTTTAAGGATTAGTTTAAAATACAGAAAAACTAATACAACTTTAATTTTTTTAAGTTATATAAAAATGATTTGCATTTAGTTGCTGCTAGCTATACTGAACATTTACTTTTGTCAAGTAGGTGAGAAAACATGTTTGAAATCGGGGCTTACTTAGCATTCTGCTAATTCAAATGGACTGCTGGTTCTTACAGGTTCAGCAGGTAAGCATATGATCAAGTAGGATTTTATTTTAAATTAAGTCGAGAAGTACTTCTTTAGCATGATAAGATGCTAGTATATAAATTGATTATTAAGATGCAAGACACCGATGAGGTAAAGTAAAGTCCTTCGTTTTTTTGGATCTATGACAATATTTATATTTAATCCATAATTACTTTTATCCTTAACATAATTAATGCTATTTACAAGAATGAGTTCTTCCAAGGTTTCTTTCTGACGTAAAGATTATAGTACCTAGACAATTATAAATTCTTACAATGAGCATAGAGCTCATGATCTTGGCATATAATTACTTCTACTATTTCATGATCTTACTGCTATTGTCATGTTTAATACTCAAGTGTACTGCTCTTTATGTATGAACATAATACTATGTTATTCAAAGGTAAAGTTTACCATGCAAAAATTAGTTACTTAAGAGAAACTTTTTCAATAAGGTTAAACTTCAGTCTTCTTAAAGATTCCTTCATTTATCAGCCTCCAGTCCTTATGTGGAGAAGTTTAGAGTTCTTCAGTTTATAAACAAATATTATAAATAACAACATATCTCTACTCTAATTCTCCTTTACTAGTCGTGAAACAATACCAACTTGTTTGATTTGTTTACAATTATGATTATCTTTTTGCATAGCCAGTAGACAAGCTGTGTATACAGTATTGAGTTTATAACCACAATGCAATTGTTATTGTAATGTTACAATACTATACTGAGTTATAATTTACAATACTAGGCTATAACAAAAATACTAACTTGTAACCTAAGGTAGTTTCACTACCTAACAACTACTATCATAAGGTCGAAACTAAAGGTAGAATACATTATAAGTTTTGTTCTTATAATATTCTAGTTCCAATGCATGGTTAAAACAATAGCATGATTGACATTGTAGGCAATCATATGAGCTATCCAAATGATCAATAACATGATTTGTATTATTGGCAAAAGATATGAACCTTTATAATATAGTCGTTAGCATGGGTTGCATTATTGGCAATGATAAGTTTTATATTCAAATGTGCAGTGTTGACTATAGAAATCGACCCACACTTGGTTAAATTTCTGGAAGGGCACGTGGATAAGCCTCCTCCATGCATTGGTTGACTTATAATGACAAAAACCTACTCCTTTGCATTTTTCTCCGAGGGTTTGTCTTCATGTTGGCTGCGTTGTGAGACTCCTTGCGACCATGAGAGGCTTGCAACTTCCTTGTTTGTTGGCTCCGTAGTCTGCTTTACGGTGCAAGTGGTTTATGGTTTTCATGGTTAGTGTTTTCAGTTTCTTTTGTGAGTTAATGAAAATTCAGAGTGAGTGGTTTAAACTTCTTCACTTGGCTCGAAGCTCGTAAATAGTTTTACCATGTGATTGCTCATTCCTTGCCTCGGCATCATGGAACTTGATACTATTTTCCTTGCTGTCTCTGTCGCAGAGTTTGTTCAAGGGTTTGCTTGCTTCTCGGTTTAGTTCACTCGAGCTGGTGACTATTTTCTTCTCGGCTCCAATTACTTATTACTCACAGGTAAACACTTTTACTCTGCTCACATTCCTTTTGCCAATGATTTATTAAGTTAGGGTTTTTTATAAATTATGAACAGAGTTTGATTCTTATTTGGATTGTGTTCTTGCAGGCTCCTGTTGACAACTCCAAAATTTGAATGGAATGCAAACTCATGCTTCAGTGAACTTCGTGGGCTTCCAACTGGTAAGCCCCGGTCTCATCGTGGGTTCTCCATGCTTGTGAATTAGGTTGTTGGTTGAAGGTTCCTGTGGTTGGAAACATGGCTTCGAACTCTCTGTTGGTTATGATATTTAGTTAGTTTGTTTATTATCCATGTTTAATTTTAAAACCCTTACGATACTTCATCGGGTAGAACAAGCTTTTGAAGTTGTGATGTATATGTGGTTTTGGTGAAACAGTTTCAGCCTTACAGCTTAATGATGTAATACTATTGTTTAAGATTATAAGAACCTCCTTTATGCTCAGAGATTTTAAAAGACCTTTGTCTCGTTTGCTTCAGTTTTCCTTTTACATTTGAGCTTCAAGAAAATGAAGACTGTGGACTGGGTTTTACTCATCCTATCAGTATTGTATTTTATTTACTGTTAATATAAAATATTTTTGTATATTTGATTTATTTAGCAGGCTGGGGTTTCGACCCATTGTTTCTACAGGCTATATGCCTACCTTTGATTTAGGATTTATAATGCGAATGGTTAAATATTAATGGTTTATTTTCCTCAAGATTTACATATGTATCATACTTAATAGTACTCTGTAATTATAATTATTTTTAAACACTGTTGTGAAATAATAATTTAAATTATAGCACTCTGCTTTGAACATGTTGTTTAACCCTATAGTTTTTATTAAATCCTGGTTATATTTACATTATTAATAACTCTGTTTCCCAATAGAATAATGAAAGATTATATGACTTAAAGTTATAAGTATGATGCTAACTCTGTATGAAATGAAAAGATTCTAAACAGTTTTGCTTCTAGTTTTTAATTAGTAAATACTTAGGTTTTTAGTGTAGCAATACTCGGAACTAGGGGTCTGTAAAGTTAATATTTATCAACTATTTTATTATTTTCTTTTTACATGCTTCCTCAAATATTAGTTGTTTACTTTACTACTGTTAACTATAATATCTTTATTTTCTATCAGTATACTAATACTGAAATAATAGTAATATTTACTATTTTCTTTATACATGTGTTTCCATTTAGTTGGCTGAAGTAAAGTAAGTGCCAACAATACAAAGCACTGCTATTCAATGAAATTCATAAATATTGAAGTAAAATCTATTTACTATTTACATTCAAATAAAAGAATCATATCTACTCTTTACATTCCAATAAAAGAATCATTTCATCTACCTAAGACAATCCAACTATGCTAGAGTACGACCTGAGTTCATGTGTGGAAAAACACACCTTGGAAATTTGATTTCTATCTGTTTACTATTTACATAATCATTTCCATTTCTACTATAATCTATAATTTTACTAAACTTAACATTACATAGTTACTTTTCATTCATAAACCCTAAACACTAACATGCCTGTAATAGATAAACTAAGAATTATTTAATTGAAGACAGTAAAAATAAAATAGAACATGTTGAGGACAAGACGCCAACAACTTAAGGAGGATGTTCCTCCCAACCAAACTCCTGGAGAGCGCTCAAACAACGCTTCCTCAAGACCCCCGAGCTTGTTCATGGTCTTCTTGGCTGAGAACTAGGTGGAGAATGCAACTGTAAGACCTCTGTCACCTGACTGGTCCAATTACCTTAGTAATAAAAATATTCTCTCGGTAGTATTATCTTCAGCTTAGAATATGCAACTAGATCAATCTCAGTAGTTATCCCCTCAAACACACTCCAGACTCCCCTCCATTGAATTTCTCTTGAGTAAAATTCATTCACCCTGAATGATCACTTCTCTAGAATGAGCAGCCTCAGGTCTCTTCAATGGGAAATTTTATAGATATTCCTAGGTCTTCTAGGTCAATTTTCATTAAATGAGCCACCTTCTTTGATTCCAATTTCTTGGGGAATCATGACCACAAATATAGGGAAGTTTCCACCTGCAATAGTTGGAAGTGGTTTGAGGATTCTGCCACTTGTTAGTTTGCTCTCCACCCAGTCTCCTCCACCAATTGACCAGCAAACACTCTTTTAACAACTTCCCTAAGCTGTTGTCTCCTCATTTATTTATTTATAAATAAAATATTTTGAATTTACATTAAATATTCTTGACCACACTGGGTCATCAATTACAGCTTAGCATAAAATTTAACATAATGTTCCTCAAATATTATAAAATTGTTTTTGCAAATTGGGGCATGTGACAGATAGTTCCCGTGAGAGCGGAGATCAGAACATATTCTTCATGACTTGAAGAGTCTTCACTTTCTTGTTTTACTCTCTTTCTGGGAGGATCATCATCCCCAGCAGTGTGAGCATGATGTCTTCTTTTGGAGTTCTTCTTCTTATTAGATCCACTCTTATTCATGGGATAATTTCTAGCAAAGTGTCCTCTTTCATCACATGTATAACATTTGAGTTCGGATGGATCCTTTTTCAAAAAAATTATCTTTCTAATGAGAATGCTTACCTTGGTGATGATGATTTTCCCTTCTACCTTTCTTGGAGTGTACTATGAGAGCTTGATCTTCACTTCCCATATTTTCTTCTCGAGTTGCTATTCGAGCTTCTTCTTGTGAGAATTCTTCCCACAGTCTACTGAACTTGATTAGCTTATTTCTAGCACATATTCCTTGGATGAAAGAATCCCATGACCTAGGGAGACCATTCAAGGTTGTTATCACGATTTCTGCATTCTCCACTTCTTCATCTACTGCTTCAAGTTGTTCTTTGATCTGGGAGACCCTTGTAAAGTATGACTGGATGGTATCCTCATTCTGTATCTTTACATTCTTCAACCGGTTCCTCAAAGTCATCTTTCGGTTTATGTTCTTCCTTTCAAACAGTTTGGTTAGGGCATCAAACATAGCTTTAGGTGTCTTGAGGGAGGACACCTGTGGTATGAGGTGATCCTTGATTGAATCAGCAATAATCCTCTTAGCCATAACCAACTTCTTCTTATGTAAGGCCTTAGCCTCATCTTCCTCTGGAATTGGAACCTCCTCATTGATGTAGGAGTCCAACTCATTTTATTCCAGGACCAGGGAGATCCTATACTTCCAGGCTCGGAAGTTATCTGCTCCCTCAATATTTTCATCAAGCTTGGTATGATGATACATCTTAACTGAGAACCTCAAATCAAAGTACAAAAGATTTATATCTTACCAGGTCAAGATGTCGGATCTGGATTTGGAGCTGAATTTCTGCATTCCTGGTTCAGGAGCATATTAGGGTTTGACTTTCCTGAAGTTCTATCCAACCAAATGCTTTGATCTTGATCTCTAAACTTCAATTTTTAGGAGGAGATCAATCCAGGCCTGGGCTCACTCAAAAATTCCACTTATGTGGAAAGCCCTAATTTTCGGTAGCAGTGTTGGGTCCACAACTGAAAAAGCTCAGAATCATATTTTGTTTTGACAGAAAGATGCGCCCTAGGGAGGAGAGCCAGCCCAACCTTCTTTTGCTGAAAATTTGTGGAGAGAGATCCAAAAAGTAGGAAGCCCTAGTTCCCGCAGCTGCATAGTGTCTTCTTCTCAGGTTAGCTCTGATACCATGTTATATTTTTAACAATTAAGCTAGCATTATATTAGGATATTTAACTAGGAGAATAACAAGAACATCAATCAAACACAAGAGACAATGAACACAGCGTTTTTCCTCGGGGAAAGCATAAATGGAAAAAACCCTGCAACTTCCTCAGAGATAGAATCAACACGAAAAGTAAAACCCCAAAATAGTAAGATGATCTCCCGACAACAGTAGCCTCTTACTTTCTATCCCCATAAACTTCTTCTCCCTCAGCTATGCGCTACAACTGAGTGTGAGTGAGTGTGTGATAAATAGAGAGGCTCACTCTCTATCTATACTAATCCCTGACTTGGCAATAACTCACTAGGGCCGACTTCAGTAGGAGAGTCTAATAACCCTAGGGCCCCGCAACTACAGGGACTTTAACCCTTAATCAATAGGAGGGTTACCCACAATGACTTGACATGACTTATTTACATTATAGAAACTCCTGATCGGAACATCGGGGCATGACATAACTCAATTACATTACAAACACTTCCCAGAATAAACATCGAGGTACAATACATAAGAAATACAAGTGAATACATTCTGAAGTTACAGTTACATCAACAATTTGTTCATTGTCTCATGATGGTGTCCCCTCATTGAATTGGTGGCTCCAAGTGTCCATTGTTATTAATAAAATATTAAAACATTCACCCACATTACTCTAAGCCTTTTTCCTAAAAAAAATAGAGTTTACATCCCTTTTACAAAACAACCATTTGAGACTATTTCTTAAAATAATTAAAATGATAAAAATATTGAGGGTATTACATTATTTATGGATTGTAAGTCATTAAGTTATGATTTATATTCCATGAGTATATTGCAACTCACCAATTTCTCATAATTTTATATAGTTCACTTAACCCCAAATACAATAAGTGTTAAGTGGATTATTCAAAACCATAAAAAAATGGTTAGTTGTTACTATATTTATGAACTAAAGATAAAAAATAATCCTAAAATTAATCATCTTTTAAATTTACCTTTTTGAGAAATGTTCATATAGTTATATATGATTTTAAATAAGTGGCTTAATAAGCACTATATTTAGCAACTGTATTGTACATTTATAAAAACTCATTTTTCAAAGGTTAAAAATAGCATTAAAATAGTGTGATGAAGTTATGTATTTTGAGGGTTCGGTATTAGTATTTAATGGAAAATTCACTTTTATCCTTGCCCTTTTCCTTTGTGTGCATTTTTAATGAACATTTGATTATTAATGATAATGATGATTCAGCCTAATGGTTAAGAGCATGTGTGAGCCTAATGATAATGATGATTCCTTCCACGGTTAAGAGCATGAGTGGGCCTAATGGTTAAGAACATGTGTTTCTTCTTAGGAGGTCACATGTTCAAATCTAGAGGGGCGTATTGTATGTACAGCTCTGTAGACTTTAGCAGTTAAATCACTACCCAGAGGGGAGGCCCTTGTCCCACAAACAAGGGGGTCTCATACACCAAATTCGTGTCTCGCTTGGCGGTGACCTTAAAAATAGAAGATTATTATTATTATTATTATTATTATTATATTTTTTTAAAGTATAAATAAACAAATTTATAAAAAAGAAATATTTTTAAATTTTAATTTTTTTTATAAAAACAAAAAAAATGTACATAAAAAATTATTTAGCTATTGCAAACTTTTAATAAAATTTTTATTAACATTAACAATATTTGAAAAAGTTCATAAAAATTATTAACTTCAAATAAAATATCAAAATAACTATATTATTATAAATGTGGGAATATATAAATGAAAAACTCATAAATGTTCTTAGTTACATCACCTCATAAATAATCATTGCGCCGAAGAGGCACATTATACAGTTGAGTAGGGGGATATGTGTAACTCCTTCCATGCTCATCCTAGAGCTGACACATATGCTTTTGAAAAAATAGTAAAATATTATAACAAAATAACATGTACCCTTAAATTTGTTTCAAACATTTACAACATCATATATATATAAAACGACACAAATTGGATAAATTAAAATGCTTCCTCAACTTTTACACTCTAAAAAGGGGTTTCGAGAGATTTGATCCCTCTCTTCGCTTGGTAGATCCCCTGTTAAGATGGATCTATGCTGGTAGTTACATCACCTAGTGAAATGTTTTTTTTTTTGGGTTGTCTTCACCATTCACAAGATTTGATATGCATGTAGACTAACATTTAGCGTGTTTTTTTCCAAAATATTTCCCAAATTATTATTTTTGGGTGGAATCATA
Source organism: Pseudotsuga menziesii (assembly GCA_001517045.1). Lineage (NCBI taxonomy): Eukaryota > Viridiplantae > Streptophyta > Pinopsida > Pinales > Pinaceae > Pseudotsuga > Pseudotsuga menziesii. The sequence continues at coordinate 157,966 of LPNX010963608.1, forward strand.
TTGAATGTGGACCGAGGATTGATGATCGTTGAGTAAGTTGGCCTTTAGAATTAAATATATCGAAGGGTAAAAATAATTTTAAAGCATAAAAAACGTTATAATTACAGATGATTATGGTTGTTTATTTTTCTATGCGATAAAAAAATTAAATAAATCTATCTTAAAACAAGTTTTATAATGTTCTAGTAAAGAAGACATACTCTTTTCTTACAGAAGAGTAAAATGATGGAACCTAAATCAGAAATGGAAGAGTTCTATTTGTCTGGTGGAATGATCCTTCTATTTCATCTTTTTCAACATTTTGTGGGTTTTCTATTTAAGGGTGGAACATGTATAGACTAGGATTCAACAACACATCTATGTGTATATGTGACCTTCAAGGTTTCATGTTGTTGTGCTTGCCCTTGTTAGAATATTCAAACCATCTAGACATTATGATTAATCATTATTTGATTTCCCTAGTTCCTAGACATTTGTATTTACCCATAGTCCATTTCCTAGTGCTAGTCCTCATTATTTTTATCATATGGACTATCTAATTGTCATCCTATCCTTCATTATCCATTCACGAATGACTATTTGGATCTAATGTGCTTATTCTCCTTAATTTTCGGGATCATGAGTGCCTTCCTTGATTCATGCGACTCTGGATTACTCATAGGTAGTTATGACATCAATTCTTAAATAGTTAATTGATTTATGCTCCCTCCTTCACTGTCACTTATATTTTTGGAACTCAAACTCTCTAATGCGCCCTACCTACCTACCTACCATCAGGTAACTTCCACTCACACTCACTTAACTTATCTCATTAGGTGTTACAACCAATTATATGTCCAGTGGGTAGTTTAAGTCTATCTAAGCCTATCACATATGTGTAGGTCAACAATCGCTTTAGGCTCTCGAATTTTTCCTTTGCTATTGTATTATATATTTACACATAATGATGAATTATATGTTATGGGAGATTTTTCAAATGGTTCTTCAATTCTTTGTGTCATAGAACATTATTCTTCTTCTCTATTTTTCTTGTACGATCTGTATGAAGATTATTTTTGTTACAAGATATGCCTATCAAAGTATAATATGGTATCAAATCCTGGTCAGACCATTTCAATCTTTAGATAATGTTGATGTATTTGTAACTTTGGAAGATATTATGATGTATACTATCATTTCATGTTGTTGTACCCCCATTGGGGATGTCTTTACCTCCTTGCGTGATGTATTATATGTGTCTAGACCTTGAGGTACAACCTACATTGCAAGTTGGGGAAATAGTTGTTGATGAAATTGTCATTGATGCCAACATGGACTTGCAGTGTCCCCACAGGATGTCATTGATGCCACCAAGTCCCACCTGTAGTGCCTTGACCCCTTGGCACTACAGTGGTTTTTCACCTTGTAGTGCTTTGGATCCCTTATAGAGTGGGTTTGTGCCTTCAAGCACCTTGTACCCAGTTGACAAGGTCATTGTACCCACAAGCTTGGATCTTGAAGCCACCACCTTGCTGAAGACACTGAAGACCTTGGAGATGGTCCTGAAGCCTTGGTAAACGATGGAGAAGCCCTCGATGGCTTGGAGAAGCATTAATGACCCATTCTGTGGTCATTTATGCTCTGATGGTGTCATGGTACATGAGGAGAAGACCTAGATATCCCACAGGTAATATCATGTTGGATATTGACCCTTAGGGGTTTCCTAGTGTGGATGAGGTGGTTAAAGAAGCCTATGAAGCCGCTTGCTTGATGAAGAAGCCCATGAAGACTTGGAACCCATGATCAACACCTTGATTCCCTTGCAAAGGTCATGGAGCCCACTACTTACACTTAACATGGTTAGATGACATGCTTGAAGCCCATGATGGCACCTCGCTCATGGCATAGAAAGCCCTAGTAGCTTGATGCCACCCTATGAAGATGTGGTGGACATACTCTTGGCAATTTTAATAATGTGGTGACCTTGAGGCTTGATTGGGAGATAAAATAATAAAAACATGTGACACCCTAATGGTAAGAAGGTTGACAATTCAAAGTCAAATTCAAATTAAATGTTTAAAATAAAAATTCAAATAAAAAATTTGAATTTAAAATCAAAAGTCAAAATAAAAGTTTCTTGCATGGTTGAAGTCAGCCTCAAATTAAAATAAAATTTTATGACAAGTCGGCCCAATGGAAAACTAATATAAATACCCCATCAAATTTCATTTTTTTAGTGTGGATTTTTCGGACAGCTCTGAGGAATTTCGGATTGACTGGGGCAGCCAGAGAGAAAAGACAGTTTTTTTTTTGGTTGTTTTTCCTCCTCAGCAGACTGAGGAGCAGTCCTGAATTGCAGAGTATGTGCAGCAACAGAGTAAAGGAGAAACAGACAATAAGTGTGAATTCGGTGGAGTTCCTCTGATTTTTTCCTAACGGTTGAACTGAGGTTTTTCACAGCAGCAAAGGAGCAGTGACTGCAATTTTTGCAGACCTGAAATTGCAGAGAAAAGGGGCAGTAGCAGTTGACAGATATTTTGGAGGTGGATGACTGAGGGAGCATTCATGCACAAACCCTAAACCTTACCTTTTTTTTAAGTAAACACAATTTTGGATTTGATGGAGGTGATCATTATCTTGGTTTTTATTCTTATGTTCTCCCTTGCTTAACAAGGTGTAGGGTTCCTCCACAGTAAAGTTTTTTGCAGCAGTTGACTGAGGTAGTGGACTAAGGCAACTAAATGTTGGACTTTCTTGTGCCAAAGTTTTTCATGCTTGACTTGTGTCGGATAAGGATCATTGCTGCCTTCTTACAATTTGAATTGATGGTGAGCAAAGAGTCTAAAGTTACATGCTAAAACAGTCCAAAATATTCATGCTTGAAACAGTCCTATTTTGAAGACTATCATTTGGAAATTGACTGCTGAATCGTTCTCACACTTGCCGAAATAGTCCTGGATGGTGATGAGGTTTCTCTTTGACCTTTTTCTCATGCCTAAAACAGTCCAAAATTGATGGAGTTCAAGGATAGCAGTAGAGGGTTTCTACAACAAATGATGGTTTAGATTTAAATTTGGACTTGTCTAGAGTGTCAAAACAGTCCTAAATTTTGTGAACAGTTTGAATTTGCTGCCATTGAGATACGAGCTTTGGAGTGACTCCATCTTGTTTTAGGTTCTCTATATTTATTGTGTGAATAGCAGTGGTACATTTATAGAGAAGTGTGCAAGTGTGTACATACCGCGGTATATTAAACTGCCCTATACACTATGATGCCCTAGTTACATACAGTAATTACATACACTATGATGATATACTTCTGCTTGATGATACTGTATGATGGTGCATGCATTGATGATGCTGATATGATACGAAATTTCACTCCTATGCTTGATGATGATGATGACACTATGATTCCCTAGTTACATACAGTAGTAATAGTAATGTTTCAGAAGTGTATACACAGTTCAATGGTTTGCTACAAGTGACAGTACATTTACAAAGAGGTATGTACTGTGATGTGTATTCTATATACTTGTTGACACAACAATGAATATGCAGTAAAGTGTATACATTGGTATACTTACAGTAATATAAACACAGTGACAAGTGAATAGATATAGTGGTAAAGTAATGTTTACTATGACGTTAAATATGATGTCATCAATGATGATATGTTGATGCACATACACATTGTGATGGAAATGCATGATTTGATGATGCATGCTCTCCTATGATGAACAAATCCATGATAATGATGCATTCTATAGTATGATGATCTAATGATGATGATGTATGGTACACATATCCTTATATGATGATGCAGACCTTGATTAGACCAACCTTATTGATGATGATGATGCATACTTGATGCATACTCCTTGATTATCTCAGCCGAGACATGACAAGTTGATGGCAGCAGCAGTTCATTGAACAGACCTTGATGACTCAGCAGTGTATTGAGTAGCTGTGATTGATGGTTGATGTGCACAGATACTTGAGCAGAGATTGAGACGATGAGCAGCGCTGATGATGAGCAGATGAGCATGAGCAGAGATAGTTGGCAGCAGATTGAAGAGACCGGTGATGTTGATGTGGTTGATGAGATGATGTGGTAGTGAGCGCACTTGACAGTGATATGTGTGTGTGATGAGTGTGATGAGACAGTGAGCTATAATTGTAAAAGCAAGTTTGTATTGCTTTTGAGGTTAGGATACCTCAAACCCTTCTTAGCAGGGTCTAAGAAAAACAGGAATGGTCCTGGATGAAGAGTAGGTGCTCTTTGTATCAGTAGGTGTTGATTTTACGTCACGGTTGTATCTGTTCCAAAACAAATACAAAAACATCATAAAATCATATTGTGTTGTGTTCTCTTGTTCTATGGTTCTTGTTATCACTCCATGATTCAGATGCTTATGATTTATACATGATGAAGTGATAGATATTTTTGAAATGATTATGCAAATGGTAGAATAATGCATTGATGAATTAGTTGTTGATTGTTAAAATTGAAAAATAATAAAGACTGCACACACAAATTCACCCCCCCCACTCTCGCTGTGCCTTATGTGTCTAACAATTGGTATCAGAGCAGGCCTTCATCACAAACCTAGCAAGCTTGAAGGAGATCCTTAGACACAATGGAGGAAAAGAAAGAGTCATCAAGCAATGACGTGCCTATACTTGATATGACATATTATTTCAGTTGGAGGAGAAAAATGAAGGCTTATCTAAAGAAGTTTGGTGTTTGGGATATTGTTATCAATCCACATGCTCCATCAAACAAGAAAGGGAAATCAGCTACATAGAAGGAAGAAAAGAAGGACAACACTACATCCTTGAAGTTCCTCATGGATGGACTTCTTAGTTCAGTGAAAGAAAGTGTAGGGGAGTACACTTTAGCAAAAGACTTATGGTTCAAGTTGGAAAGTGAGTATCATAAGGCAAGACTAGAACCCGAAAAGACAGATCAGGAATCAAAAGACAATCCCATGGAAGAGATCAATCAAGAAGAAGACAAGCAAGAAGATGACTCCATTAAAGGTATGGACTCTTGTGATTGTAATGATAGTTTATGTGATGAAATTGAGAAGGTTCTTGCAGAAGATGATGAAGGGCTATCAAAGACTGCACATGAGATACATCTCACGTTGCTGAATATTGATCTTGGAGCCAATTGGTTCCTGAACACAGTAAATCTGAACCAGAGTGACTTCACAAAGTTCAAAAAGAAAATATTGGACTCCTTGAATGAATATCAGCAGAAGACCATGACAATGAAAGTGTTGCGTGAAGATCAAAGACAAGGAAAAAGAGTTGCGAGATCGAATGAAAGACAAGGATGTTGAAGTTGAACAATTAAAGACTAAACTGATCAGTCAAAAGGAAGAACCAGAAAAGCCTGCTCAAGAGCTTGAAGAAACTAGAGAGGTCAATCATGATCTAAAGACTCAGCTGGAGGAAGCCAAGAGGATAGAAGAAATCCTGAAGATTCAGCTAGAAGAAAAGGAGAAGATAGTCCAGAAGTTGGAAATGGAGGTAGTTGGTTTCAGGAAGAAAGGTAAGAAGAATGAAGCCTTAGTCAAGTTCCAGGATAGTTCAATTGTCCTAGATAAAATATTAGATTGCCAAAGATATCCACTCGATAAAATTGGTCTTTGTTACAAGAAGAACAAAGAAAAATCTAAAGATGACACTTGGTCTCTGAAGACCTCAGAAGCAGGTCCATCAACGTCCAAAGCTGCTCCCCATGCACTTCCACATGACAACAAGGACTTTGGAAGTTCAAAGATGAAACAAGGAGTTAGGTCTATTTCTCAAAGCAACCTCATAAAAGAAACAACTCTAAGACCCAGGTATGAAAGTGGCTTCAATGGTTATTGTTATTTTTGTTCTAACTTTGGTCATAAGGCTATGGATTGTAGATTCTATGGAAGAAGAAGGGATGGAAGCCCCAATGACTCAGTTAGATGTTGGAAATGTAATCAAGTCGAACATGTTGCTGCCACATGTCACACATTGAGATGCTACACCTGCAGTGGGTTTGGCCACAAAGCCCAAGAATGTGCAAGTCAAAGAAGTCAACTAAGAAGGAGTACTTCATATACATCAACAAGAAGATTTGAATATCAGAAGAAAAATGTCTACAGTCACGGATACGCTCAGGCATGGAGAAATGAAGCTGATCAAAGAAGTGTTGGAAGTTCCAACAGCTCAGTTAGGTGATGGACATGCAACAATGTTGGTCACATTGCTGCATATTGTCGTACAATGAGGTGTTATAGCTGCAGTGGCCTTGGGCACAAAGCTCAATATTGTTGGAGTACACAGAAACAACCCTTAAGAAACTTCCTATACAGCTCATCAAGGAAAGCGAGTACAGATGAAGAAACAAATGCTGAAAGGACAGTTTCCAAAAAGTAAGTATGGATGAAGAAGGCCGAGCAGTTGCAGATAGGAGAAGTTGATTAGAGAAAGGAGGATGGCTGACATATGGAAAGCCAAGTGTAAGGTCTCTCAAAGACCTTAGCACACCTTGAGTTCATAAGGCTGGAGGATGAACTCAACAAAGAAAGGATGGTTACTCCAGGTATACAGACAGGTCCTAGGATTGTGCATATTGACAGGGGGAGCAGTCAGCAGTGATTAAATATTTCAGACACAGGTATGTGCACACCCTTTTCCATTGATGACAGAGGGGGAGAGATGAAGACAAAAGGGGAGCATGCTCACAGGGGGGGAATGAGTAGTTGTCATCAATGACAAAGGGGAAGATTGTTGATGAAATTATCATTGATGCCAACATGGACTTGCAGTGTCCCCACAGGATGTCATTGATGCCACCAAGTCCCACCTGTAGTGCCTTGACCCCTTACAAAGTGGTTTTTCACCTTGTAGTGCTTTGGATCCCTTACAGAGTGGGTTTGTGCCTTCAAGCACCTTGTACCCAGTTGACAAGGTCCTTGTACCCACAAGCTTGGATCTTGAAGCCACCACCTTGCTGAAGACCTTGGAGATGGTCCTGAAGCCTTGGTAAATGATGGAGAAGCCCTCGATGGCTTGGAGAAGCACTAATGACCCATTATGTGTTCATTTATGCTCTGATGGTGTCATGGTACCTGAGGAGAAGACCTATCCCATAGGTAATATCATGTTGGATCTTGACCCTTGGGGGTCTCCTAGTGTGGATGAGGTGGTTAAAGAAGCCTATGAAGTCCCTTGCCTTATGAAGAAGCCCATGAATACTTGGAACCCCTAATGAAGACCTTGATTCCCTTGCAAAGGTCATGGAGCCCACTACTTACACTTAACATGGTTAGATGAGATGCTTGAAGCCCGTGATGGCACCTCGCACATGGCATAGAAAGCCCTAGTAGCTTGATGCAACCCTATGATGATGTGGTGGACAAACTCTTGTGAATTTTAATAATGTGGTGACCTTGAGGCTTGATTAGGAGATAAAATAATAAAAACATGTGACACCCTAATGGTAAGAAGGTTGACAATTCAAAGTCAAATTCAAATTAAATGTTTAAAATTAAAATTAAAATAACAAATTTGAATTTAAAATCAAAAGTCAAAATAAAATTTTCTTACATGGTTGAAGTCGGCCTCAAATTAAAATAAAAATAAAATAAAATATTTTTTTATGACAAGTCGGCCCAATGGAAAACTAATATAAATACCCCATCAAATTTCATTTTTTTAGTGTGGATTTTTCAGACAGCTCTGAGGAATTTCGAATTGATTGAGGCAGCCGCAGAGAAAAAATAGTTTTTTTTTTGTTGTTTTTCCTCCTCAGTAGACTGAGGAGCAGTCCTGAATTGCAGAGTATGTGCAACAACAGAGTAAAGGAGAAGCAGACAGTAAGTGTGAATTCGGTGGAGTTCCTCTGATATTTTCCTGACTGTTGAACTGAGTTTTTTCGTAGCAGCAGAGGAGCAGTGATTGCAATTTTTGTAGACCTAAAATTGCAGAGAAAAGGGGCAGTAACTGTTGACAAATATTTTGGAGGTAGATGAATGAGGCAGCATTCATGCACAAACCCTAGATCTTACCTTTTTTTGAAGTAAACAAAATTTTGGATTTGATGGAGGTGATCATTATCTTGGTTTTTATTCTTATGTTCTCCCTTGCTTGACAAGGTGTAGGGTTCCTCCACAGTAAAGGTTTTTGCAGCAGTTGACTGAGGTAGTGGACTAAGGCAGCTAAATGTTAGACTTGCTTGGTCCAAAGTTTTTCATGCTTGAATTGTGTCGGATAAGGATCATTGCTGCCTTCTTACAGTTTGAATTAATGGTAAGAAAACAGTCTAAAGTTACATGCTAAAACGGTCCAAAATATTCATGCTTGAAACAATCCTATTTTGAAGACTATACAGTCCGAACCCATTTGGAAATTGACTGCTGAATTGTTCTAGCACTTGCCTAAACAATCCTACATGGTGATGAGGTTTCTCTTTGACTTTTTTGTCATGCCTAAAACAGTCCAAAATTGATGCAGGTCAAGGATAGCAGCAGAGGTTGCTACAACGAATGATGGTTTAGATTTAAATTTGGACTTGCCTAGAGTGTCAAAACAGTCCCAAATTTTGTGAATAGTTTGAATTTGCAGCCACTGAGATACGAGCTTTGGAGTGACTCCATCTTTTTTGAGGTTTTCTATATTTATTGTGTGAATAGGAGAGGTACATTTATAGAGAAGTGTGCAAGTGTGTACATACCGCGGTATATTAAACTGCCCTATACACTATGATGCCCTAGTTACATACAGTAATTACATACACTATGATGATATACTTCTGCTTGATGATACTGTATGATGGTGCATGCATTGATGATGCTGATATGATACAAAGTTGCACTCCTACGCTTGATGATGATGACACTATGATTCCCTAGTTACATACAGTAGTAACAGTAATGTTTCAGAAGTGTATACACAGTTCAATGGTCTGCTACAAGTGACAGTGCATTATCAAAGAGGTATGTACAGTGATGTGTATGCTATATACTTGTTGACACAACAATGAATATGCAGTGAAGTGTATACAGTGGTATACTTATAGTAATATAAACACAATGACAAGTGAATAGATACAGTGGTAAATTAATGTTTACTATGACGTTATATATGATGTCGTACACGATGATATGTTGATGCAGATACACATTGTGATGGAAATGCATGATTTGATGATGCATGCTATCCTATGATGAACAAATCCATGATAATGATGCATTCTATAGTATGATGATCTAATGATGATGATCTATGCTACACATAGCCTTATATGATGATGCAGACCTTGATTAGACCAACCTTATTGATGATGATGATGCATACTCCTTGATTATCTCATCCAAGAAATGACAAGTTGATGGCAGCAATAGTTCATTGAACAGACCTGGATGACTTAGCAGTGTATTGAGCAGTTGTGATTGATGGTTGATGTGCACAGATACTTGAGTAGAGATTGAGACGATGAGTAGCATTGATGATGAGCAATGTTAATGATGAGCAGCATTGATGATGAGCAAATGAGCATGAGCAAAGATAGTTGGCAACAGATTGAAGAGATAGGTGATGTTGATGTGGTTGATGAGATGATGTGGTAGTGAGCACACTTGACAGTGATATGTGTGTGTGATGAGTGTGATGAGACAGTGAGCTATAATTGTAAAAGCAAGCTTGTATTTCTTTTGAGGTTAGGATACCTCAAACCCTTCTTAGAAGGGTCTAAGAAAACCAGGAAGGGTCCTGGATGAAGAGTAGGTGCTCTTTGTATCGGTAGGTGCTGATTTTACCTCACGGTTTTAGCCATTCCAAAACAAATACAAAAACATTACAAAATCATATGGTGTTGTGTTCTCTTGTGCTATGGTTCTTTTTATGGCTCCATGATTCAGATGCTTATGATTTATACATGATGAAGTGATAGATGTTTATGAAATCATTATGCAAATGGTAGAATAATGCATTGATGAATTAGTTGTTGACTGTTAAAATTGAAAAATAATAAAGACTTCACACACAAATTCACCCCCCCCCCCCTCTCTATGTGCCTTGTGTGTCTAACAATAGTCCCCTGTGTAACAACATGTAATGTGTATTTGGAATCTCTTTGGGAGAATTTGGCCATGTTAGGGAAGACATGTGGGCCCCAATCTTATGTTTGTTCAATGACTTGAAAGGGTATAAATAGGGAGGCGCTCTCCCTCATTTATACATAGCTCACACTCTCAAGTCCGCATGAGAGAGAGAGAGGTAGAAGAGGAGAGGTAGATAGTTGTTGAATACTTCTTATTACTTATTTTGATAATATTACTATTATGACGAGGTTTTCATGGTTTTATCCTTTATGGTTTCCTTGGTGAAAATATTTGTGTCTCATGTATCTTTTATATCTTATGCATCTTGTTGTACTTTTTATTCTTTCAGATAAAGATCCTATATAATCTAATCAGATCTAAAGAAAAACTAACATGGTATCAGAGCCTCTTTGAAAGAAGTCACTATGCAACTGCAGAAACTAGGGATTCCTAGTTCAAGTTGTTCTCTCCATGGATCATCAAGAAAAGAGGGATAGGCTAAGTCACCTCAGTAGGGCTCATCTTTTGGTGGAAGTTGTTTCAGAATTGGAGAAGTTTCATTTTTTACCATGTCACTGGTGTTGGGAGGAACTAGGGAATCATGTTTCGGAGGCTTCCCACCTCATTTTTTAGAAAGTGACCTTGCTGAGAAACTCACCTCAAGGACGTGCATCTTTTTGTCCAAACAGAATTCCCATATGCCAAGTTTGGAAAATTAGGGTTTCTCTAATAAACCTTAGGTCAGCCAGCTCTAGAACTAGGTCGAACACCTCAAATGGGTAAGATCTAAATATTTGTTATTTCCATTTGAGGTTATCATTTGAAAAAATGGCTCACCATACTCAGCTCGAGGACAAGTTTGGAAGGGATGATAACTTCCATGCATGGAAATACACAATCTCTCTGGTCCTTGAAGAAAATGACTTCGATCAGTTCATCACTAGAGAAGTTCCAGAACCAGAGGGTTTTGAGGCTAAGGATGCTCATAAGAGAAGCATGGATAATACTAAGAGAGTCATTGTAGATTCTATTAAGGATCACCTCATCCTGCATGTGTCTACATTCAAGACACCGAAGGAACTATTCGATGCTTTGACAAATATGTTTGAAGGAAAGAACATCAACCAGAAGATGGCTTTGAGGAACTAGTTGAAGAATTTGAAGATACAGAACTCTGAGACTATACATTCTTACTTCACAAGGGTTTCTCAAATCAAAGAACAACTTGAATCAGTTGAAGAGAATGTTAAACAAGGATAAATTGTAATGACTTCCTTGAATGGTATCCCTAGATCATGGGACTCATTCATTCAAGGGATTTTTTCGAGGAGGATGATCTCTTTTAGTAGACTCTAAGAAGAATGTGCACAAGAAGAAGCTTGACTCGTGACAAGAGAAGATAATATGGGAGCAACTGAAGATCAACATCTCATATTTCACACCGTCAAGAACTTCAAGAAGAAGGAGAACTTTCATCACAACAAGAAGAAGGACAAGAAACCGAAGAACACCAAAAGAGATACTTCAAATGTACGATGCTACACTTGTGATGAAAAGGGAAATTTTGCACGAGATTGCCCCATCAGGAAAATGAGACACCATGCTCATATGGCTGAAGATGATGAACCGACAAACAAAATATTCAGATGGGAGAATGATGATTTTGATGAAGAGTATGTACTAACTACATCAATTATGTTCACTCTCTCACATGAAGAGCATTGATCAGAATCATTCATAAATATGTATGAACATGAGTCACCTCACAAGGTGAAACTTGGGGATGATTACTAATACCCCATAAAAGTAAGTGGAGAATATTCATACAATCTTGAATACGAGGAATATTTAAAGATGCAGGATGTGCTATATGTTCCAGGATTGAAGAAGAATCTTCTCTCCATCTCTGCACTAGATGAAAAGGGAATTAGGGTTCCTTTTGTCAATGGCCAAGTTCTGATGTGGGAAAAGAGGAAAGACAATAGAGGATGCAATGGTGATTGGAGAAGAAGATAGAGGATTGTACAAGCTAAAGGGATAGCTTGAACAAGCACAGGTTCATGAGTCAATTAAACCAAGTGAAATATGGCATAGAAGGCTTTCACATGTGCACTACAAAGCACTACTGATGGAAAGAAAAGCAGTCTAAGGATTTCCATATATCCAGGAAAAGCATGAAGGAATTCACAAAGTATGTGCACAAGGAAAGAATGATAAGAAGACAATTCCCAATAGTGAGAGCAAGGATAAAGGAATATCGAAGATAGTACACTCGGATGTATGTGAACCCATGTATTTTATCTCATTAAGCGGGTATGTGTACTATGTTTCCTTTATAGATGATTTCTCATGTAAGAATTGTATATATTTCTTGAAAGGGAAAAGTGATGTTTTCAATAAGTTCAAGGAATATAAATCCTTGGTCCAGAACAAGATTGGAAGATCAAGATTCTACGGTCATATAATGGCAGAGAGTTCACTTCAGAAGAATTTAAGGAACTCTGCAGAGAGTCTAGGATTAAGAGGGATTTGAGCACTCCATACAATCCTCAATAGAATGGGGTTATGGAACAAAAGAACCGAACCATCATGGAAGCAACAAGAGATATGATGCATGACCAGGATCTTCCTATGCATCTTCGGGTGGAGGTAATAAGAATAGTTGTGTATGTACAGAACCGTACTCCTCATTGAGTACTTGACATCAAGACTCCTAAAGAGGCCTTCTTAGGAGAGAAACTAGAAGTCATCCATCTACGAATATTTGGTTTCCCGGTGTATGTACATATCCCAAAGGAGAAAAAAACCAAGCTCGATCCTTTTCGTAGGAATGGTATATTCATATAATACAATGATACATCAAAGGCCTATCGAATATACTTCCCAGGATTCAACAAGATCGACATCAGTAGAGATGTAACCTTTGATGAAGAATCAACATACTTCAGATCCAGGAGGACTCCTATCCAAGAAGTCGAGGAACCTGGAGAGACAAGAGTCCGAGAAATGGAAATTGGAGAATCAATTCCAGAGGACCATGAATATCATGACATGATAGAACCAAAAGATCCGGTAGAGACATTCCTTGAGAAGGAATCCCAAAAGAGGAAACCAACATGGGAACAAGAGATCATACGCGAAGTTGAAAGTTATGTTGCTCCAGAGGGAATACATAGAGAGAGAAAGAGGGAAAAAACCTACAATAGCTATGTGGCCCTATTGTGTGACATCATTGATAAAGAACCTTCCACATATGAAGAGGCTACAAAAAATAAAGAATGGAAGGATGCTATGATTGAGGAATATCATTCGATCATGAAGAATGATGTCTGGAAGATAGTTCTGAGACCGGAGAAGAAGTCTGTCATGACTTCAAAGTGGATATACAAAATCAAGCATGTTGCAGATGGAAACATTGAGAAATACAGAGCAAGATTCATAGAATGAGGATTCTCATAGAAAGAAGGCATAAACTACGAAGATACATTTGCACCCGTGGCGAGGTACACTTCCATTAGGACCATACTTTCTTTGGAAATGGAAAATACACCAGATGGATGCCAAGACAACCTTCTTGAATGGTGTAGTTGAGATGGAAGTGTACGTGGAACAACCACTGGGATTGGAGACACATGAAAGGAAGACCCATGTGTGCAAATTGAAGAAGGATTTGTATGGATTGAAAAAAGAACTGAGGACATGGTACGACAGGATGGATAGCTTCTTGATGAGCTTGGTATTTACCAAGAGTAAAGTAGATTCAACCCTTTATTTCAAGGTGGAATACGAAATACCTGTGATACTCCTGCTATATGTTGATGACTTGTTTCTGACAGGTGAAGAGGTACTCATTAAAAATGCAAGGAGGAGACTTTCTACACAGTTTGAGATGAAATACCTAGGTATGATGCAAAACTTCTTAGGCATGGAGGTGTGGCAGAGTGTTGGAATATTCCTTGGGAAAGGAAAGTATGCAGTGGATATTTTGAAGAGATTCAAAATGTTGAACTGCAAGGCGATAGCCATACCTATGGCATCTAGCTTGGAGATTTTGAGTGATGATTCATCTCAGTCGCTTGATTCTATGACTTATCGTCAGATGATTGGCTTGTCTCGTATTCATTGATGTATCTGACGAATACAAGACTATACATATGATTTGCGGTGAACACCCCAAGCCAGTTCCTAACGAATCCGAGACATGGTCACCTCATTGCTGCAAAGCATGTACAGAGGTACCTAAAAGGTACAGTGGATTATGGGCTAAAATATGATGCAAATCAAAATATTAACCTACACGATTATGTTGATTCAGACTGGGAAGGTAGCACCTCAGGTTGCTGCTTTAGTTTGGGATCTAGAATGATCTCCTAGTTCAACAACAAGAAATCATGTGTGGAATTGAGTACAACCGAGGTAGATTATGTTTCTGCTTGCTCAACTAGTTATGAGGCAGTGTGGCTATGAAAGATACTATTTGAATTATTTGATCTCTATTATGAGGCAGTGTGGCTATGAAAGATACTATTATCCATGGATGTAATCAGTCTTGATGTGTTCTATGCTAGAAATAGATTATGCATGATATCTCACATGGGAAATGAGACAGGTTGTCCAAGTAGGAAAAATCCCAGTGAAGTAGGATTCTCGGACGTAATTAGTCATGTAGGTTGTCGTCGGATGTAATCAGTCCTAGCTAAGCTTGCATGTTATCCTTCAACGTAATCCTTCTCATGACAAGCTATTTGAGTCTAAAATGAGACTTAGTGTGGTACGTAGGTTACTCAGATGTAATAATTCTTGTGGGTTGTCTGAGTGTAAAAATGAGACCTCGCACGGTATGCAAGTTACTCGGATGTAATATGCCCAAAGGTTGTTTGATTATAAATGATCCTAGATGAAGGTTGTTCAGATGTAATAAGTCGTTGAGGTTGAACATAAAATGTAAAAGGTCCTGATGTAGCAATTTATATATTTGTAATTCATCCTTACACACACACACACACATGTGTGTGTGTGTGTGTGTGTGTGTGTTCCCATGTTGAGATGATAAGGTCATGAATCATGAGAGGTGCACCTAGGTGGTTCTACTAATAGAACGCGGGTTGACCATGTAGAGATGTAATGACATGAGTGTGATCACAGGTGATTCTCGCATAGTAGAATTTGGAGGCTGTCTTAATGATGTGAAAATTATCCTTTCTTACTACTATGGTGAAAGAACGGAGGTGATTTGCATCTAAAGCTTTGTTCTTTGTTTTGTTTTGTGCAGGACAAAAGAGATGATTTGGATACGAAGAGATGAAGGTAGGAGACGTAGGTTATTTCCATGGCAATGCAAAGAAGGTCATGAACCGTTCCTATGAGATGGCTTGCTCGAGATGTGATGAATACCTTGATGAGGACTAGGCCTACACCCATCCCAGAGAGGGTTGTCTCTGTAGAAAATTCTGATGACAGATAGTACCATTCGATGATCAATAAGAAGAAGATGATGGAAACAATTATGATGATGACTCTGCGATGAAGACTTGACCAGATGTGTTGATGACTCTAAAGAGAGAGAATACCTTCCTAGTTAAGAGGGAGTGTTGATGTATTTGTAACTTCAAAATATATTCTGATGTATATTATCATTGTATGTTGTTGTGCCCCCATTGGGGATGTATTTACCCCCTTGCGGGATGTCTTAATTGTGTCTATACCTTGAGGTAAAAACTCCATTTTAAGTTGGGGTAATAGTCCCTAGTGTAACATCATGTAATGTGTATTTGGAGTCTCTTTGGGAGAATTCGCACCTATTAGGGAAGACATGTGGGTCGTAGTCTTATGTTTGATCAGTGACTTGAAAGGGTATAAATAGGTAGGCGCTCTCCCTCATTTATAAACACCTCACACTCTCAAGTTAGCGTGAGAGAGAGAGAGAGAGATAGAGAGAGGAGGAGAGGTAGATAGCTACCGAATACTTCTTAGGGAAGACATGTGGGTCGTAGTCTTATGTTTGATCAGTGACTTGAAAGGGTATCAATAGGTAGGCGCTCTCCCTCATGTCTTCCCTACCTATTAGGGAAGACATGTGGGTCGTAGTCTTATGTTTGATCAATGATTTGAAAGGGTATAAATAGGTAGGAGCTCTCCCTCATTTATAAACACCTCACACTCTCATTTATAATAGGTAGCGCCTACCTATTAGGGAAGACATGTGGATCGTAGTCTTATGTTTGATCAGTGACTTGAAAGGGTATAAATAGGTAGGCGCTCTCCCTCATTTATAAACACCTCACACTCTCAAGTTAGCATGAGAGAGAGAGAGAGAGAGAGAGAGAGAGAGAGGAGGAGAGGTAGATAGCTACCGAATACTTCTTATTACTGCTTTTTATCATCTTACTATTCTGAGGAATTTTGTGAGGTTTTATCCTTTATGGTTTCCCCGGTGAAAATCTTTGTGTCTCATGTATCTTTTATATCTTATGCATCTTGTTGTACTTGTTATTCTTTTAGATAAAGATCTTAGATAATCTAATCATATCTAAATAAAACTTTAACAAATACTTCCATTGGTGTACCAGAGCAACTCAGTTACACATAAATCTCGGTATCTTTGCATTGCTCCCTCTGTATTTATCCATAGAAGCATAGCCAGGTGTGAAGCACCCTAAAAATGTTCTCATTGTTGAAGTAGAGTGTGATTGAGCTTACAAATATTTTTTTCAAGTTTTGTGTAGGTGTTCATTTCTCTCACCAGTAGTGCAGCAACAGAGCATGGATCTATCTAAGATAGTAACATTAACTTCCTTCAATTACCATGAATGGTAAGCCAAGAGTGAGATAATATTTTGTAGCAAAGGTATCTACATATTTACTATGGCTTTAGAAATTGATCCAAATGTAGTTGTTGAGAAAGCAATGTGGCATAACAGTGAGGATGAATCTTATGGATTTATTTGTATATCTATTTATTCAGAGCTTCTTTTTCATATTAATGGCCTAGAAACCCTGAATGAAGTATGGATCAAACTTGAATCCCTCTTCAGAAAGTAGGATGAGCTCAAAATACATCAATTGGAGAGTGAGTTGATATCATTGAGACCAAATGAATTCGAAACTATTGAGTAATTCATCACCAAGTTCAAGTCACTAGGGATTTTTCTCAAGCAGTGTGAGATTGAGAAAAAAGAAGAGAAATTAGTTATTTCCATCCTATCCAATAAGGTTCTAGAATTCTCAGTTTTTGTGTCAACATTCCATGATACTAATATTGTAGTTCTAAATTGGAGGATCCCATACCTATATGCATTCATAGATTCTCTCACCCATGATAAAGCCAATCTAATTAAAATGGGGACTCTCAAAACCTCCAAGGATCATGTGCTTTCATCTCTTGAAAGAAAAAGTTCCAAGTCCAAAGTGAATAAAAAAATGAAGGAGAAGAATCCAAAGTCATATTTTGAAGATGAAGGTTCTTATTATATTGATGAAGGTTCTTATTCTATTGATGAAGGTTCAAATTCCAATAACAAGAGAAACAAGAAACGGAAATTGACGTGTACCTATTGCAGGAAAATTTCTCACACTGGAAAAATATTGTTTTAAGAAGAAGATGGAAATAATTACTCAGCATCTCAAAAGACAACATTGATTTTCTAGATTTTGCAAGAAAGTAAGGAACATAAAACTCTGTTGATCCCTCAAAGCACTACCACAATTCACAATTCAAAGGTAATGATGGTCATGCTTTGATTTCCATAATTAAATATTTTTCCAATGTATCTTATTTTGATACACATTCTGATATATAATAATCATAAATCTCATTTCCTCCTTTGCAGAAAACACCTTCCAGTTATCCAAAGCCATCTTCTCTCAATACTAGTTGTTTGTCACTAGTTTCTGACTTGCCTCTATCCAACTCTTTCAAAATCCATTCAAATTATTATTTCTATGATTTAGAAGATAATTTTAAGGATATATAGGTTATTACACCCTTTTCCCATCCATTTGATGCACAAAATACCCTACAACTCCCAAATTCATGAGTAGGTAAACTGCAGAATTTTATGGTTTATAATACTATGTCTTTGATACAAGTTGTTATTATGTATATGTTTTCCTTAATTGGTTGATTTTCAATGTCATTGGATATTTTTGTTTTGTTTTTACATAAATTTTTATCTAATATAACCTTCATTGTGTCTAACTTAAGGTCCATATACTCTCCATATTTTCCCAACTATCAATGTGTTCTAGTTGCACCTAGTTTTCCTACTATGACTCTACCTGATTTTGGAGCCACCATACCTTGGTTGTTTGCTGCTACATATGAATTATAATATAGTATTTCATAGTATCATAATATCCATTATATAATTACAAAGTTTTTACATCAGTTTGGAAGGAAGGTTTATGGTTTGCCTCATCATTATGCAGCTACATAAGAAATTGAGCATGTTGATTGATTTGATGTTCTTTGGTTAGGAGATGATTGCAAAAATATGTTTTCCATCTCTGATTTTGTATTCAGATCTGATCATTTAAGTTTTCCCATTAATAAGCATTCATATGATGCTCCTTCATCACCGGAATATGAGTTTTAAGGGGTTCCTCCATATGTTTTTTGTCTACGTAGCATTGGAAAACTTATACATGATCAAGGCATCTACAACAACTCCACCAAGTTTTTGACCTAGAAGAAATACATTCAACTTATTTAAGTGAAGAAAAATACAGAGTGAAGACATTCATTTAATTTATGTTCCATGTTCATTCTTGAGGGAGGATTTTCCCCATGAGGTTTTTCCTCTTTTCTCATTTTACATGGACAAATAAATTTGTAAAGGGTGACCTTAGCCTTTATTGTTGGGCCCTAATCTCTTTTTTATTTTCCACATAATTCAGGATTAAGGGGTGGTTCTATAATATTCAACCCATATAGACATTAGGATTAATCATTATTTGATTTCCCTAAGTTCCTAGACCTTGTTATTTACCCGTAGTTAGTTTCCTAGTGCTAGTCCTAATTGTTTTTATCATCCAGACTATCTAATTGTCTTCATAGACTTCATTATGAACCCATGCATGAATATTTGGACCTAATGTGTCTATTATCCTTAATTTTAGGGATCAAGAGCACCTTCCTTGATTCATGCAACGCCAGATTACTCACAGACAATTATGACATCAATTCTTAACTAGGTAACTTATTTATGCACCCTCCTTGACTGTCACTATTATTTTGGGAACTAAAACTATCTAATGTTACCTACCCGCATACATACCATCAGTTAACTTCCACTCACACTCAATTAACTGATCTCATTAGGTGTTACAACCAATTCTATGTCTAGTGGGTAGTTTAAGTCTACCTAATCCTACCACATGTGTGGAGTTCAATTGCCTCTTTAGGATCTTGAATTTTTCCTTTGGTGTTGTATTATATATTTACACATAATAATGAATTATATGGTATGGAATATTTTTCCAAATTTTCTTCAATTATTTGTGTCATAGCACATTATTCTTCTTCTCTATTTTTCTTATACAGTCAGCGTGAAGATTATTTTTGTCAGAAGATCTTCTTGTCAAAATAAAATAGCCCATTATTGGATCTTTACTTTGGCTTCTTTCAATATTGGTGAGAAGAAATCTAAGGAAGGTATTTCTATCACTGAAATCATTCCTTGCATTTTTTGGATAAGCTTATATCCTTAACCAAACATCATAGGTATCATCTAAAACATTGGCTTATCTCTCTACTTAGTCATCTATCTTCTCAGAGCAATCATTTCGAACAGTTATTTTCACCCTAAATAATGAAATGCATCACAGGTCTCTTTCAAATCTAAAAAAGCAGACCAAAATCCCCCCATAGAGAGTATTCAGATGCATAATAGGTTTGGCTTACTTGGGAATGGCTTATGTTGTGGGAAACATATTTCTACAATGGATTTTATGTGTGTCGGGAATTTTACATTAGAAATTTCTATAAGGTTTGTGATGATGAGATTTATCCTACAGAATAACGCAACCAAGATCCATAGAGATCCCTGAGAGATGCTTCACCTAGTTTGGCTCCCCTGGATCATAAACCAAGATGAACCAAGATCACTAGCCTTGTTACCATTGACTATGAATTCTCTAACTTGGGTCAATTCTGATAAGTCAGTTTTGAATACTCATGCTTCAACGTCACTAGTTTTGAGTCCTATGTATTATCTATTGGAATCTTTCTTCCGCTAGAGGTTTGGTCTCATATGTAGGAAGGGTCAATGTTTAATTTGTCTAGCTTTTTCACAATAGAAACACATGTTGCAAGATCTCTAGTATTACAATTGAAGGATTCACATAAAGAGACATAATAAACATGATGATGATGATGATGGTTAACGTCCACTCAGACCAAACTTTGGTCTATCGGACCAAAAGAAATGCATTATTTAGTTTGTTTTAAAATTGTATTTCTATGCTCAAATAGCTTGGAGAGAAGCGTCCCAAGCTCACTATAATTTTGACAAGTTAAAAGGCTAGGAAGGTTGGAATTACAAAAAAGATTATGAAACTAATATCTAATGTGGGTGTATGCAGGGAATTCTAAGAGGAGGTGTTTTTCATCCTCAATGTTCATATTCTCATAGAGATGGCAGATCCTTTCTACCCATGGTGTTTTAGGAAATTCCCAATGACCAGTTTCACTATGAAGATCATGAGAGTTCGTTCTTATCTTAGCTATATTAATTTTTTTCTTTGAACTAGTTAAAACCAAGAGATACTTTTGATCTTCTAGAGTAGGGTTGATGACCTCCTTATAATATCTTAATTTTCTTTTATCCTCTAAATATTTCTCACACCACATTTTCTCCTTAAACTTAGAAGTGACAAAAAGACTAACGGATTCAATGAATGCATCCATTCCCCTAAACTTGGAAAGATAAGAATGTGGCGTCGAAGTGAATTCTTACTATACACTCCCATGTTCGATGACTCAGAGGTTAAGTTGTATTGGCTTGTAAATATGTCCAATATTAAATGGAATAGAGACAATGAATTTTCATGTTCTTTTTGTCCACATTGTTTATTGTCGTAGTTTAAATTTATGCTATTCATTTCTTTGTTTGAAACAAAAGTTAGATAGAAATGCTCATTGGCATTGTTCTATTGCCTATGAGGTGTTCTTTAAAATTTGTTGTCATAGGATATTTTCTTACTTAGAAGGGTTTGACTGGAAGAATACCAACTCTCTGTGATTTATATAACATACATCAGTCTTTTTTGTTACTCCCACGAACTATACAAATAAGTTTAATAAGAGCAACTAATGTTTGCTCATTGACGTATTCTTTCATGTAGATACCCCACACATGAGATTCTTAATTGAATCCATTGTGGTCACATAGAAATCTATTTTGGGATACATTATTGAACCACATCTTAACATGCAATATTGCCTTAACATAGTTAGCATTAATGCGCTATAAATTCAAATTAACATGATTTAAATTTTACTTCTATTGAAAAGATGGAAAATTCATTCTAGTTCTTGATCACTATGTGGATCCAATACATTGGAATTAGAGCATTCTTGATGAAAGGAATTGATTTTCTTCGAAATTTTATATTTATATGGTGTTGGCATATGCTTCTAAGATTTAAGAAAAAGATTGGATTCCTAATGCATCTAAGAGAATTTTTTGAGGATGCTATCTTGGAAATAGGTTTAATGCATATGTAGTCATTGTTTACATCGTACATGAAAACTATCATAATAATAGTCATCATCCAACAATCCCTAATCTTTATGCATTTTCATTCATTGTTTACATCATACATGAAAACTGTCATAGTCACTGGCCAACAATCCTAGAACCTAACATAAATAATTACCCTCAAGCATCATATTATTTGGTTGAACTATGTCCAATGAATACTTATAAAATCAGCAACTATTTGATGTGAGATAATATAGTAGTATGTCTTATAAGATATGAAAACGCTCACTTGATTACAAGCAACTAGGACCAAGGTATCTTTTTAACTAGAGTTGTCTTGGATTTGTATATGACCTCATATACAATTCCTTTGCAGATGTGAGCCAAATCATGAGGCATGGACATGTCTCTTAAAGGAATCAAAACCTGGTGAAGGCCATAACAATAGTCCACTTTCAGTGATAAGCAAGCCTCCATTAACAATCATCAATAATAAAATCTCTCTTACTATACTTCCTTTACATTCAATTGAAATTATGAACATGTTCAACCACAAGATGTTGATTTTTCCATTTGATATAATGGGTGGTGCAAATCGTAGCTTTTACCTTTTAGGCCATGCAGACCTATTCTATAGTGGTATGAGATGCTTAAGTAATGTCTTTCCTAGACTAGTAAGTGATAAATTCACCTGCGACAAAGTCACTTGACAATGACTTGGAAAGTAAAAGCACAAGACTGTTTGAAATTTTTTTACAATTATATTGTAAATGAAATTACGGTGGAGAACACCATTATGTGACTATGCAAACTATTTTTTACATAATAGTTTGTAAGGTGGAGCTTCACACAAAATTAAAATAAATCTTATAGCTAAAGTGTAACACAAAACTGATAGCAAAAATGTGTAATTACAATATAATTATGCAAAAAGTATCACAAAACTGATATCAAAAGTGTGTAATTACACTGTAATTAAATAAAAAATAAAAAATAGATGAATGAAAATTATATAAATAATATTTAAAAAGTATAATTACATTCAGTATATATATATTTTTTAATAAATACTTTCTAAATTACATATTAGATTTATTTTGATTTTATACTATGATGATATAAAACAACGAAGAAAACCATTTCATGTCAAATCCAATATCTGTAAATCTAAATAAAATAAGCATACACATTGAAATTGTCGAAATAATATTTAACATAATAATTTATAACGTGGAGTTAACATAATAGAAGATTGAGCCCAGAGAAAACAAAATGTCAAATTAGACTCATATGCGATGAGGAAAACTTTAATTTAAGTATCAAATTATAAGTTTTAAAAATAAAATAAAAAAGCCTTTCTATACTCAATGTCATTATCCAAATATTATATATATAATTTAATTTGACGAACTTCAATTCAAATATTAAAAGTTTTTTAATCTTATCCTCTTAAATATGTATATTTTTTACAAAAAAGAAATTTTTTTGTTGCTATTTTCAAATAAAATAAAAAATAAACTATTAATTTGATTGTTTTCAAGCTTTTTAAGTATAAAAATATAATTTTAAAATAAATAAATTAATTTGTTTATTTAAGTTTTATAGAGCAAAGTTTAGTTTAAGTAAATATTAATCATCATCATTATCATCATTACAATGTAAAAATATAAGTTAAATTTATTTTTGGAATTAATCATAATTTTTATATTTTATTTAAAATATATATATATATATNTGTTTCCTATGCTCCCATTATGTAAGCGTTTATTATGTTATTGATAAATTATTGTTTGGCATTTTATCCTCCATTTTTCGTTGTTGTAGTTTTCAAATTATCAGCTATATGGTCCACTATTTCTCTAATATCCATAGGGTTCGTAGCTGGAGTTTTCAAATTATCAGCTACATGGTCCACTATTCTCTAATATCCATTGGGTTTGGTTTTTGGAATTTTATAAATCTCCTACTCTACCTATGTAGATAATGTTTCCTGATTATGTAACCAGATTGATTTCTCAACACATTATCACTCCAAATATATAGTCTTAACTTGGAATAACTTGCTTTCATGGATATTATATAGGGTTGAAGTTTCCAATGATTTGGTTAATAGGTAGGTTTATTCTCATTTCATGTGTATCATATAGTTTTACTTTCTTATGACTTTCCTATTAGATAGAGAAGTACAATTTGGAATGGCTTAGTTCATGACCATTTAATTTTGATGATTAGGTTGCTTTGTAACATTTGTAATAATAATATTTTTATAGGAGAATTGGAATTTGTTTGTTTTTAGGGTATGTTTAATTGAATTGTGATAACTTAAATATATTAAAGTATAAAATCTAAATTAAGTAGTCTCGAGGGGTATCTTAGTTGGTTGGAGTCTTATTCTAAAGACCTTTTTATTATTGTGAATGTAGTGATCCCTACTAATATTCTTGAAGATATTAACCACATGTGAAAAAATCTCAGAATTAATTGTTTTTTAATAAAAAACTATGTTGTATAATTATTTAATCAAAAAAACTGTTTAATTAATTTATGTTCTATCATCATCATTATAAATATAGATAAAAAGTAAGTCATGAAGTTAACAAAAATTCATACTAGAAATTGAATAAAAATTTGACATCAATTTTAGCTATAAATATAGTTTTATCATGATTTCATATAGTAGAATAATTGATTTTAAATAATTAATTTTAAATTGATATAAATTATTAAAAAGTAAAGTAATTTAAATTTATAAGTGAATAAGAATTCTATCTTTTTATTGAAATTATTGTATTTTGTACCTAATCTCTCAATGTTCGTATGAATTAATATTAAATAAAAACCATGATAAAACAAGAAAGAACACACAATGTTGAGACATGTTTGTGCAACTAACACTTATTGATTTATTCCTTGAAAAGTTATATATATATATATATATATATATATATATATATATAGGAGACAANTATATCCTAAACTAATGGATTTAGATCTCTAAAAATAACTAATACAACCTAGATCCAATTCGAACCGAATTCCGTCAATAAACTATTATGGTTCTAATGAAAACCAGTTATTCAGTTCCTCGTTATTTATAATACTCTCTCTTGATGGAGAAATGGATTTTCTATTAAGTAAAGTCTTCCTCGTAGTCGTCTTCTCAACTTTAGATTGTGTCTTTCATATGGATGGGCTTCATTGCGTTTCTTCATTTTACTAACTTTCCCTCTTCATAAACCTTCTTGGGATTATGTGGCTTACCCCTAACCATTACAATTCTCAAGTGGTTTCGGTTTACAACAAACCATACATCACATCAATTGGTTTCTCGTTGACCACAAACTTCCAATTGTCACAACAATTCGTTTAGGATGACCATAATCCATGCATTACAAAGTGGTTTTTAGAGCACCACAAACTTTTCGTTTGCATGAACCCTAACCATTATGATGGGGAAACTAATTTTTAATGTACACACTTACTTGGGATTTCTTCACTATGCATGCATTCTCAAAATTTCTCCTTCTCCCTTCAATACTTGTATAGAATTTATCATTGATGTCCATATAAAAACAATCCATCTATCGAGATACATGGATGCCATCCATTGTACTCTCCAATTCTATAGGAATAATTTTCACCTACATGGTCCATAAACATGTAAAATATTCTTTAATCATACATTGGTTCCTCACAACATCTCATACTCTGAGATTACTCCATTTTGCATCCCCCCCTCTTAATTGAAGATCCAACTTCTCTGATTGACCATCAAGCTTAGATACATGTCCACTTTCCACCCTCATACTAATATGAGTGGTTGTGTGAAATTATGATTCACAACAAGATCTAGAAGCTAAGAGAATCCTCACAACAAAATAATTTAACAATACATGAAGAAAACAGTGTAAAAGAGCAAAATTAACACATAGAAATCGTGCCAATAACTGAGTTTTCTATTATAGTTCAACATGTAAATATGTCTAGAACATGATTGTATTACATTAGGATAAAATCATTAACCTTTGGAGGAAAATTGGTGGCATACATGTGGCAGGCTTAGATTGGACCTCAAACCCCCCTAGGTGGACCAATAATCTCCCAAACCACCTCAGATGGTCATGAATGGCCATGTAAGCATTGGGGAAGTATGCTTGGTCATAAATAAGAGTCAGGTAAGCGTGATAGAGTGTATGGGTGAGTGGGTGTGGCTTTAGATAGTCATAAATGGTCCAAAATAGCCAAAACACTCAAATAAAATGCATGGGAGCCTCAGGTCAAACCATATCCATTATTTAAGGAGTAGGAGCGCCCCAAGGGACCAAAAGGTAATTAATGAGAGAACCCAATCTCCTGGTTGACCAAAATGTGGGTGTTGGGTGCAATCAATGCTCCAAAACCCCCAGTAACCTTATGAAGACATCATAAACCAAGTTTGGACTATGCAACATAAGTGAAAATGAATGAGACTATGGTCCTAGGTGGTATGATGTTCTAACAACCCCACTTAATTCTCACTATGTGTAACCACATCAAAATTTGAGGCCTTGGAAGCTAAGTCTCAAGTCATCTCTTACAAAAATGTATTGGTCCATATAACCAAGGTAAGAAGGAAAACCACATGGGAATACAACCTCCCCTCTAAAATGGACATGGAGAAAAATATGAAAGTGAATATCAGTTGTCACCATGTGTCACCCACCCCAAGGATTGATCTAATATAGGTTCATGTATTCTTTGTGAATATCTTGGTGAAGATGTCAGCAATTTGCTCTATAGATGGGAAATATTGCAATGATATCACTTGTTCATGCACCAAGCTCGTGATGTAATGGATTTGAATATCAATGTTCTTGGTCCTCTGTATTTGTACTGGATATGTGTATATATTGATCGTGTTTTGATTATCACACCAAATGACAATGGGTGAATCAAATGCAAAACCAAGTTCTCAAAAAATTCCTTGCCACCGCACACATTGTGTAACTGCATTCATTGCTCCTTTGTACTTGGCCTTAGCTGATGAAAGATAAATAGTGTGTTGTTTCTTACTTGACCAGAATATGGGACCATGTGAAAGAATGAGTACATAACCTAAAGTGGAATTCCTGTCAGTGGAATCTCTAGCCCAATTTGAATTAGTAAATCCTTGTAGTTCTAGTGGAGAACTAGTTGTAGAGTGTATCCCGAAGTGTTTGGTTCCTTGCACATAATGGGAGATCCTTTAAGAATCCTTCCAAGGGATATCATGAGGCTCCTATATATACCTGGTAACAACACCTATTTTATAATCCAAATCAGGTCGAGAGTGTGTGGGATACAACAAGCTCCCAACTAGTTGTCTATACAATGAGCTCTCGACCAATGGAGATGAACCAAAATCACCTAGTTTTACTCCTGAAAGAAAGGGAAACTTATTTGCTTTGCATTTAACTGTTTTGAAATTTAATAACAGGTCTAAAGATTACTTTTATTTTCTAACCTTATTACCCGCATTATATTTTTTAGTATCCAAGCTAAGAAATTGTTTCAACAATCCTAGGCCAGTCATAGAAAATGCATTGTGCAATGAAGACTTAATTGAACCTATATCATAAATGAAACTTACAGTGATCAAAATATCATCAACATATAATACTATGATTTTAATAGATTTATATAAATTCTACAAATACACGTTAGGATCATATTTTCATCTTTCAAATCCTTGTGAGAGAACAAAGTTGTCCATCTTTGCATACCAAGCCTTGGGGGCTTGCTTGAGTACATAGAGAGACTTATTCAACCTGGAAAAAAATGAAGGATCATGAATGAAACCTTTATTATTATGCATATAAATATACTCATTAAGTTCACCATGAATAAAATCATTCTTCACATCCATATGGTGCACCTCCCATTGCTTATATGCAATAATGTCCAAAACTAGCATGAATGAGTCCATCCTGGGGACCGACAAAAATGTATTTGTATATTCCAATCCATGCCAACTCTAGAGAAGCCTTTGGAAACCAGTGTGGCCTTATACTTCACTTATGAACCATCAGCAACCATCTTGTTCCTATAAACCCACTTACATTACACTAGTTTCCTATTGGAAGCTAGAGAAACCAATTCCCAAGTTTCATTGTCTTGTAAAGACTTGAACTCTTCTTGCATGGTTGGTTTCCATATTGCATCATGTGATGTTTCTTAATATTATTTTGGATCAGATACAACCATAATAAAACACATCTATGAAATATTCAAATCACAAGTGGAGAAAGCATTGTGAAAATGAGATCTAGTCTTCCTAGAGTTTAGTGGATCTCGTGCAATATCACCAGCTGCTTGTATGGTTTTATCATCCCACTTTGGCCTTATGGGAGAGTAATGATATACATGAATGTAATAATATTCATCTTCCATATCAGAATCAGAAAAATTAGAAAGAGAAACATCATATCACTTACATCATCATTGAGTGGAGGGTGTGAGCAATCCCCCTTTACTAGTTCGACCTCTTGCATAGGCTCTTCTTCGAACTCTACACTTCTCTCAATGAAAGTTTTCTGAGATGAGGGATCAAAGAGATTGTATCCATTTGAATATTCAACATATCAAACCATTATGGACTCCTTTATTTGAGGTTGCAAGTATTTTCTTTTCTCTGGAGGAATTCCAGCCCAAGCCTTTGAGCCAAAAACTATGAAATGAGACACATTTGGCTTGTGACCTCTCCAAGCCTCAAATGATTTTTTTTCTTACAATGCTTTCTGTGGAAATATATTCTGAAAATATTTAGGACAATTTATGGCCTCATCACATATCTTAGGAGACAAATACTTATTCTCCAACATGCATGTGGCCATCTCCTTCAATGCTCTATTATTGCGCTCTGCCACACCATTTTGCTGTGGTGTGTAAGACATTGAATGCTGCATTTGAATTACATTATATTCACACAGATGTTGTAGGTTCTTATTGACATATTCCTTGCAATTATCAGTCCTTAATACATCCATATTCCTCCGACTAAAGTTCTCCACCGAAGCTTTAAAATCTTTGAAGATCTCATACTCTTCAGATTTCAGCTTGAGGAAAAACACCCAACAATACCTTGAGAAATCATAAATGAATGTTAAGAAATACCTTGATTTTCATAGGAGGGTGTGGGAAAACGTCCTATCAGATATAAATGGATAAATTCAAGCACTTGGACACCCCTTCTTTCCTTCCCCTTA
The DNA here is from genome assembly GCA_001517045.1 of Pseudotsuga menziesii. Taxonomy (NCBI): domain Eukaryota; kingdom Viridiplantae; phylum Streptophyta; class Pinopsida; order Pinales; family Pinaceae; genus Pseudotsuga; species Pseudotsuga menziesii. The sequence continues at coordinate 186,961 of LPNX010963608.1, forward strand.
TCATACTTGCGCTATGCATGCTTCCCAACAATGCATCCCTTGCATGTGCCTTTGGAAACATTGATGCTTGGAAGTCCTTCAACCATGTTTTCTTTTCTCAAAGCTTGAAGATATCTATAGTTAAGGTGTCCAAACCTCTCATACCATAGATTTCTGATCTCATTGGTGTTAGGATTATAATCATCCCTTGTCCAAACTTGTCAATTATGCCTAACTTAGGAGTCATTTAGTCATTATTGTTCCACTAGTACCATTGGTTCCACTTGTTCTAATGGGGCCATGTGTACCAGTCACTAGAGTGTGGGGAACACTGATTGAGGTTAAATTCCACTGACTACACTTGCATGCATTAGTTTAGGCTCCTCCTAGACCAATCCCTACAATTTAGGAGTTGTTTGGAGTGTCGGCACCAACCTCCTTTGGTTGTTGGCAATTGATGACTAGTCAAGCCTAGTTATGAGTCAGTTTCATTCAGTTAGATGTCCTCCAGTTCAATTAGCACCAGTATTTGCATGGATTCATGTGGGAAGGAAAATTTTATCACCTACCACATTAGTTATACTAGTTTAACTAATTATAACTAATTGAGAGACTGAATTAGACAATTGGCCCGATAACTAGTTAAGCTTCGATAGTGATTTAGACATGTGCAGTTACCCATGCAGTCAGATTGAGTTAATCAATTCGAATTTCCTCTCATGGATTTGAATTTTCTGGCTATTAATTCTAGTGTATTGCATTGTAGTAATTATCTATATCGTATCCATTTTTACTTTTGATTAATGAAATCATATACAACCGCAACCCATTATTTGCACTATTTCATATCATATTCTGGGTATATTTGTTTGTGGAATATTCTATAAGTTTTTTCTTGGTCCATAGATTCATGTGAGCTCAATTTTAATATGGTATAAGAGCCTCGGCAGGACAAGTCAATTCTTCTACAGGTTTCTTGTTGGATCTATGAAGGAATTGGAGCAAACAAACTCAAAAAGATTCCAACTCTGCACCAGAAGCAGAGAGTTTACTACATAATTCTTGGAAGCCCAACCTTGTTAATTAAGATTGCTTGATTGACTAAGACAGGTGTGAAGCAAACTCTAAAAGTGCAGGCTGTTTGACCTTATTGTGTTTTTTTGTGTAATTGCAGGCACAACTTCATATGGATTCGAAATTATCAGTACCTCTTCTTACTCCATCCAAAAGATATTCAGAATGGAAGTTGAAGATGATTTCATCTCTAAAGAGACAAGATATCTATGGGGTATCTATTGGACTTAGTAAAGAGTCTTATGAAGATGATAACGACTAGATAAATAATAGTGATAGAGCTTTTGGAACAATATGTCTGGCCCTTTCTCCAAGCTTACGCTACCTTATTGCTTATGTTCAATAGCCAAAGGATCTCTTGACAAAATTGGATAGAAATTTTGTCAAACACAATAAGGATCATAATATAAATTTGGAGATCACACCCATCACCACAAGAGTTATTTATTCAAAAGTATCAGCCTCTACTCTCTCTGATGAAGTTGTTCAAGATGAAGAAGAAGCAGAATCTTCCTCATAGTCAACTCGAATTGAAGAAAGTATCCTTGCAGTGACTCCTTCTCCTGTCGCTTTGGAAGTTTATGAGATATATGATATCTCATATTATCATATGGCTGATACAAAAGAGTAAATTATAATCTATTATAATTAATAAAAACTCTCCTTCCATGCTATGCAAACATTCTCCAGTGATTCTCCTTTAAATTCTGTCAAAATTTCCCAGTGATTGCTTCAAAAAGTGAAGAGGAATTCTATTTCTCTCCCTCTAATGTTGTTTCTGGTGTGCAGATAAGTAATAACTTGGATATTTTAGAAATAATATCAGATTTTAGGAGTGATCCATTCACTCGTATTGATCTAAATTTTCCAGCAAATTCCTACAGGATTGCATGCACAAATACTTAGAATTGTGAAGAAGGAGAAAACTATGCATCTATCATCTCGGTGGACCACACTTTTGGATCTTATATGAAATTATTTGGATATGATATGATATTATTTGGATCTTATCTAATATTATTTGGTTCATGTTTTAAGTTCCAAGAGACTTCAGTCATGCTTGTAGCTGGTCTCATCAATTTTGGTGTGACAAATCAAGTACCGCAGGTCTTCTTCAAACTTGTTGTTGGGGATTTGATGTTAGTTTCCTCTTATGAGTTTGCTGATATGATATTTTGTGAATCATTATTTAATTCTAAAGCTATATCATATTATGGAGCTTAATCATTCGCTCTCCATAGTGCCAGGTCTTCTCTACCTTTGATCACATGCTCATCTCCTCACAGAACTAGTAAAGAGGGAGACATTCTGCATGCACCTCGACACTTTCTCCTAACACTTGGAGCTGATATTAACTCAAATGGTTTTCTATTCAAGGCTTCAATATATCATTTTCTTGGGTTTTCCTCAGATGGTTCAAATTTTCAAGCACCTTTTCTCTCTTATTAGTTGATTTTAGTTGCTCTACATGGGTCCAGTTTTCATCCAGCAGTTGTCTATATTTCTGATTTAGTTGAGCATATTCTTCTTCTTCCAAAGAGGAAGATTCCTCCAGAAATAATGATTAAGTTTGGATGGATAAGTTCACATGCCAGGCCCATGGATTCCTGTGCACAGAAGAACAAGCTTGATCTTGATTCTACCTGCTTAGTTTGAGGGGGGTATTTTTTCCCATGCAGTTTTCCTCGGTTCCTTGGTTGTATTAAGCAGTTACTTTTTGCATCTTAGTTGTAATGGGTGAAATTTGGTGTTAGTTACCAAGGCCTATAGTTTTCCAAGTTAGCATTCAGGGGGGGTGTTGTGATTATAATCCTCCCTTGTACAAACCGGTCAACTATGCCTAACTTACGAGTCATTTAGTCATTATTGGTCCAGTAGTACCATTCGGTTCACTTGGCCTAATGGGGCCACATGTACCAGTCACTAGAGTGTGGAGAAATGATATTGAGGCTAACTACCATTGAGTACACTTGCATTCATCAATTTAGGCACCTCCTAGACCAATCCCTACAATTTAGGAGCCACTAGGAGTACCGGTGCCAACCTACTTCAGTTGTTGGCAGATGGTGACTAGTCAAGCCTAGTTATGAGTCGGTTACATTCAGTTAAATGTCCTTTGGTTCATTTAGCACCAGTATTTTCATGTCTACATGTGGGAAGGAAACATTTCTCACCTACCATGTCTGTTAGACTAGTTTAACTGATTATAACCGATTGAGAGACTGAATTAGACAACTGGAGATAGCTAGTTAAGCTATGATAATGATTTAGACATGTCCAGTTATCCATGCAGTTAGATTGAGTTAATCAGCTCGAATTTCCTCTCATGGATTTGAATAGTCTAGCTATTAATGCCAGTGTATTGTATTGTAACAATTATCCAGATTGTATCCATTTTTACTTTTGATTAATGAAAGCATATACAACTGCAACTCATTATTTGCACTCTTTCATATTACATTCTGAGTAAATTTGTTTTTGGAATATTTTGTAAGTTTTGTCTTGGTACATAGATTCTTATGAGCTCAATTTTAATAATTGGCATTTGACAGGAGTGAATTCCTTGAGAAGTAAGGAAGAAATTGTGAAAGCTTGTACATTCTTGACTCATGATGTGCAATACCCACTACAATAACTTTGCATGTAGAACTTTCTAATATTTCTACATCATCTTGAGTGAATGTCACTCTCTTCGACGAACCTGTATCTGTCATTTGATATATAAAGAGTAGGTTTTTTTCAATATCAGGTACAAACAACACATTGTTGAAGTAATCATTGTCAAGATTGATCCTGCCAATCCCTTTGGATGGGTTCTCAATGTCATCACCCATGAGGATGGATGGACAACTGTATGGATGTAGGGATGAGAAGGCGTCCTATTTAGAATCCATGTTCTTTGAGGAACCTGAATCTATGATGAAGGAGGAACATATAGAATATCCAACAACCGATGTATCGCATCTCTCCTTGTTTTGAGAATTCGAACCTCCATCCTTCTTCTTTGCACCATATGGAAGGGGGATGTTGTTCTTCTCAAGGAGTTGTTCCATCATGCCAATGGTATTATTCATGCATGCACTATCTAGATGCAAATATTTTTTCTAGTAAGTGCATTTGGTCTTCTCTTTCTTCTTTCCTTTTTCCTTGCTAGGATTACCCCCATCAAAATATTTGGTCTTCTACTGCTTCTTCTTCTCTTGCTACTTTGAATCCTTGGGATTCTTATTTCCCTTTGCTCAATTAGAAACACCTACATCAAGGGATTGATCCTTGGTGTATTTGATGGTACCCATTTTAACCAACTTATCTTGTTCTTGAGTCAAAGACTCCATGAAGCCTGCCATATTTTTTATTCTCCAATTTTGAACTGTCAGCTTGCCTAAGTGGAATGCAGAAACAAAGACTGAATATCCAGGCTCTAGATTCGAAAGTATGGACAAATTCATATGCTATTCCTCCTTTTTTATGCCACATTTATTCCCCTGAATAACTAGGGATTTAAACTTCGTGAAAAAGTCTTATATCATCTCAAATGAGTTGGATTCAAGGTGATCAACTCGTTGTCAAGTTGGTGGCCTCTTAGCTCATCAGTATTTCCAAATAGTGACTCGAACTTGAGCCACACTTAATTTGGTGTTGTGAGACTGTCAACATGAAATAGTAGGTCTCTCAAAATGATAATACATAACATCCCAAATACTTTATCCAATCTATTAAAATACTTGGATTTCTCAATAGTTGAGTTTGGCTCATTTTCTACCCCCATGGTAACTCTGTAGAGACCTCTCGATCTCAACTAGATTACAATATCGACCTTCCACTAAAATTATTTGAATTTAGTGAGTAAGGTGACATGATACTTCTCCATTTTATATTGCGCACTGAGTGACAAAGAACACTTGAACTACTTGCAATCCAAACTCTCAATCTACTAGAGGAGACCCTATATTGCGATTCAAACCCTATGAACTCTCTGAATTCGACTTGCATATAAAACTAGCTCTAATACCATTTGAAATTATGATTCAAAATAACATCTATAAGCTAATATAATCCTCATAACAAAATTATTTGAGAATACATGAAGAAAACAATGTAAAAGAGAAAAATTAAGACATAGAAATGGTGCCAATAATTGAGTTTTCTATTACAGTCCAACATGTATATATGTTTGGAACATGATTATATTACATTATGAGAAAATCATTATCCTTTGGAGGAAAATTGGTGGCATACATGTGACATGCTTAGATTGGACCTCAAACCCCCCTAGGTGGACTAATAAGCTCCCAAACCACCTCAAACGGTCATGAATGGCCATGTGAATGTTGAAAAAGAATGCTTGGTCATAAATAATGGTCATGTAGGTGTGATGGAGTGCATGAGTGAGTGGGAGTGGCTCTAGGAAGTCATAAATGGTCCAAAATAGCCAAAAACACTCAAATACAATGCATGGGCACCTTAGGTCGAACTAGATCCATGATTTAAGGAGTGGGAGTGCCATAAGGGACCAAAAGGTCATTAATGATGCCACCCAATATCTTGGTTGACCAAAATGTGGGATCTAAGTGCAATTAATGGTCCAAACCCCCCAATAACGTTAGGAAGACACCATAAACCAAGCTTGGACTATGCAACATAAGTAAAAAGGAATGAGACTATGGTCCTAGGTGGTATGATTACTATGGTACTAGGTGTTATGATGTACTAATAGGATTATCCCAATACTTTATGCCACACCCTCTCTATATATAAGAGGGATACAAACTACACGATTTCATGTGTTATCACACTAATACATGCATGCATGACTCAATAAGGCTTACAAAACACACAAAAATTCAATTTCATATGGAAAATATTCACAACTTGGACCAAAAAACTCTTGGGTTTCAGGTACAGCCAATCATACACTCCCTACAGCACATATTCATCATTACAACATTTCTTCTCATGCACAAGAATCCTTCAAAATGCTTAATAAAAAAACAATTATTACCATCACTCCTTCATAGCAATCATATGCCCAAAAACTATTACAAGCCCAACATAAACCCTTTTACATCTCATCATAATGATTCACTTATTTTCCTTTTCCTCTTGAATGTGCCTTCACTTTGAATTTCTATATTCACCTATCATTTGTTAGATTCATGGATTCTAACAAAATAACTTCACCATCATATTGAGGTCGTGAATCTAAATATAAATATTAATAATAATAATTACAAATAACTTAGCACACTTTCAAAACATTATCAAGATAACCAAAATCATACTCAAGTAGTATATCTGAAGCCTTAATTGTGCTTTCACTAAGATCTTACCTTAGCACCTCAAACAATAATCCAAATTACATGATATAGTAAACTCTCCTATAAAGGAATACCATTCTCATCGTTACTAACAAAGTGGACTTAGCTCTCTTGAATTTTTTAGATCTCTTTTTTCCTTACACTTTGTACACACTGGGATCTATGTATCTCTCACATTAACTCCCAACAACTTGTTTGAATCTCCATTAAAACAATAGTATACACAATACCACGCCAATTTCCTCAACTTGATAAGGACGCCACGATGCATCCTATTTATTTGACAAATGGTTGTTTCATGATTATTTTTTCTTCCTTTTCATAGATCTATAGCTACCAAATAAATATGTCCTCTGATCATTTCTATAAGCACATGAACCCTATTATTATTTCCATGGCAAATAATGGCCCTAACACCAATAAATCCCACTTCTCCTAGTTGTTAACACAAAAATGTGTGATAACTATTTCCTAGCAACCTTGACTTAGATTCTTCTCAACATAGTTCATGCCCATGAAAATATTCCACATACGAAGATCTACACAAAATAATGGCTACCACTCCATACTAACCACCATGCATTTTCGCTAGTTACATAAACATCCAAAATTTGTATCCATAAAGTAATGAAATGGGAAAAAATAGAAGTACTGCAAGAACTCGTGAACTCTACCACTGACCATGTTGATCCCAACATGGACATGCAATAGATACATATGTAGAAGGGTGTGCATGACCGGTCTCCTAAAAAAAATTCTACAAGTGAGTTGAAATAGGTTGCTCTGATGTCAAACATTGGTGGTTTCCCTCCTTTAAAATGATAGATGATCGACATGCAATTAAATTTCACACTTGTAGTCATTCCAAGTGGTCCTACATCATCAATATACCATGAGCATATTTCACACATTGAAATCACTGGAAATCCTTATGCATGAGTCAACTACACTCACTTGAGAGGATTCATCCACCAATGCATTATATGTAGATCTATAGATATCAAAGCAACATGTAGTTCTTAGGTGCATAGTAATTTTATGCCAAGCATGGCTCCTCTGACAAAATAAATTCCTCTCACCAAGCGAGATTCTTTGTGTAGGTGAAGGTGACTTATCAATTTGACCCAACATATTTAGACAAAATCATTTGGCAATGATATAATTTTTTCTATTCTTGGTGGTGCTTCTATTCATACCATGGTAGGGGATTTTATTCATCTTTATGAAAATAAAAATCAAGCACAATTGTTCCTTCTATTCAATTGTGTGTCATGTTGGAACCTAAGGTTATATAGGTTCATTACACTTTTGGATCTTCTAGAGACATTCAATTGATAGACAATAGTTGATTAGAAGAGTAGTTGACTCAAGAATTAACTAATCGATCAACTAATCAGTCAACTAAATGATTGGCGAGAACATGGCTGACTCGACTACAACAATCGACTAAACTATGGGACGTTGTGTAATTCATGGAAACAATTAGAACCAATGACCTCTATTTGTGGAATAGGACCTCCTCACCTCTAGGGAGTTTGTTATATATGGATATTATAAAACAATGTCCTTATGGGTTGTGTTGATATCGATTTGTCAATATTAAAGAATCCATTGGGATGTTTTGATCATAATGCGTTGTGATTAATAGCTATAATTGTGTATTTAGAGACCACCTCCTTTCTTGGAATACAGTTCCCTAGTTCTGTTATTTTCTTTTCTATTCTATGGTTCAAATGAAGAGGTTCCCCAACATGTTTTCAAAGCTATTTATTTTTACCTATCTTGTTGTCTACAAATCGTGTTGAGTTTGATCTAGGGTTGATCAAATATAGGATGAATTTGTTGACTTATTCCTCTCCTTTAAATTGGATAATATATGCTTGATCATAAGGACTTCCAAAATAAAACCTAATATTCTCAATAAATACAACTATGTAATCTGGGAAATATATCTTGAGACTTTGTTGAAGACAAAGGGATTTTGGCAGTATACAAAGGTCACTATTCGATATCTTATGTATGATTAGGCTAAGTTTGTCATTGATTGAAAGAAGGATGAGTTTATTTGGGTCACCATAACTTACATTTCAAGGGATATTTGCTTTCATATTTGCAGGAACGGTTGTCCTCATGTCTCCTGGAGTAAGTTGAAGTCATTGTTCAACATTGTTAATGAAATTCAATTAATACGAATAGAGAAAGAGTTGATCCCTATGGAACCCATTTCAGTTGATAGGATTCAAGGATATTTATCTTGTATCAAGGAGCTATAGTTGAAATCAAGTGAATGTGGTAAGGATTTTCAAAAGAAGGATGGGAATATCATGGAACTGGTTTTGATTCCGATTAGGGAGGTGACATTAATCACTGAATGTTCATTTCAGGATATGTGCTTCAACTAAGTTCTGGGCTCTTGGTATGGTTATGTAAGAAATATAAGGTAGTCTCTCTCTCTCGACTACATAAGGAGAATATCATGGAGTTTTCAATGCAAGTACATAGGCAATTTGGATTTGTCATCTTTTAAATGAGCTTGGTTTTGCAATTCAGGCCTCGATTGTTATCCATTATGATCTACAAAGTACAATATAAGTTGTTGATAACCCCATTGCTCACAACAAAATGAGACATGTTGAAATTCATTTTCAGTATTTGAGACAGCTTGTGAAGGAAAATATTCTCTCACTTGTTTATTGCAGGATAGATGATGATATTGTTTATGTCTTTATGAAGCCTTTACCAAAAGCTAGGTTTGTAAAAAATTGGGCTATTCTTGGGATTCAGCACGGATTCAGGAAGATGCAATTATGAGGGGATGTTCAAAGAACATAATTCAACCTCCTAAATATTCCAAGTGTTGTGTTGATGGGGGTGTGTTGGGATCTAAGGTTATGTAGGTTCATCACACCTCTAGATATTCTAGACATTCAGTTAATATACAAAAGTCAGCTAGTAGAGCATTCAATTAGAGGCTTGAATGAGTGATCAACTAATCGATCAAATGAATGGTTGATGATGTTGTGGTCAACTTGACTATAATAGATGAATAAACTATGGGACCTTGAGGATTTCAACGAAACGGTTAGAACCAATGACCCCATTTAGTGGACCAAATTCTCCTCACTTTTAAGGATATTGTTAGATCCGGATACTATAAAAGGATGACCCTATGGGTTTTGTTGATATCAATATGTCAATATTGAAGAATGTGTTGTGATGTTCAAATCATAATGCTTTGCTCTTAAGTGTTGTAATGGTGTCTTTAGACACCACCTCTTTTATTGGAATATAGTTCCCTTTTGTTATTATAATGTCTTGAGACCTTACCCCTAATCAATAAGTCATAGGATTTGGTTATGTTTTGATAGGTCATAGGACTTGGTTATGTTTTGATAAGTTCTAGAGGACTTGATTATGTTTTGAAATAAGTCATGAAGACTTAAACCTATGTGTGATGTTAGGCATCATGAACACAGGAACACTTTATGTGATAACAATGATATTTATTTTATAATGTTTTCTACCAACTTTCTATTGGACAACTTGTTAAACAAATACCAATCTTACTAGGGGATATGACTTGTAAGAGTGATTGAAACATAAGAAGAGAAATTTAAGAAAAGATGAGAAAAATAGTAATTTATTGAATTAAAGAAGTGTTAGGAAAACAAAATAAAACCCTAAATACTTTCCCAAATCAAGAAAAGATAAAAAGAAGATGAAGTAAAGGGACATGCTACTCATTATTTCCTTCTAGCAAGTTATATTTCTAAAAAAAAGGTTAGCCAAAAATAAAGAGGAATCCATTATGTAAAAATGATTAAGTAAGCTAAGAATGAATAATATATAAGGGAGATTACACAAAGCAAATCTGCGCATTCTTATAGAACGGGTCTAGCCTGGTTATCCTATTGAGCGCTCATTATTTATGCCATATTAATTAAGGCTTGGGATGTGAAATCGTGGATTGGAGAAAGAATATTTTAAGCAGAAGACACATAGTTGATTAAAGTGATCCTACTGGAAAGTCTACTTAAGAAAATATCTCATCATAATCACCCCCAAGTTTTAGTCCTTAGTAAGCTTGGCTTGGCTTGAAGGTGATCTCTACAAAAGTTGTGAGGTTATAACCTAATGCATAATATAAAATTGGGAGGAACATACTTGTTCGTTGGATTGGATTTACACATAAGTTTTATTATTGTTGTTTTTCCTTTATTTTTTTTAAGTTGATATTTATCATTGTTTAAATTGTGAAGAAAGTAATTGTAATTTCCAAAGAAAGATTATTATTATTTCTTGTTTAAAATCATTTCAATATGATTTGAAAAATATATAGGAGAGATTGCATGTTATAACTTTATGTTCTTTATTTGTATATGGTTAATGTTCTATCTTTCATGACAGAATGGGGTTATTAAATATATAAAAAAAATATTTATGTTTATACTTGCTATTATTTTTAAGCATTTCAAATATTTTACTCAAAGAGAGTTAGATTATTTATTTATTATATATCTTTGAGGATGTTAATAAGAGTTTGTACTATTTTATAAGTTAAGCTGCCAAAAGAAGATAAATGTTTATATTATAAAATAATTATATTAAATTATATTTTTATTTAATTAGAATTTAACAATTTATTTACCAGTTTTAATATTGTAAATAATTAGAGATAATTAAGTAGTAATACTATTACCAGATAATAATAATGCAATTAATAATTACGAGTTTGGAGAAAACTCCACTGAATAACCATGGGCATAAACATGATTTTATTCGTGGGAAACATAGGGCCAACACCTATTGCAACCATGATTACAATAAAACAAAATTATAAGCATATTAATAAACAATGCATTTGGGTTGGAACTCTAAGGATTTTGAAAGTCATTTATAAATAAGTATATATAAACACTGCATTATAAATATGATGCATAACTTCGCAGACAAGTCGAATATATATATATATATATTCCATTTAATTATACAAATTCTGAATGAACCGTAGGTCGAGCCCAAGTGCCACGTTTGGATACATAATAGAATTCAAACCTCGAACGATGTTTATGCTAGAAAGTTCTTAAACATAATTACAACTCATAAGGATTTGTAAATACATAATATTTAGAACCTGGGTAAAGGAATGAGAGGATCCATGGATCGCTCTCAAAACCATAATTTTTATAATTAACTAGAATTATAAATCAGAACCACAGTAGAGAAAAGAAGACTTAATCTATATGTGACAATTAAAGAATTATTTGTCAAGTAGAACTTTCGTTTAATTTTTATATATGGTAATTTAGATATGTTATAGTTATTTTCTTTTATGTTCTATGGTTCATATGAAGAGGTTACCCAACATGTCCAAGGGAGAAACTTCTTGAAGAATTTCCAATTGCGACCCCTTAAGCCCTCTGTCCTCCTTGCCACCATAAAATAAAAGGCTAATTATATGATGTTTGTTTGAGAGATTGGTAGATCCACCAGAATATATGGGCTTGTTGTCTAACATCAATATATCCCCACTTTTCAAATCCATCAATGGTTCGAAATATTGTATTCCCTTTACATGTTACAGTGTTGATTTCCAAGCACAAGAGCAAACACAACAGGAATTCTTCTACACTTTTGAGAGCCATGTATGAATCTGGCACAAAATTTCCATCTTCTCAACAAAATAAAGGCAAGATGAAATTTGAAACTATAAAAAAAGACACGAATCTTCAAATGCACACCACTTTTGGACCCTTTGATTTATTATATGTAGCTTCCAATTTAGGAGGTATAAATGAAGGACCATATCTATTTCCTTTGGCATACAATAATTGATCTTCCAAATTCCTCTCACATAAATTGGAAAAATGCATATCAATTCACATTTGATCCTCTTCAATGTGATTTAATCAACAAAGTTCCAAATTAGTACGTGGAAAATATGCTTTAGGTATATTTGTTTATTCACACATCTCTATCAATGCATTATGGACAATCGAGAGCTTTCATTCCATTCACAATCTCTAAGATAACCACATCATTTTCATTCTCACAATCATTTTTTTTCTCAGTGGCAACAACAATCACACACATAACAAAGTACCAGAAACACACATTAATAAAACATTGCATATTAACTTGGGCATGAGAAGATTTAGTATATTTTTCAACAAATTCATTACAGGTGTCACACAATTCTTTCATCCAATATTTGAATTAAAACTTTCATCACCAAATATTTATGTCAGGCCATTCATCCTTTTACAGAACACCTTGAAATAGACCTGCAACATGAGAAACATGAAAATATTTGTATTTTTTTCTTGAAATCATGAGTTCATTCTAGAAGTCTCTTCAAAATGACTATTATAGATCTCTAGTAGTTGACCATGACTAATAGCTTGGGAATTTTACAGAGGGGATGGATTCGATGAACTATTGGGTGATGAAAAGTTTAATGGGAAGTGTACCAATGTTGACTCAATAAATTTAACTGCAACAAATAACTTCATTTAGTTAGGAAGCTATGATCCACCATTATTGAGAATTTATCGATAACTAACTTGGGTACTGAAAGCTTGTGTATGTATTTCATATATAAATATGATGTAAGGTAGAAGTCTATGGGAGTATGAGGTATGACAAGCAAGAGATGAGAAGTATTGTATTGTACCGACTCGAGTTTGTCGGTAATGTACAAGTGTAGTAAATTTATGCTTGATTTGTAGCGATCTTGTAAATCATTGTTGTAAATGTTGGTAAAGAGTGTTGCTAATAAATGAGTGGTAATAGGGTTCCTGCAAGAAGCTTCTACCTAAATATGATGCAATGGGAGCGTGCGGGCAAAAAAAAAAAAGAACACGCATGCACCCTTGGACACATGCACACGCTCCTGCCTCGGCATTGAGGAACCTCCACATTGAATTGCCAGTGCGCACGTACCCCTAATAGCAGCACGCACACGCACCTAATGACGCACTCGCATGTAAGTGTGCGCACACGTATTTGGACGTGCACGCATGTTTTGTGTGATCACATACAAGGACGCGTGTTTTAAAAAAATAAAAATAAAACAGTGAATAGTTTTGTTTTGTTCACAACACACCCGCGAGCGCGCAAGGAGGTGAAAATGACCCCCAAGGAAGCGAAAATGACACCAAAGGAGCCCAAAGAAAGTGTCCAAGCTGCCTAAAATGACACCCATGACATTGGAGTAAGCAAGATGGAGTAGGAATGTCATTTTTTTGTTTATTTTAATGTTTTTTATTGTTTTTCAAATAAAATACAAAATAAAAAAAAATTGCAAATAAATTGAAATTGGTAAAATTTGATATTGCAGATAAAAATTACCTAAACATAATGAAAAATACCAATGAACCATCCCAAGAAAGGAGTGAAAAAAACCAACCAAAGGACCTAAACCCCAAATTAAACAAAGAAAACCACGAATTAAATGAAGAAAAAAATGAAGATGAATTACACAAGGATTTAAACCAGTTAAGAATATTGAGTGATGAACTGAAGAACACCAGGGAACCCTCTCAGGTTTCCCTCACCACATCACTGCAAAACATAATAGATTCTATCAACATTTTCCACAGTGAGATAACCAATTTGAGCCAATATAGGGATCGAATGAGAGAACATTATAGCACTGGTATATCCAAAGAGGATATAAAAAACCTGAACTTCACAAAATCCCAACTATGGAGCAAATTTACAGATCCAAGAACAGGATAGCCTCCAGATGTGAGGAAGAGGTGAGTTTGCATGGACTAGTGTAATCTCCATCCATGGAGAGAAAACTGGAGGAAGAGATGGTTCATGGTTTTTGAAAAGCCTCCATGCAACAATGTCGAGGTCCCACATTTTTTTCTCAGGAAAATGTGGGTTTATTTTTTGTTAGGGTTCCATGTGAACTACTTCAAAATTGCTGATTTCCAGGGCATCGGTTTTGTCTCAGCCCAAGATTGATCTCATGCCCACTAGAACCCACTCAGAGGACCTCCTGCACCTAGGCGAGATCCAAACCCGCTTCCTCAACCTCTTGGGTTAGGTAGCGAGATAGATGAGATCCATAAGTTTGTTAGACATGCCACACAACACCTTCTTAGGCATACCACATTTGTCATCAAAAGAAGGTTGGATTAACTCTCCTCCCTATGGCGCATCTTTCTGTCGAAGCAGAATCCAATTCTGAGCTTTTTCAGTTTTGGACCCAACACTACTGCCGAAAATTAGGGATTTCTACAGAAGTGGAATTTTTTAGTGAGCCTAGACCTGGATTGATCTCCTCCACAAAATTGAAGTTTAGAAATCAATATCAAAGCATTTGGTTGGATAGAACTCCGGAAAAGCAAAACCCTAATCTGCTCCTAAACCAGCACTACAGAATTTCAGCTCCGAATCCAGATCGGACATCTTGACCTGGTAAGATCTAAATCTTTTGTATTTCCATTTGAGGTTCTCAGTTAAGATGTCTCGCTACAACAAGATTGATGAAAAGCTTGAGGGAGATGATAACTTCCGAGCCTGGAATTATAAGATCTCCCTGGTTCTAGAAGAAAATGAGTTGGACTCCTACATCCATGAGGAGGTTCCAGTTCCAGAGGAAGATGAGTCTAAGGCCTTACATAAGAAGAAGTTGGTTATGGAAAAGAGGATTATTTATGATTCAATCAAGGATCACCTCATACCATAGGTGTCCTCCCTCAAGACACCTAAGGCTATGTTTGATGCCCTAACCAAACTGTTTGAAGGGAAGAACATAAACCGGAAGATGACTCTAAAGAACTAGATGAAGAATGTAAAGATCTAGAATGAGGAGACCATCCAGTCATACTTCACAAGGGTATCCCAGATCAAAGAAAAACTTGAAGTAGTAGATGAAGAAGTGGAGAATGAAAAAATTTTGATGAAAACCTTGAATGGTCTCCCTAGGTCATGGGATTCTTTCATCCAAGGAATCTGTGCTAGGAAGAAGCTAATCAAGTTCAGTAGACTGTGGGAAGAATTCTCACAAGAAGAAGCTTGAATAGCAGCTTGAAAAGAAAAGATGGGAAGTGAAGATCAAGCTCTCATAGTACACTCCAAGAAAGGAAGAAGGGAAAATCATCATCACCAAGGTAAGAATTCTCATCAGAAAAATCATTTTGTAAGAAGGGATCCATCCAAACTCAGATGTTATACATGTGATGAAAGAGGACACTTTGCTAGAAGTTGTCCCATGAATAATAATGGATCCAAGAAGAAGAAGAACTCCAAAAGAAGGCATCATGCTCACACTGCTGACTCTGGAAAGTCTATGAAAATGAAGGGTGTCTTGTTTGTATCGGGACTAAAGAAGAATATTCTCTCCATATCAGCACTGGATGCAAAAAGCATGAGGGTTGCATTTGTAGATGGCCAAGTCCTCATGTGGCCAAGAGGAAATGCTATTGACGATGCAATAGTAATTGGAGAACAAGAAGGAGGATTATACAAATTGAAGGGCCATCCAGAACAAGCTTTGGTCCATGACACAGTAGAGCCAAATGAACTTTGGCATAGAAGGCTTGCACATGTGCACTACAAAGCACTACCACTTGCAAGCAAAGCTATTGAAGGTCTTCCATAAATTCAAGCAAAACATGGAGTCTGCAAAGGATGTGCAAAAGGAAAGAATACAAAGAAGAAATTTCCAAGTAGCAAGAGCAAGACAAAAGGAATCTTGGAAATCATCCACTCCGATGTATGCAGACCAATGTCATCAAGTTCACTAAGCGGGTATGTATACTATGTTTCTTTCATTGATGAATTTTCTAGGAAGACATGGATTTACTTCATGAAGAACAAATATGAAGTTTTCAGCAAGTTCAAGGAATTCAAAGCCTTCATCGAGAACCACACAGAAAAGAAGATCAAGACCTTTTGATCAGATAATGGCGGAGAATTCACATCAAATGAATTCAAAGACTTATGCAAAGATTCATGGATTAAGAGGGAGTTATCCACTCCATATAATCCACAACAGAATGGGGTTGCAAAAAGGAAGAATAGAACTATCATGGAAGTTGCAAGAGCAATGCTTCATGGTCAAGATATTCCCATGCATCTATGGGCATAAGCTGCTAGAACAGCGGTGTATGTACATAACCATACTCCACACAGAGTACTCGAGAATAGGACACTTGAAGAAGTCTTTTCTAGCAAGAAACCAAAAGTCAACCATCTCAGAGTATTCGGCTGTCCAGTGTACATACACATTCTGAAAGAAAATAGGACAAAGTTAGATCCTTCAGGAAAGAAGGATATATTTGTGGGATACTCTGAAAGTTCGAAGGCTTACAGAATATACTTCCCAGGATTCAAGATAATCGACATCAGTGGGGATGCAACATTTGATGAAGACTCAGCTTACAACAAATCCAGGAAGAGACTTGCTGAAGATCCTGAAGAATCAGAAGCACCCAGAACTCATGACACAACCATGAATGAAGAAACTCAAGAAGAAGATCGAGAATTTCAAGAACCTCAAGAACCTGTAGATCCACCTCAGGAGAATAATCCTCACAAGAGGAAACCTGCTTGGGTACGGGAAGCTATCCAAGGTGCGGAAAGATATGGGTCTCCAAAAGAGAATCACATAGAAAGAAAGAGGACTAGGTCCTCCTCCGGGTATGTAGCTTTATTATGTGATTTCATCAATAAAGAACCTTCCAATTATGAAGAAGTGAAAGAACGGAAAGAATGGAATGATTCTATGATCTAAGAGTATCAGTCGATCATGAAGAATGATGTTTGGGATGATGTCCCAAGACCAGAAGGGAATTCGGTTGTAACTTCCAAATGGATCTACAAGATCAAGCATGCTACAGATGGCAACATAGAGAAATATAAAGCAAGATTCATGGCTCGTGGCTTCTCACAGAAAGTAGGAATATATTATGAAGAAACCTTTGCACCTGTAGCCAGATACACGTCCATCAGATCAGTACTTTCTCTGGCTGCAGTGATGAAATGGAAGATACACCAAATGGATGTTAAGACTACTTTATTGAATGGTGTAGTGGAAGAGGAAGTGTATGTAGAGCAGCCACTCAGTTTTGAGACACATGACAGGGAGTCTCATGTGTGTAGATTGAAGAAATCCCTGTACAGTTTGAAACAGGAACCCAGGACATGGTACGACAGAATTGATGCCTTTCTATCCAGTTTGGGCTTTACCAAGAGTAAAGAAGATTACAACCTTTAATACAAGGTTGAATATAGAAACCCAGTGATGCTCCTACTGTATGTAGATGATCTATTTGTAATAGGTATGGATGGGTTGATTGCTGATACGAAGAGGAAACTTGTTGTTGAGTTCGAAATGAAGGACTTGGGTATGATGCACTATTTTCTAGGCATGGAGGTGTGGCAGAATGTGGATGGAATCTACCTCGGATAAGGGAAGTATGCAATAGAGATCCTAAAGAGGTTTGAGATGATGGACTGCAAGGCCATGACCACCCCTATGGCATTGAACTTGAAGCTATTGAGTGATGCTTCATCAAAAGCGGTTGCTGCTATGATGTATCGTCAGATGATTGGGTCCTTGATGTACTTGACGAACACGAGACCAGACATTTGCTTTGCTGTGAACACTTTGAGCCAGTTTCTGACACATCCAAGACATGTTCACTTGATTTCTACAAAGCATATTATGAGGTACCTGAGGGGTACAATTAATTATGGGCTCAAGTATGAGGTGAATCAGAAGATTAACCTGGAGGGGTATGTTGATTCAGATTGGGCAAGAAGTGCCATCGATAGGAAGAGCACTTCAGGGTGCTGCTTCAGTATGGGATCAGGTGTGATCTCTTGGTTTAGCCTGAAGCAATCCTATGTGGAACTGAGTACAACTAAAGCAGAGTATGTCACAACTTGTTTAGCTAGTTGTGAGGTAGTATGGATGAGGAAGCTATTGTCTGATTTATTTGATCTCTAGTTGGATGCTACTTGTATACATTGTGACAACTAGAGTTGCGTGAAGTTGTCGAAGAACCCAATGTTCCATGAAAAGTTGAAGCATATCGAGATCAAGTATCACTATATCATGGATATGGTGCAGAGGGGAGCAGTGAAGCTCCAATATGTTGCGACGGACGAACAGATAGCTGATGTGTTGACAAAGCCATTGGCTAGGGTGAAATTTGAATACTTCAGGGAGAAGCTTGGTGTTCTCCAGATTGAGGTTCCCTCCAAAGGGAAGTGATGAGTCCGTGAGCCATTCTGACATGGTGAGAGGATTGGTTCCTTCCATGGTCAGATGTAAGGGTTGAGCCATTATGTCATGGTGAGAGGATTGGTTCCTTCCATGTCAGATGTGAGTGCTGAGCCATTCTGATGTGACTGTAGGATTGGTTCCTACATCATCAGATATAAGCAATGAATGCCATTCTTGGAATGGAGGCACCTGTTCAGTTACCAGGAAAGCTTAGTCTGGGACTGAGGGCCATTCTGATGTGACTGTAGGATTGGTTCCTACATGATCAGATGTGAGTGCAAAGCCTTTCTGACATTGGTTGTCAAATGTAAGTGCAGAGCCATTTCGGCATGGAGGATTGGTTCCTCACATGGTCGAATATAAGTGCTGAGCCTTTCTGACATTGGTTGTCAGATGTAAGTGCAGAGCCTTTCGGCATGGAGGATTGGTTCCTCGCATGGTCGAATGTAAGTGCTGAGCCTTTCTAACATTGGTTGTCAGATGTGAGTGCTGGGCCTTTCTGACAGGGTTGTGGGATGTGTTCCCACATGGTCATATGTGAGTGGTGGGCATGCCTTTTTTATATGATTATAGGATTGGGTCTGACATGATCATATATAAGTGTTGGGTGGGCCATTCTGACTTAGGGTCAAATATAAGTGTTGGAAGAAGACCTACATGGAGGCTAGGCCTACAACCAACATGAAAAAGGGCTGGCTCTGTAGAACTTCCTGTGACGAGAAGAATCATGAGATAGCACCCATGATGATCCAGTGATGATGATCCAGCAGTGATGATCCAGATCCAGTGATGATGCTCCAGATATGATCCTGATCCAGTGATGATGATCCAGATCAAGATGAAGATGACTTGGAGATAAAGATGACTTGGAGATGAAGATGACTTGGAGATAAATATGACTTGGAGATGAAGATGACTTTGGAGATGAAGATGAATTGAAAATGAAGATGACTTGAATATGATGAGGACTCGAGGATGATCCAGATGATACAGAGAAGAAGACTTGTGCTGATAAAATGTGTAGAGAGAATACCTTCCTAGTGTTTTTTTTTTTTTGACTAGGGGAATCGAAAACTGGGGACGGGCTGGTACTCGCGTGACACGGGGTCTAGGGATCCAATCCCGCTACCACTATAAAACTAGGTGTAACCACAGTTCTTGAACCATGGCACATGGGACAATTTGGGGGGGATTTGAACACATGACCTTCCATTTACAAACAATTCCATTTACCACTTGCTCTGCCCCCCCACGGGCAAGAATACCTTCCTAGTTAAGAGGGAGTGTTGATGTAATTGTAACTTCAGAATGTATTCACTTGTATTTCTTATGTATTGTACCCCGATGTTTTTTTTGGGATGTGTTTGTAATGTACTTGAGTCATGTCATGCTCCAATGTTCCTATCGGTAGTTTCTATAATGTAAACAAGTCATGTCAAGTCAATGTGGGAAACCCTCCTATTGGTAAAGGGTTAAATTCCCCGCAGCTTCGGGGCACTAGGGTTATTAGACTCTCTTAGAGAAGTCGGCCCTAGTAGGTCATTGTCAAGTCAGGAATTAGTATAAATAGAGAGTGAGTCTCTCTATTTATCACACACTCACTCACACTCAATTGTAGCGCATAGCTGAGGAAGAAGAAGACACTAGGGCTAGGAAGAAAGAGGCTACTGCTGTCGGGAGATCATCTTACTTTTTTGGGTTTTACTTTTGGTGTTGATTCTATCTCTGAGGAAGTTGTGGGGTTTTCTCCATTTATGGTTTCCCCGAGGAAAAACAATGTGTTCATTGTCTCTTGTGTTTGATTGTTGTGCTTGTTATTCTCTTAGTTAAAGATCCTAATATAATGCTAGCTTAATGTTAAAAATCTAACAATAACAAGTTGTTTCTTCAAAAGAATATGTATTTTCTAAGGATGAGTGGTGAAGACTCGGTTACAGAGCACATGAATGCATTCAATAATGTGATTATTCATTTTTTCTATGGATATTGAATTTACTGAGGATAAATTTATCAGTCGATTATGTTATTCTCCAAACTCATGGGATAGCCCGGTTGTGGCTATTAGAAGAAATAAGAACACATTGAATCTCTATTGTTAGAGGAGATGAGGAAAAAGAGCATGGAAGGGTTGACCTAAGATTCCTTTATGGTAAGTGGAGAAAATAAAATCTAAACGTGCATAATTCGAATTTAGCCACAATGAAATAATAATTGAATGATGACTTTTACAATACGTGAAAAGACCTTTTATAGGTCTAAACACACCATTTCAATGAAATGGTGTGACCCTATCATCTACTTAATTAATATTACATTCAATATTTAAATTAATTGCCCATAAATATTTAGATACATAACATTGCCGCTGTCTATTAGAACACTTTGTCCTCAAAGCAAGGGTAAAGATGGATATTGTATACGAAACTATTCTATCTCCCATGATGTGTCTTCATCTGGAAAATTCTTCCAACTAATGAGATATTCCTTGAGTGTTCGAGAATGAAACCTTCTTTATCTGGTTGCAATGCTTGCCTCTAGTTCCCAAATGACCCTTCCTTCGTCATCTAACATAGGAAGTATTGTTTGCACCATTTGATGTTTCCCTAACATTTTTTTTAGACATGATACATGGAAGACATTGTGGATACGAATTTTATCAGGTAATTGTAATTTATACGCAACTTGATTAATCTTCTTGGTAATACAGTACATGGTCCATAAAAATTTGGGGCCAACTTGTTTTTTCCTATGTGTTTAAGAGATACATGTTTATAGGGTTGAAGTATTACGAACACCCAGTCTCCTACTTCAAATTCTCTTTTGGTTCTGCGTTGATCTACTTGTTGCCTCATACAGTTTTCTACCATGACTAAGTTATCCTTGAGCAATTCAATCATTTTTTGAGATTTCTCTAGTTGGTTCCTTACTTCCGGAACATTAGTGTCGTTTAGAACTAACTCCTTCCAATTTGGAGGTTCATACCCATATAAATCTTGGAAGGGGGTCATTTTTGAGGAGGTGTGGTATGTTGAATTATACCACCATTCTGCTAAGTGTAACCATTGAGACCAATCTTTTTACTTATCTGTTACAAAACAATGTAGATATTCTTCTAAGCATTTATTTACGACTTGAGTTTGACCATCTGTTTGGGGGTGGTAAGCTGAGCTCATATTGAGTGATGTGCCTACTTGTTTGAAAATTTCCCTCCAAAATTTTCCATTAAATTTTGTATCTCTGTCGTTGACGATGACTTTTGGGAAGCCATCTAATTTGTAGATATTCTTGCAAAATATATCTGCAGTTTGTTTTTTCATGTATGTTTTTTTATTGCCATGAAGTGTGCAAATTTGGTTAATCGATCTAACACTACAAGGACTTTTTCCTTTCCTTCCGACGGAGGTAACCCATCAATTAATTCCATTGATAGCTCTTCCTAATTCTGGTTTGGAATGTGTAGGGGGTGGAGTAACCCCGGGGTTAAAACATTTTCTCTTTTGTTTCTATGGAATTTGTCACATTCTACCACATATTGATAGATATATTTTTTCATTCCCTTCCATAAAAATGACCTTCTTGCATTATAATAAGAATTGAAGAATCCTACGTGTCTTGTGGCTGTTGAATCATGCGATTCCTTCATTACCTTAACCTTGAACCTAGAGTTTGAGTTTAAATATATCCTCCCCTTACACCAAAGGACATTGTTTTTCCATTCAAACTTGAGGTCATGGTTGGAATTGTTAATTATAGTGCTTGTTTCTCGGTCCTTGGCGTATTCACTTCGTATTTCATCTAGCCATTCTAGAATTGCGACTGAAATAGAGTAAGAGGTAATATCCTCATCTTTAATGGAGAGTGCATCTGCGACTACATTTTCCTTCCCCTTTTTGTTTATTATTTCCATGTCTAAAGAAACGATTTTTTCTATCCACTTTTGTTGTTCTGTGGAAAATGTTTTATGTTGAAGTAGGTATTGAAGACTATTATGGTCTGTGTGGATCATGAATTTTCTCCCTAGGAGGTATTGTCGCTACTTTTCCAATGCCTGCATAATTTCCAACATTTCCTTATCTTATGTAGACTTCAATTATTCTCTCTTGTTTAATATCCTTCTCTCAAAAGCTATCGGGTGTTCATCTTGCATTAGTATTGCCCCCAACCTATAACCTGAATCATCACATTCTATTAAAAATGGTTTGGAGAAGTCTGGGGTAGCTAGTACATGTGTCAAGGACATAATTCCTTTCAAGGATTTTAAACATGTATTTGCTTCTTCACTCCACTGGAATGAATTCTTTTTTAGAAGGTTGGATAAGGGTGTTGTTACGTGCGCATAATTCCGGATGAATATTTTGTAGTATCTAGTTAGCCCAAGGAATCCCCTTAACTTGGAGATGTTAGTGGGTTTGGGCCAATCTGTGATTGATTTGATTTTTTATGGATCTACCTTGACTCCTTCTTTAGATATTACGTGACCAAGATAGCTCACTTCTTCCTTACCAAACGTGCATTTGGACATCTTGGCATAGAACTGATTTTCTTTCCTTCCATGTCTTACTGTTTGTGAGGATGTCATCAAAAGAAACTAGTACAAACTTCCTTAGGAATGGATGAAATAGGTTATTCATGGTTGCTTGAAATGTCGTTGGAGCGTTAGTTAGCCCAAAATGCATTACCTTAAACTCATAATGTCCTTCATGTGTCTGGAAAGCTGTCTTTGCCACATCTTCTAGCCTTATTCTGATTTGGTAATATCCCGACCTTAAGTATAATTTTGAAAAGTACCTTGCGCCATGCAGCTCGTCCAACATTTCATCGATAAATGGAATGGGGAATCTGTCTTTAATAGTTATCTTGTTTAGTCCTCTGTAGTCGATGCATAGCCTAAATGACCCATCCTTCTTTCGTACCAGTACTACCGGTGCAACATAAGGACTCCAACTTTCTATAATCACTCCACACTTCAGTAAATCATGGATTAATATTTCAATCTCGATATTATGATGGTGTGGATACCTATAGGGTTTAACATTGATGTGGATTGATCTAGACTTGATTTCGATGACATGCTCGATCTTCCTTTCTAGTGGTAACTCCATGGGGAGATATTTGAATACCTTTTTGTACTTTTGGATTAGTCCTTGGATCTCTGGTTGACTGGGTTTAACCACTTCTGAAGTTAATAATTACATCTCTTGGAATTGCATGACATACGTTGGTGCTCCCTTTCGAATTAGCTTCTCTATTTTGTGGGATGACACAATTTTTGTGTGAGGGGGTTGGAATCCATACGATTTGTATTTTTCTCCTTGCCACTTAAACTTTATAAAGTGTTATTGGTGGTTTGCTGAGTAGGTACTGTTTGTGCCAGAAATTGTTTCCAAGGCCAAAGAAACAAGCCAACACAATCTCAAATAAAACTCAATAAAACAAACTAGGTTTAGGGTTTCTGAAATTTTTTCTTGGTTGTGAACTTTGGGAACAAATAGGGAATACACTCATGAGCAAAATAATAACTGAATCATAAGCAAAAGAGGACAAAGATGCATAATATATTCAACCAGACCCAACAGAACACAATATTGAAGTTCATTCATAAAAGACAAGCATCACTAGCATATAAACATAAACCAGTAATGAATATATCAATTAAGCAACTAAACAAGCTGAAAAATGAAGCCAACACAGAAATGAAGGGTGAAAAGTGTCATATATCTCATAATTTCATCATCAAATGCCTACAAGAGTTTTGATACTTAACTCATGAACAAGTCTGAAGGCCTCCTGAAGCTATCCCAAAAATCGAACCCTTCTTTAGTCCCTCTGTCCCTCTTTTATAATTACAAAGAAGTAGTTCTATCTCCCCTTCATTAGGTCAAAATTGAAACTACCCAGTAGTTACATTAACTAATTAATTCAACTAATTGACTAAAAATAGCAAATCGGATTCCTGGCAAATATGACGAATTTCTGGAAAATAGGTGTCAAAGAAGCTTCCATATCTATCAATTCGTGACACTTGTGTAAAAACTGAGAGAGGTTTTTGTAATCGGTCCGTGGTGGACAAAAACCTCTCTTGGTTTTTAAAAATTCATCTTAAATCAATCAGAATATTCCCCACAAAATGAACACTAAAACAGGAAAATATTAAATATTTAAAATCCCTGAAAAATAGGCTGCAAAAGTTAAACTGAATCTTTCAAACCGTGACAGCTGTTGCAAAACTGAGAGAGGTTTCTGTATATGGGTATCTTATGAACAAAAACATCTTTTTGGTTTCAAAAATTCCTCTCCCTTAGCTCGTGGTCGCCATTTTACTTCAATAACCCAAAACAGGAAAAACTGAGCAGAATTCTCAGTGATTTGTGCATTTCACTGTAAACTAGATGCTGCTTTACTGTTATATATCTCCATAAGTGTTTACCAACATATTCTTTGCACTACAACTGATGATGAAGCTTTAGATATCATTCAATTTGTTTATTCAAAAAGATTACCATCTCCAGCATATATACTAACCCCTGTGTATTAATACCAAAATTAATCCCTCAAATCCTGCTAGTATCACTGATAAACAATCTCTGCACAGTAAGATTTTTTGGCATAAATTATCTCAGCTACTAGCTTCTCAGATTAACTGAAGACTGCTTGTCTGTTGGATGAGAAGATATATATATATATATAAAACATAACAATCTCCAATCTATTCTCTTTATGCTTCCTGTAGTCTTAGCATCAAAAATGGAGCTAGGTATTCATGTTATCTCAGTTGTTCAGCTCCTTCATCTCACTGTGTATAAGTAGCAGACTCTTTTGTGAAATTTAAGCCTCATAAAATGCACAGTTTTTTACCCCGTCCTCTTTCAGACTTTGACAAAAGAATGGTTCAATATAAAGCTATTTTTCAATCTTTCACTTAGCAGAGCATCTCAGAATGTCTTAAACGGCTATCTCTTCAACAGGAATCCCTTTTAGAGACATAATTTAATGCTTCCCTTAACTAATTTTGACAGAAACGACTTCAAAGAGAAAGCCCCAAACTAGGCAGACATTAACCAGTTATCGCGGAATACCCTTTTTATGCGCTGCTGTAGCTGCTTAGAACTGTTGCCTGAGTTGTCAAATTTTCCACCTTAACTATACAAATGTCCTTCCACTTCCAATTTTATTGCAGGTGGCAACACCAAGAAGCCCTAATTTCCTGTAACCGTGAAAAACCTCGACCATGTTCTGAAACAGCAACTCCGGCTTTTTGGAAGATGTCTTCATTCCAGCGTCTCCACCAGCTCCATAATATTTAATTTAGAATGTCTTCCCCGAAAATCTTTCCTTATTTCGTTCACTATCATCATTTGCCATAAATTTGCATCTAGTTGCCAGAACAGTTGCCAGAATATCCCTCACATGAGACTGACGCCTATTTACATGAAAAAAAACTTGGCAAAACATATATCAAACATGACCAATGATTTATTTAAAACTTTAGGAGTGAAATCCCCAAAAAATCGGACTGAAAAATGACCATGCTGGCAAAAAACGATTTTCTTGTAGCGCCGCAATGTTAATTTTTGGCAGTTGCGCTACCAGAATAATTTAAACTCAATTTTGGCACTGTTTTACAACTTTTTTCCATTTTGCATGAAGTTTACGTGATGTTTTAATGATCGGTATGCTTTTAATATGATTTATGAGTCCATTATTCAATATTATGACCTTTAAAAACCTTTCAATAATCTAAGGGATCAAAAATAAAATCAAAAATCAAAAGGCAAAGCTCAAAATTTCACTTGAAAACTAAAAATCTCCTAAAAGAAGCAAAAACCAAACTAAAACAAATGAGTAATTTGGAATAAAATGCCAATCAAACATAAAATTTTAAAGAAACAAGTTACTGACTTAACAAGTACCTAGTGTTTGCAGCCATTGAATTCCTAATACTGCATCAAATCCTCCTAAGGGTACTGCGTAAAATTCTGACTCAAGGTTATAGTCTTGTATTTGGAGCTTAACTTTGTGGAATTTTCCCACTTTTTCGATCTTCTTTCCATCTGCGACCATTACCTTCGTGTTGGGTACTGGATATATGAAAAGGTTAATCCTCCTTGCAATACTTACATCAATGAAATTATGTGTACTTCCCGTGTCGAATAGGATGACAACATTGTTATTTTTTATATGCCCTTTAAGTTTTAATGTACGTGGTTGGTGTATTCCTGTTATGGCTGCGATCGATATATTGGTAGTTTATTCATCTTCTTAATATGACGAAGGATTTTGGATGTCACAAGTTTCTTCTATGGCGTATTCATCGTTGTCTGACTTGTCTTCCTCTTCTGCTTCACATTGACATAAGTTCTTGGTGGTCTCTTTTTTTCAAACATCTCTGCCTTGGGTCCCACTTCTCTCCGCAATATTTACACTTTCCTTATTTCATTCGTTGGACTTCTAAAGTAGGGTTTTTGTCACTTCTTAGATGTGGTGGATGGTATTTGGTTTCGTTTTTGGTATTTTGGACGAACCTTCGATCTTTATCATGGTTCATGTTCCATGTCTTTTTTATTTTTTCCTCAATGATTTTTGTTTTGCGTCTTTCCTTATCCAAGGTTGATACATTTAGTAGTTCTAGTTCATCCCTGATATAGGGTTTTAGTCCGTACACATAAGTTTGTAGGCATTGACTATCTGTGAGTTCCAACACACATGTCGCAAGGGATTCCCATTTTTTGGTGTATTCATCAACGTCACCTTTATGTTGTAGTCTGGTGAGTTTTGCGAAGAAGTGTTTTTCTTTTAAATATTCAAACCTCTTAAAGAAGTCATTTTTTAACATATTTCAAGTGTGCTTAGTTGTCCGTTTTGTAACCTTCCACCACATATATTAGTTGTATTCTCGGTCTTTTAGTTGCATTGAGTCATATTTTATCATTTCTTCGTCGGATGTGATATTGTGTATGGAGAAAAAATCTTCTTCCTTGTTGATCCACGCCACACTCTGTTTTGTGTCGCCATTGAATTTTGACAATTCTAACTTTGGTTTCATTTGATATCCACTTATTTTTGGAGGAGAGAGCAGTTGTTCATGATTTGGAGAGTGATCGTGATCGATCTCTTCTTGTGGAATTTCCCTTCTGGGAGGAATTGTCTTATGATGGATTAAACTTGAGGATGGTTGGTCTTCCTTTGACACCTTGCCAACTAATCTGGCAATTTTGTCTTCTAAATGCTGCTCGAGTTTGCTTAATACGGATTCAAACAATATTGATATTTCCCTTTTTACTCCTTCCATCTCCCAAGATACCGCTTCGTTGACTTATTTTTTTACAGTTTATGATAATTTGTTTTTGTTTTTGTGTAGTTTTGCTTTGATTTGGCTGAGTCTTGAGTGTAAACCTTCGATAGTTTTGGAATCATGGGCTTGGTTTTTTTCCAAAATATCTATTCTATCCTTAATTTACTTAATTTCAGACATACTCCTTGTACAAGGAGGATTTTTTTTTGTTTACTAAAGATGGTGAGATTTAAAGATAATAATTAATTATTATATTAATTATTATGTAATAAAAAATATTTATTTTATTATTTGTTTTAGTAATAATAGAACAAAGTTTTGAAATATTATAATATTTTTTGTTTTTTGTTTGTTATGCAGGTTAATGGAGGTGGGAAAAATGGAGGTGGAGTCACGTCGTGGTGAGGAGGATGGTGGAGCGACGACGTGGATTATGACGATGACAGATGCTGGAGAGAGCATAGGAGGGAGGGGAAGGCATGAGGTGGTGGCGCAGACGTTGGAGGAGGGAGAAACAGGTCATGGGTGAGTGGTTGTGACGAAGATGGAGGGTGGGTTTGGGAGCGACAACATGGCTGATGAGGATGGTGGTTGCTGAGGTGAGCACAGGAGGGAGGGGGAGGTGCGACGTGGGGGCACAGAGTGAAAGAAGATGGGGGAGGCAATGTGGTGGATCAGATGGACAAGTGCGGTGTGGGAAGGTGGAGAAGCGCGATGCGATGGAGGTGAGTGTGGTCATGGAGGGTGGATGGGGGAGTGCAGTGGTGGAGTGCGAGTGTGAAGGTTGGAATGGCATGGGGAAGAGCGAGGAGAGTGAACAATGAGGGAAGCACGAAGGTGATGGGAGAAGGTGGTGAGAGGGTGAGGAAGGAAAAGGGATGGAGTAGATGGGTGGTGGAGCGGATGAATGGAGGAGTTCAAGGAGCCAAACATGGCTTTGATACCACTTGGAGCAAAGAAAATATAAACCCACATAATTCAAATTTAGCCACAATGAAATAATAATTGAACGATGATTTTTACAATAAGTGAAAAGACCTTTTATTGCTCTAAAAACATCATTTCAATGAAATGGTGTGACCCTATGATCAACTTAATTAATATTACATTGAATATTTAAATTAGTTGCTTATAAATATTTAGATACATAACAGTAAGAGGTCATATGGTAGAAAGAGGAAAAGGTAAATCCTTTAGTAGGAGATAAAATTCGATGGGTAGATCTAATACCATATCTAAATCTCATGGTATGATACGATAAAATGCTAGCAATGCAAAAAAAATTGGGTATTATAAGTGAGACTATAAGTGGAGGGAATTCAAGAAGATAAAAGGATCCAAGGAAGCATACTTGAATGGAATTAATCCTTCAACTAAAGAGAAAAAGGATGCGTATTTGGCCGTGACAAGTACAAAGTCAGATCATGATTCTTGGTGGATCGACTTCGGTGCATCATTTCACATGACACCACATAGAGAATGGTTTCGTGAATATGAAAATTTTGGCAATGGTGATGTTCATCTAGGATATGACTCACCAAATATGATTTCCATACGAGTTAAAGTTCCATTATTATTAAAATAGGGAAGGAGAGGAACTTTTCCAAGTGTGTTGCATATCCCAGGTTTTTCTCCAAACCAGTTTTTTTCAGTAAGATGGGGAATGCAAGTGTGCAATATGTATTTGATAAATAAATGTGTAATATGGTGTGAGGAGTGATGGTACTTATGGGATAAGTCAATATTGGAACACAATACAATCTATTGGGAAGAAAAAACACCAATGGATGCGTGACTATAGTTTTTATTGAATATGACAATATATCTTTCTATCTAGCCGACTCAACTATGTTGTGCATCAACAGATGGGACATATTGGTGAGAAAGTACTTCATGCTATGAAAAATAAATGTATAGTCGAAGGTATCCTTGACTGTTATGAAGAAGTATACTTTTGTGAACATTTCATTTATGGTAAACAATGTCTTGTAAATTTCTCATCTGGGGTCACTAGGGCCAAGGAAATAATGGAGTTAATACATAGTGATGTGTTTGGAATTGTAAGAATCCAATCACTAGGAAGGACATAGTATTATTCTATTTCATTGATGATTTATATAGAATGACATGGTTCTATTTTTTAAGAAAGAAATATAGGGTTTTTAAGAAATTTCAAGAGTTAAAGATCTCATACAAAATTAGTCTGAAAAAATATCAAAGTGTTGAGAACTGATAATGAAGGAGAATTTTGTGGTAAGGCATTTAACCATTTCTATAGAGAGAACAACATAGCTCGACAAAAATAAATTACTTAAAGCCGCAATATAATGGAGTTGCTGAAAGAATGAATATAGTGTTGATGGAGCAAGTGTGGCGCATGCTCAGAGGTGTAGGTACAACACAATAAGTATGGCAAGAAGAAGTAGATATGATATGTTACTTAGTGAATAGGTCATCATCGAATTCTTTGGTCGACGAGGATCCATATGATGCATGGGTTGGTAATAATCCCTTTATTGCACATCTCATAATATTTGGGTGTGATTCCTTTGTGTGTGTACTAAAGGAGAACATAAAAAAACTACACAATTTTGATAAACACATATTCATCGAGTATAAGGATAGAGTGAAGGTGTATAGGCTATGTAATATGTTCACAAGGAAGGAATTTGATAGTAGAGATGTGATATTCACAGAATTCAGAGGGAATTTTGGGGTTCAAGAGGTCAAAGAATAAAAGGAACTAGAAAAGTAGAAGTTTGAAATAAATGATGAAAACTTGGATTTAGATAAGTTGAATGATTCCGATGAAGAGCTTGAACAATAGAATATGGACATTAGGACGATTGGTTGAGAAAAACAACAACCCAAAAGTTACAATCCACCATATTTTTTTCTCTACTTTTCAAACTATCTACCACAAAAGATGATCCCTAGATAGTAAAGGAAGAGATCGACTCGAGAAACTTTAAACCATGTAAGAGAGACATGGAAGAAGAAATGGATTCCTTGAAAAATAATAGAACATGGGATCTATTCTTATTACCAAATGGAAGGAAACCATCAAAAGTAAGTGGATATTTAAGAAAAAAATGAATGCAGCAAGACAAATTGAGAAGTAAAAGTCTCGAATTGTAACAAAGGGATATTCCAAAGTCGAGGGAGTCGACATTGGTGAGATCTTCTCGCATGTTGCTAAATTAAATTCTATAAGGGTACTAATTGTTGAGTTTAGTTGTCATTGATGTCAAAGAAGTTTATTGATGTCAAAGGAGTTTAGTAATAACAAAGGGATAACCATAAGCATGGTTGATCGATTCTGTGTCTGAGAATAGAGTCAAATGGATATCAGTAAGGTGTAGGAGTTAGAGAGTTAAAAGAGGCCAATCAAAGATGTATCGTGCCTAAGGATATCAGAATGCAGGGATTCTAAGAGGGAAACAAGAAAGTGATCAATTGATCGATTCTCTGATAAATCGACACTACAGAGAAAAGGTGAATTAATCATTTATATGATCAATCAAAAGAAGATTTAGATTAATAACCATTGAGATTTCACGAATGGAATATATCTTGTAATAAACTTGTTGCAAAACGAATGATAATTGATCGATCACTATAAGGATCGATGATGAACCAGTAGGCCTAATTCTGTACAGGTATTGATGGTTGAGAACATGGTGAGAGAAAATCCATGACTGTGGTTGAATTTCACAAGTTAGAGTTGTGAATGAGATAAATTGACAATCCTCATTCATATGCTTGAGGATCATGTGGTGGAGATCTGAAGGGGCTCCAGATCAACGACCCAAATGAATTTCGCAGAGCAACAATTTAGGAAGATAAAAAAGAGTTGGGCTTGCGAAATTAGAAGTGATCGTGGAAAAGAACCTTTATGATCAACGACAGAGGTTGATCGTGGAACCAAATCAGCAGTGGTCAGTGATTCCACTGGGAGAACCAAAGCGGACAAATAAAATCCTAGTGTGCACAGAATTTTAATGAAATCCTCCTTATGTTATTTGAATTCCACCATTGATCTTAATCCGATGATCAACAGTAATTCCACTGATTCAAATAGCGAGGTGGTTAACAACAGCAGCTGGATGCAAAATTTATATGAAATCCACTTCACTTTGTTTGAAATCCACCGTCAATCTAAGGAAAGTCATATCCAATGGTTGTTGGTCATTCCACTGATTCAACTGGTAAGGTGGTTAACAACAGAGGTTGGATGCAGAATTTTAATGTAATCCGCTATATAGTATTTGGATTCCATCATTGATCGAGGTGGATTCCATCATTGATCGAGGTGGATTCCATTGTCTAATGGTATTAAACGATTTTGTTGATTCAACTAGCAGGGGAATTAACAGCAGAGTGTGGACACAAAATTCTTATGAGATCCACAAATCTGCATTAGATCGTAGATCGATGGTAAGGAGTGAACCTGCTAGAGAATCAACAATTCAGGAGAAATTCAGAAGGCTGAACGTGGAAAATGAGAAATCAAAGTATGAAATAATATGGGTTTCTGCAACCCTAAGTTCGACAGTAGAATGCAGAAGGTGGAGAATTGCAAATGAAACATTTGATTTTTTGAGAACCCGTATTCCGCAACCTGCAGTCTAGATATCAACGGTCACAAAGAGATCGAAGGATATCAATGGTGCGGAAAGGTTGGTGTGGAAATACAACTGCAGAAATTGCGAAAAGACATCTACCAGTGGAATGGAGAAGGTTGAAAGCAAATGACAGAGAATCATGAAAAGAATTTTGGAAATGTCATAGTTCCACAACCCGCAATCTAGGAGATCGGTGGTCACGAAGAGCTTGAAGGAAATCAACGGTGCAGAATGATTGAGGCAGAAAGCTAAGTGCGTAAATACATTTTGAGAAAATTCAAAGTTAGGAAATCCACATACTGCATCATGTCTTAGATCTATAGTCAGGAAGAATCCCGATATAAAATCAATGGCTCAGGATGGTTGCGAAAATGGAGAATGTGGAAGGTCACAACTGTAAGATTCATGAAGATGCATGATCAATGAAATGATGCAATGGTGAAGAAATGTGTCTGCAAGAAGCATGAAGGTATTTATTGACAGAATAATTGAAGGAAAGAACTCATCTCTGTGATTACAAATGAGAGATTCCAAGAAGTGAATAGTAGACTGATAAAAATCAGTCCAAGGTGGTAGGGTGGTGCTAGGGCAGGCTCTAAGTATGCAAACGGTGTTGTAGCATCCTTTTCTATTGTAGAAAACATAAAACCAGGGTGTTGTATCATTCTTGTCTATTGTAGTAGGTAGAAACCTAGGGTGTTGGAGAATCCTTTCCTGTTGTAGTAGGCATAAACTCAGGGCATTGTTGCATCCTTTTTGTAGCAGCAGATAAAGCAATTTTGTAGATTCATCTTTTTTAATGAGTTTGAATTGGTGGTTTTGTCTATGAATTTTCCATGATAAAATTTATTTCTTAATCTGTTTGATTCAGTTTGTTTTTTTATTTTTAAAAGAAAAGGACAATACTAATTCACCCCCCCCTCTTAGTATTGTGGCATAATCCAACAATTGGTATCAGAGCAAGTTCATAGGCTACAGTTTAACCACTGGAAGGTAGTTCCTATTTAAAAACCAATATGGATCAACAAGAAGGTTTAGCCACCAACATACCTCCATTATTCATAGGAGAAAAGTTCCATACTAGAGTGTGAGAATGACATGCCATCTGATGTCCCTTGGATGGAAGGTTTGGGAAGCAACTGATAAACATTATAAAATAGATGACCAAGAACCTACAGACCCAGAGGAACTAGGCCAATATGAAGGTAATTCCAAATCTCTAAATGCAATCCTAAGAGGGTTGACAAACTTTGTATTTACAAAAGTTATGCGATGCAATACTGCCAAGCAAGCCTGGGATAAGTTAAAAATTATCTATGAAGGAGCATCTAAAGTCAAATAATCCAAGATTTAGACATATAAAGGGAATTTTCAAAGTCTTAAAATGAAAGAAGAAGAAAATATTTGGGAATACCTTATAAGAGTAGATGAGGTTTTCAATGCTATTAGAGGTCTTGTAGGAAAATTAAAAGAGAGAGAAGTTGTGAGCAAGGTATTGAGAATGTTGCCAATGAAACATGACTCAAAAGAATCCACCCTAGAAGATCGAGATGATCTTAATCATGTGACAATAGATGAACTAAATGGAATTCTCATTGCATATGAGATGAGAATAGGACTAAATGAATCCTCAAGGAAAAAAGCAGCATTGGACATTTTAAAATGTTTTAACTATGGAAGAATTGGACATTTTTCTTCAAAATGTGCTTACCCTAAAAAATATGATAGTGATGAGAGAGAAACGTCAAAATTGAAAAAGGGTAAAATAGGAAACAAGAAGAAGTCCTATGAGAAAAATAAAGTTGTCTATACCATGGAAGATAGTGAAGATGCAGATACAAGTGAAGATAAAGAAACTAAAATTCTATTCATGGGTCTAGATACTCAAGCTTCAAATAGTGACTCAGATGTAGAAGGAGAAGTAGACTTAAGAGTTGACCTTGCTAGCGCTCTTGAAGAACTTGAGAAATGCAGAAAAAAAAGAACAAAAAGTCAAGTCATATCACTAGTGAGTTGGAAGCTCAACTTCTAGATGCCAAAAGGGTTGAGGAGGACCTAACTGTGCAGCTCAAAAGAAGAATACAAGAATCTGAGAGACTTGAAGAATAGATCATATAATTCAAGAAAAATCTTGATGAAGGATCTATCAAATAAAAGTTTGAGAATAACTCAAGGATTCTAGATGACATCCTGAAAAGCCAAAGAGAATCAAGTGATATATCTGGCTTGGGTTTAAACAAAGAAAAGAAACCAAAATTTTTCTCTTTCACTAATCAAGGAGGAAACGAGAAGAGCTATGTTGAAGCACTAAAGAGTCTAGTTAAAAAGGAAGAGAGCAAGAAATCTTCCCTAAACTCTCAAGATAAAAACAAAAATAATATGGTGTCGAAGAGACCAAATAGATATCTGCAGATCTTGTTAGGTCACTATTACTCTTGTAAAAACTTTGGTCATAAAGCCTTAAATTGGAGAGCTTTTGGGAATGTTCCTGAATACAAGAAGAAGTCATCAAGTAATAAACCAAAAGGAATTCATAACCTTTTTACACTTCTTCAAAAATATGACATAGAATGTTCCAAATGTAATAACCATGGACATCTGGCAAGATATTGTAAACTGATGACTTCTACAAGGAAGAATGTTGCAATTAAATGTCAAGACACAAAACAGAAGAAGTACTAGAGGGAAAAAGAAGAAAAGGAAAGTTCCATGATTGCTATATGTGCAACAAAAAACCAAAAACTATGGAACTTGGATAGTGGGTTTTCAAAACATATGACCGGTGACCCAAACAAATTCATAACAATAAAAGATAATAAGGGTAAAGTCACTTTTGGAGACAATTTGTCTTCCAAGATAATTGGCAAAGGAACAACTATTGTCAATAACAATATCAAAGAAGAAAATGTATTACTTGTAGAAAATATAAAGCTTAATCTTCTCAGTGTAAGTCAAACATGTGATCAAGGGCACACTTGTATTTTTTACTCTGAGAAAGGTGAGATTGGGAAACAGGACTCAGGAAGAGTTGTTGGCACTGCTATAAGAAATTCAAACAATATATACTTCCTAGAAAATGAAAATCAATGTTTCTTAAGTATGGTTGATGAAATTTGGTTATGGCACAGGAGGATGGGACATTTAAATTTTGACAATCTTGTCAAAATAATTAAGAATGAAGCTGTAAGAGACTTTCCTAAAATTGTAAAACCCCTAAACTCAGTTTGTAGACATTATCAACATGGGAAGCAAACTAGACCAGTTTTAAAACAAAAGAACATATGACCTCAAATCCTCTGGAAATAGTGCACACAGATCTCTGTGGACCAACAAGAACTAAAATCCTACAGGGGGGATATTATTTCATGTTTCTCATTGATTATTACAAAAGGATGACTTGGGTGACATTTATCAAAGAAAAATAAGAAGACTTTGAGAAGTTCAAAATATTCAAGGCAATGGTTGAAAATGAGACACATATGAATACCAAATTTCTTAGATCAGACAATGGGGGAGAGTTTACTTCAAATGAGTTTGATGAGTTTTGTGAGAAACATGGAATAAAGAGACAATTTTTAGTTGCAAAGACTCCTTAGTAGAACAATGTGGTTGAAAGGAAAAATAGAACAGTCCAAGAAGTTGCCAAAACAATGCTCAATGAAGCAAAGATGTCAAATGCATATTGGAAAGAAGAAATATACACAGTTGTCTATATACTTAATAGAGGACAAATCAGACTGAATAAGGACAAGATCTCTTATGAAATATGGTATGGAAGACTAGCCTCAGTCAAATATTTCAAATTATTTGGTAGTAAGTGTTACATTAAAAGGAATGAGGATGATCTTGGCAAGTTTGACTCTAGGACTGATGAATATTTCTAGGATAGTCATCCTCCAAGAAGGCATATAGGTGTTTCAATAAAAGGTTTCAGAATATTGTAGAAAGTGCAGATGTAAGAATGGATGATATAAAACCAAGAAGTCATGAAAATGCTGAAAATATGAATAATTAAGACTTACAAGAGGACAAAATTACTCATGATGAAGAAGGAGGAATATATAAGGAAGATACACAGGAAAGTGAAGAAGACTCCCCAAGACCTGATACAAAAGTTCCATCTAGAAGGATATAGAAGAATCATTCGGAAACACAGATATTAGGTGACAAAAATGTTGGAGTTAGTACAAGGAGACAACTAACATTTAATGAACAATCCCTACTCTCAATAGTGAAACCTAAGAATTTTACAGAAGCCAGCAAAAGTAATGAATGGGTCAAATCCATGAATGAAGAATTAGATCAAGTTTAGAAAAACAAGACCTGCGAACTTGTCCCAAGACCTAAAGATAAGAATTTTATAGGGACCAAATGGGTTTTCAAGAACAAATTCAATTAGGATGGTCAAGTGATAAGGAACAAGGAAATATTAGTATGTAAAGGGTATGCTTAGGTAGAAGGGATTGATTTTGAAGAAAATTATGCCCATGTGGCAAGAAGTGAAGCAATCAGAATGTTTCTAGCACTCTCAAGCCATAAATACTTTAAAGTATATCAAATGGATGTCAAGTATGCATTTTTGAATGGAAAGATAGAAGAAGAGGTTTATATTGAAAAACTCGAAGGTTTCCTATGATCAGAAAACATAGACTATGTTTGCAAACTGAAAAAAGGAACTCTATGGTCTCAAACAAAATCCAAGGGCCTGGTTTTCAAGGCTGGATAACTACTTAAAACACCAAGGATTTAAGAGAGGTGCCACTGAAAGTAATATTGACTTAAAAATCGAAGACAATATTATGATCATTGTTGTTTTTTATGTAGATGACATCATATTTGGAAGTAATTTGCAAATACTAAGTGTAAACTTTGCTTCTGAAATGAAGAAGGAATTCAAAATGTCAATGTTGGGTGAACTAACATTCTATGATCATTTAAGATGGAAGACTCCAGTTAGTACTCCTATGATCACAGGTTGTAAATTAAGTAAGGACAATGAGTCTCTGGAGGTGGATCATACCATGTACAAATCCATGATAATCAACCTGCTGTATGTGACAACTACAAGATTAGATGTGATGCAAGCTGTAGATTTGGTTGCTAGATTCCATTCAAACCCCAAATAAAAGCATGTAACTAGATTAAAAAGGATTTTCAAATATTTGAAAGGTACTATGGAGCATGGGTTATGGTACCCAAAAAGTCAAGACTTTATTTTAAAATCATTTACTAATGCAGATTGGGAAGAAAGTGTGGATGATTGAAAGAGTACCAGTGGAGCAAAGTTCTTCTTAGGAAATTGTATGGTTTCATGGTTAAGTACAAAACAATCTTCCATTTCACTCTCCATAGCAAAGGCTGAATATATTGTTGTTGCACCATGTTGCACCCAGGTCATTTGGATGAAGCAAACACTAGAATACTTACTTGTGAAGTATGAGCACCCAATAATAATAAATTGTGTTAATACCAATGCCATAAGTATGTCAAAAAATCCTGTCATGCACTCCAGGATAAAACACATACCAATAAAATATCATTTCCTAAGAGAATAAGTGTCCCAGAAGGTTGTCAAACTGGAGTATGTTGACACAAAAGAACAGGTTGTTGAGATTTTCACCAAGCCGCTACCTAAGGAATATTTTGAGCATCTTAGATAGAATATCGGAGTAATTCCCTTACAAAAATTGTAGATGAGGAAGTGAAATCTCAGGGGGAGATATGATGACAGGGGGAGTTTTCAGAAAGAAGAGAGACAAGAAATCCTCAATAACATAATAGGCTATCCTTTGTCATTAATGTCAAAGGAGAAGTAAATTAAGGAGTTGTTTCCATTAATGCCAAAGGGGGAGAATGTTGAGTTTAGTTGTCATTGATGTCAAAGAATTTAATTCATGTCAAAGGCGTTTAGTAATAACAAAGGGATAACCAGAATCATGGTTGATCAATTATGTGTCTGAGAATAGAGTCAAATGGAGATCAGTAAGGTGTAGGAGTTATAGAGGTAAAAGAGGCCAATCAAATATGTATCAAGCCTAAGGATATCAGAACGCAAGGATCCTAAGAGGGTAAGAAGACAAAGATCAAATGATCGATTCTCTGATCAATTGACACTATAGAGAGAAGGTGAATTGATCATTTCTCTGATCAATAAAAAGAATATTTAGATTAATAACCATTGAGATTTCATGAATGGAGTATATATTGGAATAACCTTATTGTAGGATGAATGATAATTGATCGATCATTGTAAGGACCGATGATGAACCAGTAGGCCTAAGTCTATGTAGGTATTGATGGTTGAGATCGTGGTGAGAGAAAATCCACAATTGTGGTTGAATTTCGCAAGTTAGAGTTGCGAATGAGATAAATTGATAATCCTCATTCATATGCTTGAGGATCGTGTGGTCGAGATCTGAAGGGGCTCGAGATCATTGACCCAAATGAATATCGCTAAGCAACGAGTGAGGAAGATAAACAAGAGTTGGGCTTGCGAAATGAGAAGTAATCATGGAAAAGCACCTTTATGATCGACGACAGAGGTTGATCATGGAACGAAATCAATGGTGGTCAACGATTCCACTAGGAGAACTAGCCCAGAAAAATAAAATCCTGGTGTGCACATAATTTTAATGAAATATTCCTTATGTTATTTTAATTCCAAAGTCAACCTTAATTCGATTATCAACAATAATTCTGATGATTCAAATAGCGAGGTGGTTAACAACAGCAGTTGGATGCGGAATTTCTATCAAATACGCTTCACTTTGTTTGAAGTCCACCATCGATCTGAGGAAAGTCAAATACAACGGTTGTTGGTCATTCCGTGGATTCAACTAGTAAGGTGGTTAACAGCAGAGGTTGGATGTGGAATTTTAATGTAATCCACTCTATAATATTTGGAGTCCATCGTAGATCGGGGTGGATCAACATCTAATGATATTAAACGATTCTACTAATTCAACTAGTAGGGGAATTCACAGTAGAGGATGGACGTGGAATTCTTATGAGATCCATAAATATGCATCAGATCATAGATCAATGGTTAGGAGTGAACCCACCAGAGAATCAACAGTTCAGAAGAAATGCGGAAGGCAGAAGGTGGAATGCGAAAGATGATAAATCAAAGTATGAAATAATATGGGTTTCGCAACCCAAATTATTCTAGCGGAATGAGGAAGGAGGAGAGAGGAAGGCAGAGAATTGAAAAAGAAATGTTTGATTTTTTGAGAACCCACATTCCGCAACCTTTAGTCTAGAGATCGACGACACGAAGATCTCAAAGGAGATCAATAGTGTGCAACAATTGGTGTGGAAAGACAACTATGGAAATCGCGAAAATATATTCGTCAGCAGGATGCAGAAGGTGGAGAATCACAAAAAGACTTTTGGAAATGTCACAATTCTGCAACCCGCAGTCTAGGAGATTGACGGTCACGAAGAGCTTGAAGGAGATCAACGTTACAGAACGGTTGAGGCGGAAAGCTAAGTGCGAAAATACATTTTGAGAAATGTCATAGTTATGCAATCCGCATACCGCATCCTATCTTAGATCTATGGTAAAAAAGAATCCTGATATAAAATCAATGGCTCAGGATGGTTGCGAAAATGGAGAATGCGGAAGGTCACGACTTGAAGATTCATGAAGAGGCATGATCAATGAAACGACACACTTGTGAAGAAATGCGTCCATAGGAAGCATGAAGATATTTATTGACAAAATAATTAAAGGAAAGAACTTGTCTTTGTGATTGTGAATGACAGAATCCAAGAAGTGAATAACAGACTGATAAAAATCAGTCCAGGGTGGCATGGTGGCGCTATGGAAGGCTATAAGTCTGCAAACGATGATGTGGCATCCTTGTATGTTGTAGTAGACAAAAAACCAAGTTGTTGTAGAATCCTTTTCTGTTGTAGTATTCATAAACCTAGGTTGTTGGAGCATCCTTTTCTGTTGTAGGAGGAAGAAACTCAAGGTGTTATTGCATCCTTTCTGTAGCAGCAAATAAAGAAATTTTGTAGATTCGTCTTTTTTAAGGAGTTTGAATTGGTGGTTTTCTCTTTGAAGTTTCCATGATAAAATTTGTGTCTTAACCTATTTGATTCATTTTGTGTTTTTATTTTTAAGAGAAAAAGACAATACTGATTCACCCCCCCCCCTCAGTATTATGGGATAATCCAACACAAATGTTTTAAGATGTAGTATTTGATCTTGAGATAGAATAAATGGATGTAAAGACATTTCTTCATGGGAATCTTGAAGATGAATTTTATATGAAGCAACTTGAACGTTTCATAGTGAAACTTGAGGAGGAGTTGGTATACAAAATGAAGAAGTCTTTCTATGGTTTAAACCAACCACCCAAGATTTGGTACCATAAATTTAATATGTAGATCTAGTAGATGTATTTGTGAGAAGTTAGGTTGATCACTGTATGTATGGAAATAAATTTTGAGAACACTTCATATACATAATTTTGTATGTCAACGACATGTTGTTGGTCGGAAATAACATGGATCTAATCAAGGAGGTGAAAGTGCAGTTGTCATCCAAGTTTGACATGAAGGATCTTAGTGCAGCTCATTTCATTCTTGGAATAGAAATAAAGAGATATCAAGTAGATAGAGGGCTCTAGTTAAATCAAAGTAAATACATTGAGAGATTTATTAAATTCTTCAAAATGTAGGAGTGCAAACCAATCAAGGTACTTATCCATGTTTGAGTTAAGTTATATGTTGAATAATGTCCTCAGACACAAGAAGAAATATAATACATGACACATGTGCCCTATGCTAGTGGTATATTTAGTCTAATGCATGCAATGGTTTGTACTCAAACTAATATTGCCCATGTACCAGGATTATTGAACAAATACATGTCGACACCTAGGAAGGAGCACTTAAATGCATTTAAGAGAGTTTTCATATATTTGCATGGCACAACCGATTATTCAATATGCTACCAAGGAAAACATGAAAATGACAATAAAATATGTGTATGTGGTTATTTAGACTACAAATGGAATACCAATAGATATATTTTTAAGTTATTCAATGGAGAATTCAGTTGGATAAGTACGGGGAATTTCATTTTTTCAATGTCTAATACTAAGGTTGAATACATCGTAGCCACTCATGCAAGAAAAGAGGTGGTTTGGTTGCAATTTTTTATTTTATAGGTTTGGTTAAAACAGTAAGTTGTTAGGTTGGATTGTGACAGTCAAAGTGCAATCTTCCAGGGAAAGAAACCGATTATTCAAAGGAAAAACGTATTGATGTGTAGTATTACTTTGTGAGAGACATGGTGGAAAACTAGAAAGTGTTGCTAGAAAAGGTAGACATTGTGAAGAATATTATAGACTCATTGACCAAGTTTGTAAACAATGAAACATATACTTAATGTAGGGAATCAATGGGACTTCTATCCCTACTTAAGTTGAATGATGGTCTAAAATCTCTTGTGTATGAAAATAAGAAAACAAGTGGGATAATGTTAGGTGTTTTATATTCTGTGCATATAAATTGATGATAAAATTTGATAGTCGACTAGTAGAAACTCAACTAAAATATAAGTCGATAAATGATAGATATGTATTTAATGGGTCAACTAGTATAGTCAACTAGTATTTGATGACAATTGGTGGATGGGGAAGTTGACAATAAAAAAGAAGGCATGGATTTGACAAAAAGTTGGATGGATAGAATCCTAATGGGAATTCAACTATGGTTGACTCAGTCAGGTCAACTATAAGAGAATAACTACATTTAGTTAAGAATTTATGGACTACCATTAATGATCATTTAGCCATAACCAACTAGGGTACCACAAGCTAGTGTATTTATTGCATCTATAAATATCATGTGAGGTAGAAGGATACAGAAGTATGAGGTATGACATACAAGAGATGAGAAAAACTATGGTTTACCCACTAGACTATATTGGTACTATAGAAGTGTAGTGAATTTATGCTTGAGATGTATTGATCTTGTAAATAGTTGTTGCAAAATGATGGTAAAGAGTGTTTCTAGTATATGAGTGGTAAATCTCACTGATTTGCTAGTTTTCCCTAGTATAGTTGTTTCCAAGATAATTTTTATGTACTATGTGTGATTTTGTTGTGCCATTGTTAATTTCTTTATATGTTTAACTATAAGAATCGTCATAAATGCTCGTTGTAAAAGGTATTAGAGCCCAATAACACCCCTCTTGTCAAAACCCCAAATTTTCACAAAAATTTAAAATTTTGGGATAACATAAAATGCTAAAACTGCGGTTTACTAACAGCTAAAGGTTAGCAATAAAAGAAATAGTTAAAAGATTAGTATTACATAATCTCAATT
Source organism: Pseudotsuga menziesii (assembly GCA_001517045.1). Classification (NCBI taxonomy): domain Eukaryota; kingdom Viridiplantae; phylum Streptophyta; class Pinopsida; order Pinales; family Pinaceae; genus Pseudotsuga; species Pseudotsuga menziesii. The sequence goes on from LPNX010963608.1 coordinate 229,837, forward strand.
ATGTTAACTCAGCAGTTTTCTTTTTGTAACAAGATTAAGTTTAACTTTCGCATTGTTTTTATTTCAGTTTACTGATGAGTTTTCTTTATGACCAGTAGGTGGAATCTGACTTTGAAATCCTGGGTTTACTTAGCATTTATGCTAACGCAGAAAGATTACTTGTTCTTACAAGTTTACAGATATGAATGATCGAGTAACGTTTTTTATTTCATAAAGTATCTAGCAGTATTTCTAACTACAATTAATAATCTTAGTAAATAAGCTGCTATATTTCAAACGAACTTGCGTGAGGTAAAAACAGTTTGTTTTCTTCAATTGTTCTTGTAAACGAAGTTTAGATGGTTGAGTTTCTTTATTTAATGTACGTAGCGACAATAAAATACTTTCTGTGGCTCTAAACTTGTAATTGTAGTTGCTTGATAACTTCTACTTTAATAAGCATTACTTGCAACGTTATACTGATTGTACTTTGAGTTATTATACATTATCATACCACTTATTTGAGTATCAAGTTGTTCGATATTTAACTTCTGTAGGGAAAGTTACAGCCTGTAAACTTTTTATAGTTAAGTTGATTAGTGTAAAAATGATAGTGTATTTTCATAAGAAAACGTTGTTATCTACATCTCTTAAATCTATGTCAAACCATGAGGTTCTATTGATTATAGACTCGAGAAGGATCAATCCATTTTAAATTCTTATTGTCCTATAATACTTTACTTATATTAAGTTACTGTCTACCAATAGCTCCTAAGGTTGATGTTTCTATAAATATCAACCTTCTATCCTATGCTAAGCACCAGTTATTTTGTGTAAGCATAAAACCATTCTACTAAGTATAAAGACATGGTAATTTACCAACAAAATGCCATGTTGAGAAACAACCAATGACTATTAAAGTCTGATCCCAAATAGACTATGTAAAAGAGTTCTGTATATATTATTTTACCATATTAGCCATCATTATCATTTATTTCCAATCAAACATTGGTTTTACATATATATATTATTATTATGTTTATAAACATACGATTCTGCCATTTAATTTGAAGCTCCTAAACAAGTCTAAACAACATTGATCTTGTAAAGAGTTTATGATTCTAATCTTTATTGTGCTAATCAAATTTTATCATAAACTCCACTAGAGTTATGGGTTTAGAGGAGTCTAGCCTTGCATTGACCATAATATATATAGAAACATAGAAATATATAGCTGTTCTATGATTTTGCACATTTCATCTTGGACTTTACATTGAACGAATAGTTATTATATTTTAACGTGGATAAACATGGTAATCATAATGTTCACATTATACTATTGACATTTGTAAATGATTTGAGGAATCATTTACACCCCAAACTGATTGGTTTATGAGTAAAGGGTCTGTTTTATAAATCAAATATAAACGATCATAATAGTATCAAACTATATGATTACTATACCTTCGATTGGTCAACGATCCGAGGTTTCTTGTTATCTAACGCCCAAACAACATTATGTTATAAACATATTATGTGAACGATGAACTTTATAAATGATTGATCAATATAGTTCCTACATTATTTGTTCACGAATCATTATATAAATAATTGTAAATTATTGGCATGCAGGTGACTATAGAGCTCGACCCATGCATTGTTTAATTTTTCTAGTGGGCACGTGGACTTCTCCTGTCTGTGCATTAGAGATATAAATTCTTTGTAACCCTACTCTTTGTCATTTCCCTCCATGGTTCTCGGGTCTTCGGCTCCTCTGCCATTCTCATGGCGGCCATGATACCCTTCTAGTTGTTAGTTGTGCTACGAGTCTTGATTTGAGTTGTTTCAACTTCCACTATTCAGTTTTATAACTCATTATTTGTATTGTGAGTTTTTATCTCTGTAAGGGTTTTTTGAGATTCATAGCATAAGGCTTACGACCTGTATGTGGCTCCTTCTTGTTCATCCATGGTCTGTCATTGCAGAGATAGGTTAAGATTTTCTTACTGTTGGTTAAAGCATTGCCCTTGTTGTAGGGTTTGAGAGTTTTGTTTTCACGCCTTGCTTGTTGGTGACAGCTCCAAATTTATTGTTTAGTTCTTTTGTGGCCGTTGCTCATGCTTATTCTTGCTATTGCTATCAGTGTGTCTTGTACATGAGTCCCCGTCGTCTCTGTCACTGTGAGTATGAAGGTTGGGCTTCTTGTTACGCTGGTTGCGGTGTTTTTGGTCCTTTGTGGCTCCATAACCTTCACCTCCAGGTAATGTAAGCATTTGAGAGTTTTTAAAACTAGATTTTGTTTTCAGTATTTAGTTCTGAAAGCAAGTTTTTAATTGAACTTTGATTTTCATTTTGCAGGTGACAGTTCGCATAACCCTTGATAGAAAACACTTCACAAAAAGACCGGCACTCTGGCTACGGGTAAGTCCTGGTTATCAAATGGCTTTCCCTACTTATGCAGTCCTTAGGGCACAGTTTCCAGTTGGAAAAATTTACGGCATGGTTGTTACCCAGTCTTGGGTTTTTGTTCTTCAGTTTACTAGTTTTGATTTTTGTTTAAACCCTTGTTTACATTTGGGTAACTCCGGCTCAAGCCGTGACTTGTAAATGTTTGTTTCTCGTTTTTGTACAATGTTTATATTTAAAGCCTTTACATCCTATCAAGCAATACACGGTTTCTTTTACAGCATAAAGATTATCCTTTGAGCTTAGACTCAATTTATCTTTAAGCTTTTATGGTGACTTTGTGAACTAGGGTTTTTACCCTATTTGCTTGTGAAATAGAAATTTTGTCGTATATTGATTATTTTGCCTAAAGAATATTATTAATGTCTTAAGACTATTATTCCATCATATTATATAATTATTTACCTACAGGCTCATAAATTCGAGATAGGGTTTCTTGTAGGTAACCCTCGTGTAAAATAAATTCTTCAATTTGTTCTTTAAGCTTTAGTTACTTAGTTTAATTGATTTAATTATTATTACAGGTATATAGTGTAAATTTCCAGTTATATTATTATAATTTCCCTTTCACTGTCCTTAAAGGACTGTAATAATTTATAACAGTTTAGTTGTTTAATAATAAATAATCCAAATAATTGGATTATCGCTTAAATGATTGTCATTTACTTATTTTGTTTGTTATTAGGGTTTCGACCCTGTATTTTCTTTTACAGGTATAACTTGTTTGTATAGGTTAAAATAAATAGTTCTTTTTATAAATAAACATTTATTATCATATTTTAGTTGTTTTAATTTAATAAAATACATATAGAGTTTATTAAAGTTTTTTGATAAGATGTACGTAAACTTTGTACTTTGTTTGTTCTTTAGAATTTAGTTATGATAATAACACTCTTGAGGTTCGAATAATTGTGGATATAGTCGGTTATTATTAACAGTAAATAAACTAAGTATTTCTTATTTAAATCTTTACTTAGCAGAATAAAATAAAGTGGTTTGTCTGAGTTATTTCTACTGCCTCTGCTACAGGTTAAAAATATAATTACAAGGAAAAGTATATTTATATATATAGAATATATCACAGTTTACCCTCCTGCATATTTTGATTTTAATCACAAAATAACGTATTGTGTAAGAATAATAACTTATTAATATGATAAACCTGCTACATGTAAAGAGTTATGGCTATTTCTTTTCTAGCATACTTACATCAGCAAGTTGGTTAAACAATAAATATAAATAAGATTACTCTGATATTATGAAATGCAAGTTGGTCAATGTTCTTTTCTGATAACAACTTACATACAAAAATAGATTACTCTGATATTATGAAATGCATAATACATCTATTCATTTCAGATTCCTATCATATCCTTCAACTATTTTAAATACACTGCCTATGCTGGAGTACGGTCTGGTCCTTCCAGATGTGGAAAAACGTAGGTTAGGATTATTTTACATCTATTTCAGGTTCATTCTTTCAAATATCTATAAGATTACTAACTCTAATATTTGCAAATAAACATTTAATATAACAATCAGATTCACTTTTTATCATTTAACATAGTAAAACAGAAAGATTGTAGAACCTTATTAAGTTGGACAACAACAGCGTTAGGAGGTCGTTCCTCCCTACCAACTCTTGGAGGGCGCTCAAACAACGTCTCCTCAGGACCCCCGAGCATGTTCGTGGTCTCCTTGGCTGAGAACTGGTGGAGCAAACAAACAATAAACTAGTCCAATGACTCCGTAATGATTCTACACACAGCAGTAAGATCCTTCAGCTGAAAAGCTGCACTAGATCACTTAGCAGTTTAACCCCTCAAACTCTTTCCACAAATTCCCTTGCCATTGAATTCTCTGAAGTTCATTCACCTGAATGGTCCCTTCTCTAGAATGAGTAGCCTCAACTCTCTTCAATGGGATTTTTTATAAGATTGCCTAGGTCTTTTGGGTCAGTTTGTCATTAATTGAGCCACCTGCTCTGATCCCACTTTCTTGGGGGATCATGACCCCAAATGTAGGGAGGTTGCCACCTGCAACAGTTGGAAGTATTTGAGGATGCTGCCAAATGTATGTTTGCTCTCCACCCACTCTCCTCCATTAACTTGACTAGTAAACACTCTTTTAACAGCTCTCCTAAGCTGTTGTCTCCACTTTTATTTAGTTATAATTAAAATATTCAGAAATACATTCAACATCCTTGACTCTGTTGAGTCATCAATTACAACTTAGCATAATATTTGACATAATGTCTTTAAATAAAATCAAATAAGATAATATTATTTTGGAAAAATTGGGGCATGTGACATACACACCCCCTTAGAACATAACATCGTCCTCAATGTTATTTATTCTTCATCCTCAGAAGTCCCCTAGAACAGAATTGGATATGCATCTCGCATATTACTTTCCAATTCTCAGGTGGCTTCTTCTGGACTAAGTTGCTTCCATTGCACCTTCACATGTCCAATGGTGCGGTTCCGAAGTGTGATCTCCCTCCACCCAAGGATACAATCCAATTCCACCAGAAAATCTCATTCTGGTTCCACATGTACATCATTCCAGTTAACAACATGAGTAGCATCATGAACATATTTCTTTAATACATAAATGTGAAAAACATTATGTACTCTTAAATTTGATGGTAATGCTAATTGATAAGCTACTTGTCCAATCCTGGACAGAATTTCAAATGGACCACAATAACGAGGTGCTAGTTTTGCACAACTCCCCAGTCTCATAGAGCTCTTTTTGGGCCTTACCTTGATGAACACATGTTCACCTACCTGAAACTCCTTTGGAGTTCTTTTTAAGTCTGCTTGAATTTTATGCCAATCCTGTGCAACCTTCAAATTACCTTGCACCTGTTTTACAATTTCTTCCATTTCTTTTAACAGCTCAGGACCTAATACCAATCTATCCACTAGATTACTCCAAGCGATAGGAGTATTACATTTCCATCAATACAAAATTTCGAAAGGACTAAATCTGGCTAATGTCTGGTAATTATTATTATAAGCAAATTCTACCAGATCCAAATAATCCTCCCATTTACCTGGTTGATCTTTCACATACATTCTTAATAAATCTTCTAGTACTTGGTTTACTCTTTCAATTTGTCCATCTGTTTGAGGATGGAAAGAAGTACTAAAATTTAATGTAGACTTTAACCCTTTAAACAAAGACTTCCAAAAGTTTCCTATAAATTTAGGATCTCTATCTGAGATTATTACTTTCGGTATTCCATGCAATCAAAAAATCTATTTTAGAAAAATATCAGCTATGTTTGCAGCTTTATAAGTAGTTTTAACAGGTATAAAGTGAGCTGCTTTGCTTAACTTATCAACTACTACCATGATATAATCATTTTGATTCTGATTTCTAGGCAGTCCAGTAATAAAATCTAGACTAATTATCTCCCATTTCCAGCTAGGAATGGGTAATGGCTGAAGTAATCCAGCTGGGTGTTGATGTTCAGTCTTCACCTGCTGACATTCAAAACACCTAGCGATATACTCTGCTACTTTAGTCTTCATATTTGGCCAAAAATATTCTTTTCTTAACATAGTTATAGTCTTTTGATAGCATGGATGACCTGAGTATGGATTTTTATGAATTTCATCTAGAATTGACAGCTTAACTTTAGGTACGTTAGGTACATACATCCTGTCTTTATATAGTAAATTTTTTTTTGCATTTAAACTGTATCCTTTACTTAAGCTTTCTGTTGGATTTTCTTTAGTTTTAGCTTGTAAACGTTGGTAAATTTCATCTTGTTCTATTCCTTCTTTAAGCTGTTCAACCAAATCTGTAGCATAAGTGCTGATAGCTGCTGCAAAATTCATCCTTGCATTCCTACTTAATGCATCAGCAACTTTATTTTCTTTTCCTTTAATGTGCTGAATTTCAAAATCATACTCGCTTAAGAAAGCTAACCACCTAGCTTGTATGGAATTTAGATTAGGATGATCTAACAGATACTTAAATCCTTTATTATCAATCATTAAAATAAATTTTCTACCAATTAGGTGATGTCACCACATCTTTAAAGCATGTATAACAACTGCTAATTCTAGATCATAAGTTGCATAATTATTTTCATGAATTTTTAATTTTCTTGACTCATAGGCAATAACATGCCCTTCTTGAGTCAGAACACCACCTAAGCTATCATTGCAGGCGTCAGTGCATACTACAAATTCTTTATTAGGATCAGTTATTCTTAAAATAGTTGTGCTGGTTAATAAAGTTTTTAATTTTTTAAAGCTTTCCTCACATTTCTGATTCCAGTCAAACTTCTTTCCTTTCTTTTGCAAAGAAGTTATCGGATTCACAATCCTTTAAAAAACATCAATGAACCTTTGGTAGTACCCAGTAATGCCCATAAAAGATCAAACATCCGTCACATCCTTAGGAACCGTCAAATATTCGATTGCCCTTATCTTTTTAGGATCTATTGAAATCCCTTCCTTGGTCACCACATGACCTAAGTACTGAATCTTATCCTTGAAGAAATCACATTTACTAAATTTTGTGAAGAATTGATGATCTCGCAACTCTTGTAACACAATCTTTAAATGTTCTTTATGTTCTTCTTCAATTTTTGAATAGATTAGAATGTCGCCGATAAACACGACCACAAACTTATCTAAATACTTATGCATAATGTTGTTCATTAAACACATAAAAATAGTTGGGGCACTAGTAAGCCCGAATGGCATGATGACAAATTCGTAATGACCATATCTAGTTTTGAATGTTGTCTTAAAGATGTCTTCATCTTTAATCCCGACTTGATGGTATCAAGACCTTAAATCTATTTTCGAAAACACCATGGCTCCACGTAGTTGATCAAACAAATCATCTATGCAAGGCAACGGGTATCGATTTTTAATGGTCTTCTTATTCAACTGACGGTAATCTATGCAAAGTTGCATGGTTCCATCCTTTTTCTTAACGAAGATGACAAGTGCCCCCCAGGGAGATACACTTGGTCGAATATAATTTTTATCAATTAGTTCTTTTAATTGAGACTTTAATTCATTAAGTTCTAGTATGTTCATTCGATAAGGGTTCTTTGAGCTAGGTACTGCACCAGGTACCAGCTCAATGGTGAAATCCAATTCCCTTTTCAGAGGTAGTCCCGAAATTTCTTCAGGGAATACATCAACATATTCTCTTAAGACTGGTATGTCTTCCAATTTTATCTTATCTGTCTTAATTAGACTCTCCTCATCGGTTATTATTACTGCATAAGCTTTACATCCCTTCCTGACAGCTCTCTTAAGCTGTAGGGAAGAAATCTGCCTTATGGTGGTTTTTCTAGGGATTCCTTTTACACTTACTGGTTTTCCATCACTGTTTAAACATGTGAAGGTTTTATCATAACAATTTAAAATTACCCTATGTTGTTCTAACCAGTCCATACCAATCAGCAAATCATAAGAACCAAGAGGCAATACATTAAGCTTTACAACAGTTTCAAAATGATCCATAACTACTGCACATTCTTTTACAAAACAAGTTACCTTTCTTTTAGCACCAGTGACTAACTGAACCAACCAAGAATTCTTGAATTTTTCAATAGGTAACTTACATTTTTCTACCATTTTAGGTGCAATATAACTAAGACTAGCTCCTGGATCAATCAAAATAGTTACAGGGGTTTGATTTATCATACCTTCTACTTCCACCATGGAAGTTTGATATTATGCTTGTCGATTCTCCAAGGTTGCGTTGATTCTGGGCATAGTCCTTGCTAATTCCCAAACTGTCATCTCCTCCTGTATGGTATTAATATTTCTAATAGTCTTTTTCTGATTAGGACAGGCTAAAGCATAGTGTGGGCCATTACACTCCCAGCACTTTATAGGTTCTTTGCACTCAAAGTTCTTGGTAAAATTTCCATGATTATTAGCAATTTCTTTACCCTTATAATTATTCTGATTGTTGGGTGTATTATTCTTATTTCCTTGGAAGTTCTTATTATTAGGATAATTTATGGCCTTATTGTTCTTAGAATTTTTGCTGGGCACAAAATCCTTCTTCTTTTGTTCATACTGGTTATTATTTTTCTTGGCTTTCCAGTTGGCCAAGCTTTCCTTCTTTCGATTCTATTCAAAACAGAAGTTAGCTTTCCTCATAGCTTCTTCCAAAGTCTTTGGATTGTCATATTCAATCATGTCCTTAATATGATAAGGTAGACAATTGAGGAATCGTTGTACCTTTGGTTTCTCATCTACAAGGTATGGCACATACCTAAGTAGACTTAAGAACTTGTTGTTCAGATCTTTCATTGTCATTGATCCTAATTTCAGCTCATAAAATTATTTTGCTCTCTCTTCATAATATTGCTTAGACAGAAATTTCTTTTTAAAATACCTCTTAAAGGTACTCCATTTTACATTTTTCTCTTGTATTCCCTTAACTCTCTTCATGTCCTGCTACCAAATGTCAGCCGTTCCTGAGAGGTTATAGATAGCCATTCTAGCCTTTAAATAGTTAGAATAGTTATATATTTGGAAGTACTTTTTCATCCCAGATAACCAGGATTCAACTTCCTCCCCCTTCTCAGTCTCTCCATTGAATGTTGGTGGTTTTATCTTTTTGAATTCCCCAAAAATTTCCTCAGAAGGTTTGTATTTCCTCTTTTTAGTGTACTGGTTATCATCACTACTATCACTAGTAGAATGGTAATTTCGTTGTTCACCAAACACCTCTGAAGATGAACTACTTTCAGTTTTAGTATGTTTCATCTTTTTAGATTTACGTTAATGACTTGTATCTTCTAATTCAGTTCTTCTACCCCTACCCTTAGTTTGAAACCTTTCTGTTAGGATCTGATTCAGCTCCTCCTGAGCCCTCAAAATCCTTTCATTCTCTCATTTTATAGACTCCATTTCATATTTTAGGTCTTTTCCAGTTTGTAACAATTTTGAGGAATTGGTAGTTAAGTCCTCTGGTATAGGATCTCTTGGTAAGTTTCCTGGTTCAGTAACTGGAGATTCCTCCTCTGCATATTCTTCCAGCCTTTCCATACCTGTTTGTTAAACTTCAGAAAACAATTTCTCTGTTGAATAACATTTAAAAGAAAGTACATCAGCATAATAATTCAATTTACTGTTTCATAAAATCTAGTTGGGCTTCATCAAGGCCTAGTGTTTGAACCTTGTGCTCTGATACCAAATGTCAAAACCCCAAATTTTCACAAAAGTTTAAAATTTTGAGATAACATAAAATGCTGAAACTGCGGTTTACTAACAACTAAAGGTTAGCAATAAAAGAAACAGTTAAAAGATTAGTATTACATAATCTCAATTATGTTAACTCAGCAGTTTCCTTTTTGTAACAAGATTAAGTTTAACTTGCGCATTGTTTTTATTTCAGTTTACTGATGAGTTTTCTTTATGACCAGTAGGTGGAATCTAACTTTGAAATCCTGGGCTTACTTAGAATTTATGCTAACGCAGAAAGATTACTTGTTTTTACAGGTTTACAGGTATGAATGATCGAGTAACATTTTTTATTTCACAAAGTATCCAGCAGTATTTCTAACTGCAATTAATAAGCTTATTAAATAAGTTGCTATATTTCAAACAAACTTCCATGAGGTAAAAACAATTTGTTTTCTTCAGTTGTTCTTGTAAACGAAGTTTATATGATTGAGTTTCTTTCTTTAATGTACATAGCAATAGTAAAATACTTTCTGTGGCTCTAAACTTGTAATCTTAGTTTCCTGATAACTTCTACTTTAATAAGCATTACTTGCAATGTTATACTGATTGTACTTTGAGTTATTATACATTATCATACCACTTATTTGAGTATCAAGTTGTTCGATATTTAACTTCTGTAGGGAAAGTTACAGCCTGTAAAATTTTGACAGTTAATTTGATTAGTGTAAAAACGATAGTGTCTTTTCATAAGAAAACGTTGTTATCTACATCTCTTAAATCTATGTCAAACCATGAGGTTCTATTGATTATAGACTCGAGAAGGATCAATCCATTTTAAATTCTTATTGTCCTATAATACTTTACTTGTATTAAGTTACTGTCTACCAACAACTCCTAAGGTTTATGTTTCTATAAATATCAACCTTCTATCCTATGCTAAGCACCAGTTATTTTGTGTAAGCATAAAATCATTCTACTAAGTATAAATACATGGTAATTTACCAGCAAAATGCCATGTTGAGAAACAACCAATGACTATTAAAGTCTAATCCCAAATAGACTATGTAAAAGAGTTCTGTATATATTCTTTTACCCTATTAGCCATCTTTATCATTTATTTCCAATTGAACGTTGGTTTTACATATATATATATTATTATTATGTTTATAAACATATGATTCTGCCATATAATTTGAAGCTCCTAAACAAGTCTAAACAACATTGATCTTGTAAAGAGTTTATGATTCTAATCTTTATTGTGCTTATCAACTTTTATCATAAACTCCACTAGAGTTATGGGTTTATAGGAGTCTAGCCTTGCGTTGACCATAATATATATCGAAACATAGAAATATATAGTTGTTCTATGATTTTGCACATTTCATCTTGGGCTTTACATTAAACAAATAGTTATTATATTTTAACGTGGATAAACATGGTAATCATAATGTTCACATTATAATATCGACATTTGTAAATTATTTGAGGAATCATTTCCACCCCAAACTGATTGGTTTATGACTAAAGGGTCTGTTTTATAAATCAAATATAAACGATCATAATAGTATCGAAATATATGATTACTATACCTTCGATTGGTCAACGATCCGAGGTTTCTTGTTATCTAACGCCCAAACAACATTATGTTATAAACATATTATGTGAACAATGAAATTTATAAATGATTGATCAATATAGTTCCTGCATTATTTGTTGACGAATCATTATATAAATAATTGTAAATTATTGGCATGCAGGTGACTATAGAGCTCGACCCATGCATTGTTTAATTTTTCTAGTGGGCACATGGACTTCTCCTATCCTTGCATTAGAGATATAAATTCTTTGTAACCCTACTCTTTGTCATTTCCCTCCGTGGTTCTCGGGCCTTCGGCTGCTCTGCAACCATTCTCATGGCGGCCACGATACCCTTCTGGTTGCTAGTTGTGCTACGAGTCTTGATTTGAGTTGTTTCAGCTTCCACTATTTAGTTTTATAACTCATTATTTGTACTATGAGTTTTTATCTCTGTAAGGGTTTGTTGAGATTCATAGCATAAGGCTTTCGGCCTGTATTTGGCTCCTTCTTGTTCATTCGTGTTCTGTCATTGCAGAGATAGGTTGAGATTTGCTTATTATTTGTTAAAGCATTGCCCTCGTCGTAGGGTTTGAGAGTTTCATTTTCATGCCTTGCTTGTTGGTGACAGCTCCAGCTTCGTTGTTTAGTTCTTTCGTGGCCATTGCTCATGCTTGCTCTTGCTACTGCTGTCAATGTGGCTTGTACATGAGTCCTCGTCGTCTCTGTCACTACGAGTATGAAGGTTTGGCTTCTTGTTATGCTGGTTGCGATGCTGTTGGTCCTTCGTGGCTCCATAACCTTTGCCTTTAGGTGATTTAAGCATTTGAGAGTTTTTTAAACTAGATTTTGTTTTCAGTATTTAGTTCTGAAAGCAAGTTTTTAATTGAACTTTGATTTTCATTTTGCAGGTGACAATTCGCATAACCATTGACAGAAAACACTTCACAAAAGGACCGGCGCTCTGGCTACAGGTAAGCCGTGGTTATCAAATGGCTTTCCCTACTTATGCAGTCCTTAGGGCACAGTTTCCAATTGGAAAAAGTTACGGCATGGTTGTTACCCAGTCTTGGGTTGTTGTTCTTCTGATTACTAGTTTTGATTTTTGTTTAAACCCTCGCTTACAGTAGGGTAACTCCGGCTCAAGCCGTGACTTGTAAATGTTTGTTTCTCATTTTTGTAGAATTTTTATATTTAAAGCCTTTACATCCTGTCAAGCAATACACAGTTTCTATTAAAGCATAAATATTATCCTTTGAGCTTAGACTCAGTTTATCTTTAAGCTCTTATGGTGACTTTGTAAACTAGGGTTTTTACCCTATTCGCCTGTGAAATAGAAATTTTGTTGTATATTGATTATTTTGCCTAAAGAATATTATTAATGGCTTAAGACTGCTATTCCATCATATTATATAATTATTTACCTACATGCTCAGAAATTCGAGCTAGGGTTTCCTGTAGGTAACCCTTGTGTAAAATAAATTCTTCAATTTGTTCTTGAAGCTTTAGATACTTAGTTTAATTGATTTCATTATTGTTACAGGTATATAGTGTAAATTTCCAGTTATATTATTATAATTGTCCTTTCACTGTCCTTAAAGGACTGTAATAATTTATAACAGTTTAGTTGTTTAATAATAAATAATCCAAATAATTGGATTATCGCTTAAATGATTGTCATTTACTTATTTTGTTTGTTATTAGGGTTTCGACCCTATATTTTCTTTTACAAGTATAACTTGTTTGTATAGGTTAAAAGAAATAGTTCTTTTTATAAATAAACATTTATTATCATATTTTAGTTGTTTTAATTTAATAAAATACAGATAGGGTTTATTAAAGTTCTTTGATAAGATGTACGTAAACTCTGTACTTTGTTTTCTCTTTAGAATTTAATTATGAAAATAACACTCTACTTGAGGTTCGAATAATTGTGGATATAGTCAGTTATTATTAACAGTAAATAAACTAAGTATTTCTGATTTAAATCTTTACTTAGCATAATAAAATAAAGTGGTTTGTCTGAGTTATTTCTATTACCTCTGCTTCAGGTTAAAAATATAATTACAAGGAAAAGTATATTTATATATATATAATATATCACAGTTTACCCTCCTGCATATTTTGATTTTAATCACAAAATAAAGTACTGTGTAAGAATAATAACTTATCTACTTGAATAACTTATTAATATGATAAACCTGCTACCTGTAAAGAGTTATGGCTATTTCTTTTCTAACATACTTACATCAGCAAGCTGGTTAAACAATAAATATAAATAACACGTCAATGTTCTTTTCTGATACCAACTTACATACGTAAATAGATTACTCTGATATTATGAAATGCATAATACATCTATTCATTTCAGATTCCTATCATATCCTTCATATATTTTAAATACACTGCCTGTGCTAGAGTACGGTCTGGTCCTTCCAGATGTGGAAAAACACAAGTTAGGATTATTTTACATCTATTTCAGGTTCATTCTTTCAAATATCTATAAGATTACTAACTCTAATATTTGCAACTAAACATTTAATATAATAATCAGATTCACTTTTTATCATTTAACACAGTAAAACAAAAAGATTGTAGAACCTAATTAAGCTGGAAAACAACAGCGTCAGGAGGTCGTTCCTCCCTACCAACTCCTGGAGAGCGCTCAAACAGCGTCTCCTCAGGACCCCCGATCCTGTTCCTGGTCTCCTTGGCTGAGAACTGGTGGAGCAAGCAAACAATAAACTAGTCCAATGACTCCGTAATGATTCTGCACACAATAGTAAGATCCTTCAGCTGAAAAGCTGCACTAGATCACTTAGCAGTTTAACCCCTCAAACTCTTTCCACAAATTCCCTTGCCATTGAATTCTCTGAATTTCATTCACCTGAATGATCCCTTCTCTAGAATGAGCAGCCTCAACTCTCTTTAATGGGAATTTTTGTAAGATTGCCTAGGTCTTTTGGGTTAGTTTGTCATTAGTTGAGCCACCTGCTCTGATCCCACTTTCTTGAGGGATCATGACCCCAAATGTAGGGAGGTTGCCACATGCAACAGTTGGAAGTGTTTGAGGATGTTGCCACATGTCTGTTTGCTCTCCACCCAGTCTCCTCCACCAACTTGACCAGTAAACACTCTTTTAACAGCTCTCCTAAGCTATTGTCTCCACTTTTATTTATTTATAATTAAAATATTCAGAAATACATTCAACATCCTTGACTCTTTGAGTCATCAATTACAACTTAGCATAAAATTTAACATAATGTCTTTAAATAAAATCAAATAAGATAATATTATTTTGGCAAAATTGGGGCATGTGATACCTCTAAAGAAAATCACAAATTTACGACAACAATAATATTCTTCATGACCTATAGATTAACTAAATACAGTTGCAATACACAATGGTTCCTTCATTTCACAATGATTATAACCCCTCTTTACGCACACATATTGATATTCCAACAAGCAAAAACACAACATAAATCTCTCACAAACAAAATTTACTCTCAACTAATATAATCTACTCCTATAGAAGATGATTAACCCTCACAACCCTCTCAGATCCTTGTCCCTCCCATGAGGGAGTTATACCTAGACCAACTCTGATACTAAAATTAAAACCATGATAAAACAAGAAGGAACACACAATTTTGAGATATGTCTATTTAACTCACAGTTGATTGGTATATTCCTTGAAAACAAGTTACATTTATAGGAAACAATGGACTCTCTAGATCCTAAAATGGTGGATCTAGATATCCAAAAATAGGTAGTACAACCTATATCCAATTGGAACCAATTTGTAACAATAGAATATTATGGTTCCAATGACAACCAATTCTTCATTTCTTCATTATTACGAACAAGATTATGCTTGTTTATTGTGTGAATCTTACGCATGCAATGGATTTGTGCTCCCGAGAAGGCATGGAATTTTGGATATACCAAACTATTTTATGAATTTCATGCATGCCATTTTATTTTTTCTTAAATTTATGTGTCATTGTTTTAATCTTTTATATGTCTATTTAAGCACAACTTTTTTTCTCTAATTTTTTTAATACTATTTTCTTAAAAACCAAAAAACATATTAGAAAAACAACACACACACATGCACACACACATTATAATGCATTGGAAATGAATTTGTAAACTAACAATGTTGCAGTGCAGTGGTTTAAATTTTTAATTCCAACTATTTACAAGAATCCATCAAAAAGTTTATAAAAAAATGGAACAAACAAGCACACAAATACCCAGTTTTTATGATATCTCCCATCAACCTAAATTGTTAAAACTTTGACATAACAATTTGAATAATAAAAACAATCCCAAAAAATATTCATCAACTTAAATCAAACAATGATCCAAAGGGCCAATAGAGTGGGATGAGGTCAAACATCTTGGGCTTGAGGTTTTAGGAGATTCAAATCTCAATGTTGCCAATTTCAGATCTTGGCGTTTCCAAATACAAGAGAATAAAACATGAAACTACAAGTATCCTAATTACCTTTATTGTTATGACACTGTCTATCTCCAACAAATCATTTAAGCACATAATAATGCTACAGTGCACTATCCATGTAATATCTTGCTTGGACCTAGTTATCTGCTACTAAAGTACACTAGGTATACTCTTGTAGATGGTTCAACGAAGAAGTGGAGGATATGAGATAGGAGAATAGGGTTGTGAGACTCAACAATTGGGAGCTTGGGAATCGAAGAAGAGCATCTCCAAGTAGAGGTCCCAATTTACCAAAGATTACATTCACCATGCTTTAATGCATTGGTTTTCATTCCATATTAATTCAGAATGAATTGCATTCACCATGTCTCAATATTGCTTAAGGGGATAGGTATTAGGCATGCAAATTCTAGCTATGAATTACCCATAATTATCACTTATTTTTACAAAATATTGAGTTCACCATGCGTTAATGCATTGATTTTCATTCAAAATTACTGAATAATACATTGATTTTCATTCAAAATTAATGAATAATGCATTGATTTTCATTCCAAATTAATTTGGAATTAGTTAGGTTCACCCTCAAGGGTTTCATTCTATGAACCTACGACATAACACCTATGTTCATAGGATATTAAAGAATATTCAGATGAATAATCGGTTTAGCTTACCTAGGAATGGTCATTGTTGTGGGCGACATATTTTGTGTGATGGCCTTTCTGTTTGTTAGGAATTTTTGACTAGAAATTTCTATGACATTTTTTATGATGAAGTTTATCCTAATTAGGAATACATTGGACAAGATCCACATTGATCCATGAGAGATTCTTCGACCAGTTTGGATCCCCTAGTTCATGAACCAAGATAAACCAGGAGCACCAGTCTCATTACCATTGAATCTGAATTCTCTCGCTTCGGTCAATTCTGATAAGTCACTTTTGAATTCCCAAACTTCAACATCATTAGTTTGGAGTCCTATGAATTATGTATTTGAGTCCCTCTTCCTTTAGAGGGTTGATCCCCTTCGCGGGAGAGTTTGATGTTTCATTTGTATAGTTTTCTAACAAAGACACATCTTGCAAGATCTTTATTATTATAATCAAAGGATGCACATAAAAAGTAATTTAAACAATAAAGGATGAGTTATTCGATGAATGCGTACATTTCCCTAAACCTCGAAAGATAAGAACGTGGAATCCAAGTGAATGCTTCATGTATTTATACTCCTATTGTTATTGGCTAGGAGGGTATGTTGGATTGCAATGGAAATTTTTTCCGGTATTAAATGGAATGGAGAGAATGACTTGTCCTGTTATTTTTTCCATAGTGTTTACTTTTACAGTTTACATTNTGGCTAGGAGGTTATGTTGGATTGCAATGGAAATTTTTTCCGGTATTAAATGGAATGGAGAGAATGACTTGTCCTGTTATTTTTTCCATAGTGTTTACTTTTACAGTTTACATTTTTGGTTTGGTTGATTCATTTCTTTATTCGATACACTGATTATATAGAAATGATCATTGGCATTTCTCTATTATCTATGATTTGTTCTTTAAAATTGTTGTCATATGACCTTTTCTTACTTGGAAGGGTTTGATTGGAACATGACCAACTCTCCATGCTTTACATAGCATCCATCAGTCTTTTATGTTTCTCCAATGAACTAAAATAATAAGTGTCATAAGAGAATCTTATGTTTCTTACTAATATATTATTTCATGTAGATACTCCACACATCACGTTTCTTTAGTTAATCCTTTGTAGTCACATAGTAATATATTTTGGGATACATTACTGAACCACATCTTAATATGCAATATTTCCTAAGTATAGTTAGTATTATTTCTCTATAAATTCAAATTAATGTGATTTAAATTTTAGTTCTATTGACAAAGTTGGAAAATTCATCCTAGTTCGTGATCAATATGTGGATCTAGTACATTGGAATTGGAGCATTGTCAACAAATACTAACGATTTTGTTTGAAATTTTATATTTTTATGGTGTTGGCATATGCTTCTAAGTTTTAAGAAAAATATTAGGTTCTAAATGCATCTAAGATAAGTTTTTGAGGATGCTATATTGGAAATAAGTTCTATGCATTTGAAATGAGTATTTACATCCTACATGAAAACTATCATATAATGTGCCAAAGCAGGATATAACATAATGTGCCAATTATTCTTGCTTTGTGCGATGGTTCGTTGGAGAATGGATTTGAGTGATTTATTCACTGCTTCTACCTGTCCATTCACTTGAGGGTAGTAAGAGGAGGAATGCTCTTGTTTGTACCCTAACTTTGATGCCAACTCTTCCATCATACGATTCTGAAAGTGTGAGCCATGGTCAGTGACAAGCTCTTTCAAAATCCCGAACCGAGTAATAATTTGGTTGAATACGAAGTGCGCGGCTGTCTCACCGTCGGATTTAACGAGTCACCCGCCAACAATCCCTAAGATTTATGCATTTGCAGTCACTCTTTACATCGCACAACAAAACTATCATAATCACTTTCCAACAATACTTAAGCGAATAGAAATAATTAACCGCAAGCATCAAATTATTTGGTTGAGTTGTGTTCGATAAACACCAAATTCAACAATTATTTGATGTGAGATACTAACAATAGTATGGCTTACAATATATGAAAATGCTCACTTGACTACAAGCAACCAAGACTAGGGTATATATTTCAATAGAGTCACCCTAGACTTGCATCTGAACTCATCTATAATACATTTACAAATGTGATCCATTTCATGAGGCATATACGTGTCTCTTAAGGGAATCAAAACTTGGTGGAGGCCATAGCAATAGTCCACTTTCACACTGGAAAGCCTCTATGGAGAATCATCAATCATAAGATCTTTTATTGTACTACATTTACATTTAATTGAAATTATAAACATGTTCAACCATGAATTTTCCATTTGATATAATGAGTGGTGCAAATTGCATCTTTTACCTTTTAGGTTGTGGAGACATATTTTGTAGTGGTATAAGATGCCCATCTAAATTCTTTCCTTCAATGGTAACGGGTGAATTCACCTATAAACAATTTGAGAGAATGTCACTTGAGAATGACTTGGCAAGAAAAAAGCTTAAGAGTGTACTTGGCAAAATTTTTGCAATAATATTACATATTATACTAAAATTATGTAAACTCTACTTACAAAATTAGCAAAATAAAACAATGGACAACACCATTCTAAACCACTTAAAAACTAGCAAATGAAATTATGTATAAACCACTTATAAAATTAGCAAAACAAAACAGTGGACAACACCATTATCTCACTAAGCAATTTAAAATGGTAAGATTAATTTTTACATGATAGTTTGTAAGGTAGAGCTCTACAGAAAAATTATATTAAAACAAAACTTATAGAAAAAGTGTATCACAAAACTAGTAACAAAAGTGCAAAAAAGGATCACAAAACTTATAGCAAAAAAGTATAATTACAATGTAATTAAATAATAATTTTTTTAAGCTAACCGAAACTATATATATACACACACTCTGGAGAAAGCCATTTCATGTCAAATTCAGTATCTATAGATCAAAATAAAATAACCCTTCGCAAATTGATATTGTTAAAATAATATTTAATACAATAGTTTATAAGGTAAGGTTAACATAATAGAAGGTGGAGCCTCGAGGAAACTAAATGTCAAATTAGATATATATGTGATTAAAATAAAATAACACTAGCCAATTTGAAATTGTTAAAATAATATTTAGCATAATAGTTTGTAAACGAAATGTCAAATTAGATATACATATGTGATTAAAATAAAATAACACTAGCCAATTTGAAATTGTTAAAATAATATTTAACATAATAGTTTGTAAAGTGAGGTTAACATAATAGAAAGGTGGAGCCTAAGCAAACCAAATGTCAAATTAGATACATGTGTGATTAGGTAAAATTTAATTCAAATATCAAATTAGAAGTCTTGAAAATAAAAATAAGTCATTTTATAATTAATGTCATTATCTAAATATTAAAATAAATAGATAATTACGTAAATTTAAGTTTAAATATTAAAATAAAAGTATATACCAATATATATAAATCTATTAATTTTAATTTCTTAAATTTATATTTTATATAATAATAAAAATATATTAATTTGTTTTTGTTTTTTTCCAAATAAAATAAGAAAATAGTAATTTGATATTTTTGAAATAACTATCAGATGATGATGTTAATGGTTAACGTTTATTTAGATTAAACTTTGGTTTATCAAACCTAAAGAAACGAATTAATTAGTTTGACTAAACTTTGGTTTATCGGACCTAAAGAAACGAATTAATTAGTTTGTTTTAAAATTGTATTCCTCTGCTTAGTGTAATTTTGACAAGTTAGAAGGCTAAGAAGGTCAGTATTGCAACAAAGATTATGAAACTGAGATTTAATGTGAGTGTAGGCGGGGCACTCTAAGAGGAAGTGATTTTCATCTTCAATGTTCCTATTCTCACAAAGAGTGACGACCCGTTTCACTATGGAGCTCATGAGCGTTCATTCTTATCTTGGCTATATTAATTTTTTATTTAAAGTGGTTAAAACAAAGAGATACTTTTGATCTTCTAGAGTGTGGTTGATGACCTCCTTATAATACCTTTATTTTATTTTAGCCTCTAAATCTTTCTTGCACCACAATCTCTCTTTAAACTTAGATATACATTATATAAATAACTATATTATATGTTATACTATGTGTATAAAAAATATTATAATTATTATATTTTTTAAATTAATTATGATTTTTAAATATATTTTATTAAAAAAATTCAATAATTTTTGACAAAATTAATTTATTTTATTTCTTTATTAAATGAAAGTTTTTATTTAAATACAATAAAAACAACCACTAAATTACATATTATTATTATTTTTAATTATATTATTCAAAAAGCATTGTTTAACCTTTTGCACTCCATCTTTTGTAACTGGAATCCTAAAATTATCAATTATATGCTTGGCGATTAACTTGGTTGATGCACATTTCATGGATATTATATAGGGTTGCAATTCCAATTATTTGGTTAATACGTAGGTTTATTCTAATTTCATGGGTATCATATAGAGTTTTACTTTCTTATGACTGGCCTATTATCCAGAATTTGGAAAGATTAAATTGATGTCCATTTAATTTGGATTAGTAAATTGCTTTGTGACATCTATATTAATTCTTTTCACATAGGGAATTGAAATTTGTCAATAAAAAATAGAATTTTTTTTATCGATTTAGAGTACGTTTAAATGAATTTTGATAATTTAAATATATATAAATTTGGATAAAATCTAAAAGAACATTTTTTTTATAATAAAATATAATTTAAATTAAATGATTTTTAACAGAAAATTATGTTCTATTATTTGTTTTTAAGTAATAATCAATGTTTTTATTAAAAAATTGTTTAATTAATTTATTATTCATTAATGATAATTTTTTTTTTATTAACAATTTAATTAATAAAATATAAATAGGTTTACGCATAGATTGGATAATAATAAATATAGATGGGAAGTAAATAATATAGTGAATAAAAATTACATGATTTACTATATAAAAATTAAATAAAAATTTGATAAATTTTTTAACTATAAATATAGTTTTACTATGATCTTATATAGTAAAATAATATAAAAAATTTATTTAAAATAACAAATTTTAAATAATAGTTAAATATCAATTTAAAATCTATTAAAATTAATAAACTCAATTAAATTTATGAGTGAATAAAAACTCATCTTTTTATTGAAATTATTGTATTTTGTATATAATTTATATATGTTTGTATGAATTAAGATTAAAAAAACCATGAAAAACAAAGAAATCCACACAATGTTGAGACTAGCTTGTCTCACTAACACTTGATTGATTTATACCTTGAAAATTTTACATATATAAAAGACAATGAAGTCTCTAGTTCTCGGACATGGTGGATTTAGATCTCTAAAAATAGCTAATACAACCTAGATCCAATTGGAACTGAATTCCAACAATGAACTATTATGGTTCCAATGACAACCAATTGTTCATTTCTTTATTATTTCTAAAACTCCCTCTTAATGGGGAAATGAATTCTCTATAAGTAAAGTATTTTTCATAGTCATGTCTTTATGTTCGGATTTTGTCTTTCATATTGCTAGGCTTCATTGTGCTGCTTCATTTTAGTGACTTCTCCTTATCATAAATATTATTGGGATTTTATATCCTACCCCTAACCATTACAATTCTCAAGTGGTTTTGGTTTACCACAAACCATACATCACACCAAGTGGTTTCTAGTTGACCACAAACTTCTAGCTGACATAGAAAGCAGTTTAGGATGACCACAAACCATTATGATGGGGAGACTTATTTTTAATACTCACACTTACTCGGGATTTCTTCACTATGCCTTCATTCTTGAAATATCTCCTTCTCCCTTTTGTACCTATGTACAGATAATCATTAATGTCCATATAAAAAATAATCCATCTACTGATATGCATGGATGCCATCCATTGTACTTTCCAATTCAATGGGAATTCTTTTCGCCTACATGGTTCGTCAACATGTTAAACTCTTCTTTAATAATGCATGGTCCCTCACAACATGTCACACTCTCATATTACTCCATTTCACATCCCACCCTTAATCAAATATTCAACTTCTCTAATTCACCATCAAGCTTAGATACGAGTCCACTTGCCACCCTCATACCTATCTAAGTGATTTATTCCACAACTTGATGCCACGTCCTTTGTATACATAAGAGGGATACACTCTACATGATTTCATGTGATTCCACACTAATGATGTATGCTTGACACAACAAGGCTCACAAAATATTTACAAATCGGACCAAAAAACTCTAGGGTGTTGGGTACAACTGATCATGCACCCCCTACAACACATATGCATCATTACAACATTTCTTCTCATGTACGAGAAGCATTCAAAATTCTTAATAACAACACAATTGTCACCATCACTCGTTTGTAGCAATCGTATGCCCAAAAAATATTACAAGCCCAACATAAACCCATTTACATCTCATCACCATGATTCACCTTTGTTTTTCCTTTTCCTCTTGAATGGCCTTTGTCTTGGATTTCCATATTCACCTGTTATTTGTTAGAGTCATGCATTCTAACACAATAACTTCACCATCATATTGAGGTAGTGAATCTAAATGTAAATATTAACAATAATAATTCCGAATACCTTAGCACGCTTTCCAAACATTAGCAAGATCACCACAAGAATATACAAGTAGTAGATCCAAAGAATTAACGATGCTTTCACCAAGATATTATCTTATCAACTCAATGAGTAATGCAAACCGCGTGATATAACAATCTCTCCTATCAAGGAACACCAATTCCTTGTATGCATATTTTTCGATAACAAAGTAACATATAGTTCTTAGGTGGAGAATATGTTTACACCAAGCATGGCTCCTCCAACAAAGGTATATCCTCTCACTAAGTGAGATTCTTTACATAGAAAAAGGTTTCTTATCAATTCAACCCAGCATATCTAGACATATTCCTTTGGAAACGACTTAATTTCTGCTATTATGGGTGGTGCTTCTATTCATACCATAGTGCGGGGTTTATGTTCAAATTTATGAAAATAAAAAACAAGGAAAATGATTCCTTCTATTGAATTATGTGCCCTATTGGAACCTAACATTATGCAGGTTCATCACACATATGGATCTTCTAGAGATAATGAGACGATAGACAATAGTCGATTCGTAGAGTATCCAACTAGAGGTTCAACTGATCGATCAACTAATCGGTTCACTAAATGGTTGATGAGGTTGTAGTCATCTCGACTAGAAAAACTAACTAAGCTATGATATGTTGCATATTTTATGGAAATGGTTAGAACGAATGACCCCTATTTATGGACCAAATACTCCTCACTTCTAGGGAGTTTATTAAATATGGATGTTATAAACGAATGTATGTATGGGTCAAGTGTTGATATTGATTTTTCAATATTGAAGAATGCATTATGATGTTTTGATCGTAATCCCCTCTGCTTAAATGATATAACATGTCTTTAGATACCACCTATTTTGTTGGAATATAGTTCCCTTAATTTATATTCATTTCTAGTATATGGTTCATATGAACAAGTTTCCCAACATGGTATTAGAGCTATTGTTTTTTACCTAGACTATTAGCAATCAATACCTCTTCTTGAAATTTGATCAGAAGGATGACTTCCAATATAGAACTTGTTATTATGAATGGAAACAATTATGAAATTTGGGTGCTAGACATGGATACTTTGTTGAAGAGAAAGGGATTGTGGCAATATACAAAGGTCACTATTATATATTTGATGGATGACCAAAATAAGTTTTTCATATATGGAAAGAAGGACGAGGTTGTTGGGGTCATAACAACCTACATCTCAAGGGAGATTCACTTTCATACAAGTGGGATTGACTGTACTCGTTCCTTATGGAGTAATATGAAGGCATTAATCAACAAGTTTAATGAAAGTCAAGTAATGGAGATAGAGAAAGAGTTTATCTCTTTGGAACCCATTTCCTTTGCTAGGATTATGGGTTATTTAGCTCGTATCTAGGAGCTATAGTTGAATTTGGGTGAATGTGGTAAGGATTTTTGGAAGAAGGATGGAAAACTCATTGAAATGGTCCTGATGAATCCGAGGACACCTTATGATGTGTTCCGCTCTTCTTTTCACAAATATTTGATTCCACACAAGCAATATGGTAAGGACTTCACCTTTAATATCTATTGTGATTTGTTGATTAAATACCTACAAAATTTGCTTGAAGAAGGGAAGCTTGGTAGCAAACATCATTCTCACTTGCTCAATATTAAGGTCAAGAAAAATTATAAAGAACATGGTTGACTGGATCATTGACCAGGCCATCGACCAACTTACTAAAGGAAAGATCAACGAGTTTTCATTGACGGAGAAGAATCAAAAGAAGAAAACATTTCAGTATTGTGGAAAGATGGGACATGTCAAGAAAACCTATTAGAAGAAGATGAAGGACTTGGAGGAAAAGGTCAAGAACCTTGTAATGGTGCATCGACTGGTCATTCAATCAATTAACGTACTAAAAAATTTACCTTTTTTGTTAGAAATTCCCAATCATTACATTCTCGTACCACTAATCATATGGATAAGGATGCTTGTCTGCTCTCTTCTTTAAGTGGAGCTCTAGAACATAAGATTTATGTAGATGATGATTATGCTCTCATGGTTGCTAGAAGCGGAAATGTTTAATGTCAACATGGTCAAATATCCAATGTTTACCATGTCCCTATCATGAGTGCAAATCCTTTATTGGTTACACAACTTACACGAACTAAGAACATTGTTGAATTTTCTTCAAATATCTTTATTGTAAAGGATTTAAGGCTTTGGGGGGGGTGAGCTTTTTCTTTAGGATATTTAGATACCAAATACAGACTTTACAAGTTTTGTGATTTCCCTAGGAATTATTTTTGATCGACTATACTGATTGGATCGACTGCACTCATTGCTCAGATCTAGGATTTAAGTCAAATTCGTCATAAACAACTTGGACACTTGTACTTTTTAAGTTTGAATATGATGGTATAAAATAATGTGGTTACTAGTCTCCCAAATATTGTTCCATTTGATGGATTTTGTAGAGGATGTGTTCTTGAAAAGAATCATTAGGAACCCTTTGATTTTGAGAAAGCATGGCGAGCACATGACAGAATGGAACTTGTTCACCTTGATCTATGTTGCATGAACAAACCATCATTAGAAAGTGCAAAGTTTATTTTGACCTTCATTGATGATTTCTCTAGATTTACTTGAGTATATTTATTGAAGAATAAGATTCATGTTTTTGAAAGATTCAAGGAATTTAGAGAATTAGTTGAAAAGTGATGTGACTTGCCTATCTTATGCTTAAGATTAAACACTAGTGGAAAATATGTAGGTTGACAATTTGAAGAATATCTCTTGCAAAATGCATTTATTTGCAAAGATATGTCCCTCACGCCCCTTAGTATAATGGAGACACCAAGAGGAAGAATCATAATTTGGTATAAATTCCCTAGTTCCTACTATATACCAAGATCGTCCAACTAAATTTTGGGTAGAAGTTATTTACTACTGAAAGTATCTCCTGAACCATGTTTTGACTAGAGTTGTCACTAACATAACTCCAATCAAGAAGTGGAATGGAAGTAAACCATCTATGGGAAATAAAACCTTTGGTTGTGTTTCTTGGGTTTATATCATTGATAATCATTGGAAGAAATTAGATGCAAAGTGTCATGCTTGCATCACGATGGGCTAATCTGATGAATCAAAATCCTATCAATTGTTTGTCCCATTAGATAATTTTGAGTATAAGTGTGGTATTTGATGAGAATATTTTAGGTAATGAGTTGTTGAATTCCTCTTTTGGTCTATTTCACAGTGATCATTTTGATATCACTAAATAATTTGTATCGATTGTATCCCTCTTTGAAGCTTCGACCAGAACAATGAATTCTACCCCTAAGTCGAATAATAGTCGGTCTACCTTGACTGAAGACATCGACACATCAAATCCTTCAAATGATAATCACTGACCTAAATCACTTCCAACTTGTCTACCTCAGTGGGTTTCTAAAACAATTGAATTTGTTGGAGTAAATGTTGGAGATGCTAGTTATGGTTGACATACTTGTAGTCATAAATAATATGCTAGTGCTGCACTCATGGCACATGTTTGGAACATGTGATCCTGAAACATATGTTGATGCTCAATTAGTTCCTGAATGGGTAAATGTTATGGCTGTTGAAATTGATTCTTTGAAGAAGAATCAAACTTGGGAACTAGTTTTGTGACTTTAAGGAAAGAATGTTGTAAACTGTCAATGGGTCTATAAGACCAAGTTTACTTATAACGGTGTCGTTTCTTAGAAGGAAGGCATCGAATACACTAAAACACTTTCTCTTGTTGCATATATGAATTATATTTGGATCACTTTTTCCCTTGTTTCTCGTTTTGAATGGGAAATTCATCAAATGGATGCTAAAAGTGCCTTTCTTCGTGGATATTTGTCTAAAGAAATTTATATGGAACAATCTCATGGTATTGTTTGTTGATTGAAGAAGTCAGTGTATGATTTGAAGCAATAACCTCGTGCTTGGTATGATAATATTTGATCATTTATTTATCAATCTTGGATTCAAATATTGTGAATCTGATCGAAATATTTATGTATTATATTTTCATGGTGATACTTTGATTGTGGCATCGCAGGTTGATGATTTAGTCAAAACTGTAAATAATTAATGCTAATATGATTTTGGATTTGAAGAAACAACTTGCAGATACTTTTGAAATGACTGATATTGGTATGTTTCATTTCTTTATGGGTAATCAAATTTTGTGAATAGATGATGGAATATTTTTTCCCAACAAAAAGGTGATTTGCAAATTTTGAAATGATTCAAGATGGATGATTGTAAGTCTTGTGCTACACCATATCAGTCAGATGTAAAGTCGTTGAAAGAATCTAATTCTCCATGATTCGACTCCATATTTATTAATAGTTGGTTGGTAGTATAATTTGCTTAACTCACAGTCGAGCTCATATCTCCTTTATTGTTAGTGTGATCTTCCAATTCATGCAATATCCTCAAGAAATACCCTGTAAGGTTGCAAATAGAATTGTTCTCTATATTAAAGGAACTTATTAGTATGGTATTAAGTATTGTCATAGTAAAAACCCACTATTTTGGTTCATTTATTTTGACTAGGGAGGTGACATCAATGACAAAAATTCCACTTCAAGATATGTGTTTCAACTAAGATATGGACCTTGGGTATGGTTGTGTAAGAAACATAAAATAGTCTCTCTCTCTATCCTACATAAGAAGAATATTATGGAGTCGTTAATGTACTTACAAAGGTAATTTGGATTTGTCTTCTTTTAGATGATATTGGTTTTTTATTTTAGGCCTTGATTGTTATCCATTACGATAATCATATTACAATATAATTTGTTGATAACCCCATTTCTCACAACAAAATGAAACATGTTGAACTCCATGTTCATTATTCGAGATAGTTGGTGCATGACATTGTTGTCTTGCTTGTTTATTGCAAAATATATGATCAGATTGTTGATATCTTTATGAAGCCTCTACCAAATCTAAGTTTGTGAAACTTTGGGCTAGGCTTAGGCTTTAGGAAGCTGCAATTATGGGGGAATGTAGAGAACATAATTCCACCTCCTGAATCTCTAGAGTGTTATGTTGATGGGGGTGTGTTGATACCTAAGGTTATACAGGTTCATCACACCTATGGATTTTCTAATGACAGTTTTGATAGAAAACAATCGAATAGAGGCTCAACTGAATGATAAATCAATGATCCAACTAAATGGTCGACGATGATTTCCTCAGATCAACTAAAACCGACAACTAAAGTATGGGACATTGAGGATTTCATGGAAAAGGATATAACCAATGGCCCCTATTTGTGGACTAGATCTTCCTCTCTTCTAGGGAATCTAATATATCAAGAGACTATAAAATAATAACCCTACGAGTTGTGTTGATATTGATTTGTTAAGATTGAATAATTCATTATGATGTTATGATCATAATGTGTTATTCTTAAGTGTTGTAATGGTGTCTTTAGACACCTCCTATTTCCTTGGAACAAAATTCCCTTCTATTATTTTATTTTACGTTCTATGGTTCATATGAAGAGGTTCCCCAACATGTCCAAGGGTCCAACTTCTTGAAAATTTCCAATTGCAATCCCTAAATCCCCCCATCCTCCTTACATCCATAAAATAAGAGTACAAATAATTTATGTTTGTTGGAGACTATGGTAGAGCCGCCAAAATATATGGGCTTGTAGTCTAACATGAATATGGACCCAATTTCCAAATCCATTACTAGTTCTAGATATTATATTCCATTTACATGTTACATTGTTGATTTCCAAGCATAAGAGAAAACCCAACAGGAATTTTGTTGCACTATTGAGATCCATGTATGAATTCGGCACAAAATTTCTATATTCTTAACAAAATAAAGGAAAGATGAAAGTTGAAACTATTACAAAGATACCATGAACCTTCACACATGCCAATTTTGGTCCCTTTGATTTATTAGATGTAGCTTCCAAACTAAGAGGTATAAGTGTAGGAGCATATGTGCTTCCTTTAACATACAATACTTGATCTTCCAAATTCCTCTCTCATAAATCGAACAAATGCAAATCGATTCCCATTTTATCGTCTTCAATACGATTTAAGCAACAAAGTTCCCAAATTACACATGTCCAATCTACTTTAGGTATATCTAACTATTCACACATCTCTACGAGCATAGTATGGACAATCGATGTATTTCATTCCATTACCACTCTCTGAGATAACCACATAATTTTCATGCACACCATCTGTTGCATTATCTTTTCCTTGGTGGAAACAACAATCACAAACATATCAAAGTACCGAAAATAGAGATTAATAAAACATAGCAGAGTACCTTGGACATGGGAAGATTTAGTATCTCATTCAACAAATTCATTACATGTATCACCAGATTCTTTCAACCATTATTTGGCCTAAACAGTCATCACGACATATTTATGTCCAATGGTTCATCCTTATACATGAGATCTTAAAACATACCTGCAACATGAGAAACATGTAAATATTTGTATTTTTGCCTTAGAATCATGACAAGTTCATTATGGAAGTCTCTTCAAAAAAACTATTTTGATGGTGACATCCATTCCAAAGCAAAGTAGAACATGATCTCCCACGATTAGGAAATCAATAACTTGATGGAACCCTACATCATTTCAATGAAATGTCACCTCCTCAGCAAATTTGCAATCAAGGATCGAGCACACAAGATATCCTTCACCAAATCTAGTTCTATTACTATAGATATGAAATCATATCTCAATAACCATATACCAAATATGGAACTGGTAATGTTTGATCTTGATTTTTTGTTGGAAAGATGTTATGCTAGTGGTTTATTGACATGAACTTCTTTCAATTTATGGAATCTACACTCCACTTTCCACATATCTCACAAATCTGGTGGCTTCCTGACAACACACACCTCCTTGTGCTATCAGTTCACTCAAATATCAACTCTTCAATGCCAATTATCCTTCTTTCACACAATCACATGATCAATTCCTCCTTTGGAGAAATTCGTAGCCACATTAGGCAAGTAAAAATCATAGATTTGTATCAAAGTTCTCAAACAAGGGTTCCATGATTTGACCTTAAACAATAATGAAGAAATAAATCTCAACAACAACATATTTCACTTCTCATCAAATTGACAACTCTCGGATGTAGCGGTAGAGGCACACACCTATTGGGTGCTATATTATATGTATGTAAATTAATGGTCTAATTCGATAAATGAATTGTAGCAATTCAACTAAAATACAAGTCAACATATGGTAGAAGTCAAGTCGATGGGATAACTAGTATAATCGACTGGTAGTTGATAATGAATAGTCAACTGGGAATTCGACAAGCACAAAGAGGGCATGGATTTGACAAATACTTGGACGACAAGAAGATCAATGAGCATTCGACAATGGTTGAATCATGCAATTCGACTCTAAAAAAATAACTGCATTCAGCTAGGATGTTATAGTACACCATTAATTATCAATTATCCATAACTAATTACTTGGGTACCACAAGTTAGTGTATGCATTGTATTTATCAATATTATATAAGGTAGAAGTCTATGTGAGTATGAGGTATGAAACACAAGAGATTAGGAGCACTGTACTGTACCTAATTGAATCTGTTGGTAATCTACAAGTGTAGTAAATTTATGCTTGAGCTGTAGATATCTTGTAAATGTTGGTAAAGAGCATTGCTAATAGATTCCATGATAAAACTCATTGATTTGTTTGTTTAACCCGGTAGAGAGGTTTCCAAGGTAATTTATGTGTATGATGTGTCACTGTGTTTTGTGCCATTGTTAATTGCTTTATATGTTGAATTATAAGAATCATCATGCATTCTCATTGTAAAAGATAATAGAACCCAACAATTGGTATCATAATTATATTTGGCTTCAATTGGGAATTCCTTTATTGTTGAGGGTTTGGATTGGTTGTGGATTTGGTTAATACTTAGTTTTAGTGCAAGTTGTGGAATGACAGATTAATAGCTGAAAATGGATGGCAGTTCAAGGATAGAAATTGAAATGTTTAATGGCTATAATTTTGAGCTTTACAAGATTAAAATGAATGATTTGCTTATGTATTGATAACAATGGGTTTTTGTCGACCCATAACCACTCTGATAAGTGTGTTGAAGGAATATTGATAGAAAATCAATAGGAAATCAAGGGGTACTATCCATTTTTTTAGGAGTTTTGTATTGTTGAATGTCTCAGAATAAGACATTGAAAATAATATATGGAAAAAGTTGGGGAACCCCTACAAACCAAAACTTATGGTTAATAAGTTGTTTCTTAATAATAAGTTATATATTTTGAGAATTAGCGACAATGACTCAATTAAAGAGCACTTGAATGCATTCAATAATGTGATTAGTCTATTTATATCCATAGATATTAAATTTAATAAGGAGGATACATGTATCACTCTATTGTATTATTTTCCAAACTCATGGGATATCCTGGTGATGGCTATTTCAAGCAATAATAACACATTACATCTCTATTGTTAGAGGAGATGAGATGAAAGAACATGGATGGATAAAACCATGACGACTTGATGGTGAGAGGTCGATCGATCAAAAAAAGGAAAAGGTAAACACTCTGGTAGAAGATCAAATTAAACGACAAGATATAAGACCAAATCTAAATCCCTTAGTTCGATAAAAATAAAATGCTAGAATGCGGAAAATTAAAGTATTATAAGAGAGACTATAAGTTGATGGAAGTCAAGAAGATAAAATAATTTGAGGAAGCACAGTTAATTGTAAGTAAGCCTTCAATTGAAGAGAAAACCGATGTGTATTTTCCCTCGATAAGTACATAGACATATCATGATTCTTGGTTGATCAAATTCGGTGCATCATTTTGTATGACACCACGTAGAGAATGTTTCTATGAATATGAAAAGTTTGATGATAATGATGGTCATCTAGGAGATAACTCACCAACTAGGATTGTTGGACGAGGTAATGTTTGACTATTATTAAAATATGGAAGGAGAGGAAATATTCCAAGTGTGCTACATATCCTAGGTTTGGCTCGAAACCTAATTTATGTTGGTTAGATGGGGAATGCAGGTGTGCAGTTTGTATTTGAGAAATAAACATGCAAGATGGCGTGAGGAGCGATGGTACTTATGAGAGTAGTCTAGACTAGAACATTTTACAATATATTGAGAAGACATACACCAATGGATGTAAGACTATAGTATTTCTTGAATCCAATGATATATCTCCATGTCTAATCAACTTGAACATGTTGTTGCATCAACAGACGGGACACATTAGTGAGAAAGGACTTCATGCTATGCATAATAATGGTATGGTTAAAGGTCTCCCTAACTGTTATGAAGCAGTATAATTTTGTGAGCATTGCATTTATGGTAAACAAATTCATGTAATTTTCTTGTCTAGGGTCACTAGGGACAAGGAAATAATGGAGTTAATACATAGTGATGTGTTTGGAACAATACTAGTCCCATCACTAGGAGGATCTGAATATTACCTTTCTTTCATACATGATTTCTCTAAAATGACATGGTTGTAATTTTCGAGGAAGAAATATGAGTTTTTTGAGAAATTTCAAGAGTTCAAAGATCTTATAGAAAATTAGACTAACAAAAATGTCAAGGTGTTGAGAAGTGATAATGGGGGAGAATTATGTGGTAAGGCGTTCGACTAGTTTTGTAGACAACATTATATAGCTAAAAAAACATAAATGCATACATGACTCAATATAATGGAGTTGCTAAAATAATGAATAGAATGTTGATGGATAAGTAGGGGACCATGCTTAGTGGTGCAAGTACATAACTAGAATTATGGACATAATCAATATATGTGACTTGTTACTTGGTGAATAGGTTGGTGTCGATGGCTCTAATCAACAAGACTCCATATGAGCCATGGTATAGTAAGAAGCCCTCTCTTCCACATATTAGAATCTTTGGGTGTGATTCCTTTGTGCATCTACCAAAAGAGAAAAATAATCAAAATTGACAACAAGTTTGAGAAATGCGTCTTCATCGAGTATAAGGATGGAGTAAATGGGTATAATATATGGAATCCAACCACAAGGAAGGAATTTTGTAGTAGAGATGTAATGTTTATAGAATTTGGAGGGTATTCTAGTGTTGAAGAGGTTAGAGAAGAAAACGAACTAGAAAAGATGAAGTTTGAAATAAGCAATGAAAACCTATATATACATGATTTTAATGAGTCTGATGAAGAGGTGGACAAAAATACTTCGATCATCAAGAGGTATATTCGAGAAAAACAACAACTTGGAAGGTACAATCCACTAGATGTTTTTCTAATGTTGGTGAAGATTGTTGCTAATAGATGAGGGTTTGTTGATTTTCCCTCGTAGAGGGATTTCCAGGGAAATTTTTGTGTACTATGTGTGACTGTGTTTTGTTCCATTGTTAATTGATTTATATGTATAACTATAAGAATCCTAATGCATTCTCATTGTAAAAGGTATTAGATCCCAACAACACCCCTCTTAATCAAATCACAACTTCATAGAAATGATAAATTAATTCATAACCTACAGATTGTAATGTCCTATTTTTAACAAGCTGGGGAATTAATAATGACTGACGTCACTTTGGAAAAAAATCACACAATTAGAAGGGACATGAAGTCATTAGTGAAAAATAGGGCCAATTAAGTGATATCAAGTTAGATGTGCAACATGCAGTGTGTAAATAAAAAATCATGTGTCATGCCTCATTAAAGTTTCATTTTATGCATAAGTTAAGTTACATAAGGCATGCAATGTCAAAAAGTAATAAAAGAAGGAAAATTGAATTCATTGGGAATGCAGTGTTATTATTCACTTTTGGAAATTGATTTGAGATCTTTTTGAGATGATTTAGGGTTGATGGTTAATATCCTTAGCCAAAAATGGGTTAAATGGCTAAATCTATCCATCCTAGCTAATTCAAAGGATAGATAAACTAGATCTATCACCGTGATTCAAGACAACAACTGATTTATTATTCTTTTTAGGGTTTGAGGATATTCATAGCAATTTGATGAATTTATGAAGGCACATCAGTCTCGCATATCTGGAGGGTGAATTTTGTAATGATTGTTGGGAAATAATTACATACATATTAATTATCTATTTCACTAAGGGAGTCTCAGATATTCACACACTAAGGGCATATTAGTTATTTAAAAGGGAACAACAATTGATCAATACACTGAGTGCATATCCTTCCTGAAGATATCACTAGGGCGCTTTATTATGAGCTATTTAGGGTAATAAAATCCATCTACTGCAATAAGGAGAATTATATTTGGCATCTCTTCTACTCTTTGGAGTTTGTACATCCTTTCTGGAGGAAATATCATAGATTTGAGTTGAGATTGGGGCATGAGGCTATGCATGCATTTGTTGGGTGAATCTATTATTGTGGCTGCTACTGTCTCTTGAATTATATCATGTGCATGGAGTGCATGTATTCTCTACGCTATCCCAAAACTCAAATGTAGTTATTCAATATGTCTGTGCATTGCTTTTGAGCTTGTTTACATTATAGATCTAATTATTTGTTATATCCAGGGCATGTAACATTATTATTATACATGAAAATATATTATTTGTTAAATTTCCCATCGAACACCTGAATAAAATACCAAATCACAACAAACCATGCACAACATCACAATACACCAATTTGGTTAATTACACAGATTAAGAAAAAAATATTTGCAATACACACTGGCTTCTTCATTTCACAATCCTTCTAGCCCCTTTTTACCCACACACATTTCTATTCCAACAAGAAAAAAACACAACATAAACTTCTCACAAACAAAATTTACCCTCACCTAATCTAATCTAATCCTATAGAAGATGTTTAACCCTCACTACCCTCTCATGTGTTAAATTTTTGAATCATTGATCTACAAGAAAATATGAAAGTTGTAGGAAGGGAAATATGCAGTGGAATAATCAAAGAGAATGTACAATGAACAAGAAATTAATGCCACAAATTCCAGATAAATTAGACAAGAATTGATCACATATTCATAACATTAATATTCATTCATTAATCAATAATACAATGATTATACAATAAATAGAATTCAAATGCTAAAGATAGGATTCGAATCTATCAGTTCTAACTGACTGATTAGCTAACTCAGTGTGTCTAAATCACAGCTAGAGCTCACTAGTCTAACTCTGAATGTCTAAATCAGTTAACTAATAAGTTAGGTGGGAAAAAGGAGCTACTCTTCCTTCATGCATGAAAAATTGGCATTAGGATAACTAAAAGTGATCTAACTGATTATAACTAGAGGTTAACTCAGCATAATTTCTTACCTACCACAACCAACTGATGTAGACTGCTAGTTGCACTTGGAGTGGGCTCCTATAATGTACGGAATGCTCCTAGAGGCACATAAACTCATGCATGCACATGAAGTAAGTGGCGGATAACCTATGGGTGTGTCCCCCACACTCTAGTACAGTAATAATTACCCCCTCAGTTAGGAAAAAAAACCAAATAGACTATATTGGACAAAGGATGAATAATTAATCCTAACATCCCCCCTTAATCCTAAATTTGGACAACTTGGGCCCTAGAAACTAGGCCAAAAGTCACCCATACAATCTAAATGACATAAAATATTGCTTAGTAAAATAAGGAAAATGGGGAAAATCTCATGGGACCCCCCGTGCCTCAAAATAAGTAGGAATCATGAAATTTTACTACAATCTGAAACTTTGTAGCGCAGTAATGCAAAATCTTGGTTCTTTTGTGCATCAACATACTGAGACTATGAATGTGAACCTCTCAAAACTAAATGATTATTTCTGGATTAATTTTCCTCTTTGGAAGAAGACGAATATGCTCAACTGAATCAGGAACATAGACAACTACAAGATGAAAACTCGACCCATGTAGCGCAACTGACATCAACTAATGAGAGGTCAAAAGTGCTTGAGAATTTGAACCATGTGAGGTAAACCCAAGCAAATTATATGTTGCAGCCTTGAACATAGAACCATATGAGGTAAAATCAGCTCTAAGTGTTAGGAGCAAGTGTCCAGGAAAATGCAAGACATCTCCTTCTTTACTAGTATTATGAGGAGATGAGCATGTGATCAAGCAGAAAGGTAGAGAAGTCGTGAGACCATGGGGAGTGAATGCTTGAGCTCCATAATATGATATATATTCTAAAATATCCAATGATTCACAAAATATAATATTAGCAAACTCATGAGAGAAAACTAACATAGAATTCTCAGCAACAATTTTGAAAGAGACTTGAGGTACTTGATTTTTCACACCAAAATTGATGAGAACAACTACAAGCACGACTAGAGGCTCTTGAAACTTAAAATATGAACCAAATAAGGTCATATCAGATTCAAATAAGGTCATGTCAGATCCAAGAGTGTGGAACAAAGGTTCCAAGTGCTCCACTAAGATGGTAGATTCACAATTTTCTCCTTCTTCAACAAAACTCTGAGTATTGGTGCAAACAATCATGCAGGAATTTCATGGAAGCTTTAGATAAATGAGAGTGAATGGATCACTCCTAAAATATGATATTTCTTCCAAAAAATCCAAATTATTTCTTTTCTACACACCATAAGCAACATTAGAAAGAGAGAAATCGAATTCCTCTTCATTTTCTGAAGCAATCAGTCGCAAACTTTGCACAAAATTTAAAATAGAATAATCACTGGAGAATGATTAAGTATAATGGGAGGAGAGTTTTTCTTCAATAACAGAGATTCAAATGTCTTCTTCTGGATCAACTATATGAGAAGATCAAATATCAGAGATCGCATAAACTTCCAGAGCAACAAGAGGAGTCACTCTAATGAGACTTTCTTCAATTCGAATTGACTGTGTTGAAGATTTTGCTTCTTCTTCATCTCGAACAAATTCATCAGAGAGAATAGAGGCCAAGAATTTTGAATAAATAACTCTTGTGTTGCTCGGTGTGCTTTCCGAATTGCTATAATGATCCTCATTGTGCTTTCTAAAGGTTCTATCCAATTCTGTCCAGAGATCCTTTGGGTATTCAACAAAATCAATAAGGTAGTGCAATCTTGGAGAAAAGGCCAAACATATAGTTCCAAAAGATCTATCATCATCATTTATCCAGTCATTCTCATCTTCATAAGACTCTTTACCAAGTCCAATAGATACCTCATAGAGACCTTGTCTCTTTAGAGATGAAATCATCTTCAATTTCCACTCTGAATATTTTGTGAATGGAGTAAGAAGAGGAGATGATAATATTGAATCCATATTGATGTTGTACCTGCAAAATATCACTACAAAACAAACCAATTCACAATCATATGTCAATTCAAACCTTTCCACCTCGACATATGCACTTTCTTAGATTTCGTCACCTGGATAGACTTTTCTTGACATAATCCAGAGGGAGCAATGTTATGATTCCAGGAATTATGTGGAAACTCAGCTGCTTCTGGTGCACAATGGAGATCAGACAAGGTTTGCTGCTAGCATGAACAAGGATGTGATACCATGTTAAATTTATGAACCATTGATCTACAAGAAAATATGAAAGATGTAGGAAGGGAATTATGCAGTGGAATAATCAAAGAGAATCTACACTGAAAATGAAATTCATGCCACAAATTTCAGATAAATTAGACAATAATTGCTAAGATAATCACAACATTAATCTTCATTCATTAATCAATAATACAATTATTATACAATAAATAGAATTTGAATGCTAAAGATGGGATTTGAATCTATCAGTTCTAAATGATTGATTAGTTAACTCAGTGTGTCTAAATCACTGTTGGAGCTCACTAGTCTAACTCTGGATGTCTAAATCAATCTAGAATCAGTTAACTAATGAGGTAGGTGGGAAAAAGACGCCACTCTCCCTTGATGCATGAAAAACTGGCACTAGGCTAACTAAAAGTGATCTAACTGATTGTAACTGGAGGTCAAGAGTCAACATAATTGCTTACTTACCACAACCAACTGATGGAGGTTGTTAGTGGCACTCATAGTGGGATCCTATAATGTAGGGATTGGTCCCAAAGGCACATAAACTCATGCATGTACATGCAGTAAGTGGCAGATAACCTCTAGGTGTTCTCCCCACACTCTAGTACAGTAATAATTACCCCCTAAGTTAGGAAAAATGACCAAATAGACTATATTAGACAAGAGGGTTTAATTAATCCTAAAATCATGATCCTCAACCCTCCCATGAGGGAGTTAGGCCTAGACGAGCTCTGATCAAAATAAAATCCATGATAAACAAGACAGAACAAACATTTTTGAGACATGTTTATTCCACTCATAGTTGATTAATATATTCCCTGAAAAACAAGTTTAAAATATATAGGAAACAATGAACTCTCAAATGGTGGATCTAGATCTCTAAAAATAGGTAATACAACCAAGATCCAATTCAAACCAAATTCTAACAATAAACTTTATGGTTCCAATAACAACCCATTGTTAATTTCTTCATTATTTCGAACAAGATTACACTTGTTAATTGTGTGAACCTTATGCATGCAATGGATTTGTGCTCCCATGAATGCATGGAATGTCATATTTCTCAAATGATTTTATCTTTTTCATGCATGTCATTTTACTTTTTCTTAAATTTAAGTGTCAATTTTTTTTATCTTTTATATGTCAATTTCATCACAACATTTTTTTTTCAAATTTTTTTAGTACAGTTTTATTAAAAAAACCATAAAATATATTAGAAAAACAACATTAATAATAATAAACATATTTAACCAAAATTATAATTCTCTCTATATACATAACAATGTAGTGATTTAACTTTGTAATTCCAACTATCTCTCAGAATCCATCAAAAATTTTATAAAAATTGGAACAAATAGCTACACAAATACTTGATTCTTATAATATCTCCCATCAACCTAAATTGTTCAAAATTTGAAATAACCATTTGAAGCAGTGATACTTTATGTGTTCCAACACTAAGAATAATGGATGACTTAATATCAATTGACACAGTTATGAAGTGCATGCTAACTGTACGTGTTGACATGTGCTAGTTATACTTGTTCGAGCTGAGATCGATTCGTATCCAAGAGTGCTTATTCTTATATT
Organism: Pseudotsuga menziesii; assembly: GCA_001517045.1. Classification (NCBI taxonomy): domain Eukaryota; kingdom Viridiplantae; phylum Streptophyta; class Pinopsida; order Pinales; family Pinaceae; genus Pseudotsuga; species Pseudotsuga menziesii. The sequence continues at coordinate 268,823 of LPNX010963608.1, forward strand.
TTTCCAAAGTAACAAGGTCTAGACCAAACAAATTAAATATGGCTTTTGGGTAAAGCATGATAGATTCAAAACAATTTAGATATGTGTCACTTATGCATTAGTCGTCTGGTCAAAACAAAGGAAGCCAAACGAGTTTGTTCTCTAAACAAATTAATCAACTTAACTTGAGATTGAAAATTTAAACGAAAACCGCCATAACAAAAGTTGCATGGCTAAAGCAACGTAATACCCACCAAGGTTAGAAATGTGTTATTGTTTAAATGGAGGCCTATTCATGTGTTTGTTTGCAATGCATTTGCATGTGACAATCAACACAAATTATAAGGGATGGTAAAACACTCACTATGTTGCTCTTCCGTTGGTGAAGTATCACACGCATCAAGGACATGTTTGATCACCCATGTTTGTTGTTTCCATTGATTCTTTAGCTGACCTGCTATGATTGTTCAAAATTATGTTTGGTTGTAGATGATTTATTATTCATGCTCAGGGTTTTAGGCTAATATTGAATGCTTATTATTTATTACTAATGTATGTGCTTTTCAGTACAAGTAGTGTGGAAACTTTGATTATATTGCATAATTGAGATCCTATTCTATTTCTAATCACACACATCTTGATCTCTTTTACCCTTCTTTTTGAAATTATGAAAAGGTGCAAGTTTTGATCAGGGTTTTATAGAGAGATATCAGCTAGTCTAATATAGATTCGTGTTGTCATTACACATTTAGACTAGTCGTGTATAGATTAGTGTTGTCATTACACATTTTGACTAGTCGTATGTGTGCAATGAAGGAAGCAAACTAGTATCAAATGTGTACACAAGAACTTTATTTACACTTCCTAAGAAATAGAGCATTACTTTTCTTCAGTGTTTCATTTCCTTGTTTTGAGGTATGCTAATACAAACAATTTAAAAAATGATTTATCAATTAAAATAAAACAATGATCCAAAGGGCCAACGAAGTTGGATGGGGTCAGGTAGCCTAGCCTAGGACTTGAGGTCCAAGGAGATTCAAATCTTAGTGCTGCCAATTTTAGATCTCAACGCTGCCAAATACAAGAGATCAAAACATGCAACTAAAAGTATCCTTACCTTTATTTTTATGACACCATTTCTATCTCCAACAAAGCATTCAAGCACATAATAAAGCTACAATGCATCATGCATGTAATATCTTATTGGCCCGAGCTATCTACTCCTAAACTACAATTGGCATAATCTCACAAATGGTTCAACGAAGAAGTGAATGAGATGAGGTGGGAGAAGAGGAAGTGGGACTCGAGGAGAGCACCATAGAGAAGACTTACCAATTTACTAAAGATTACGTTCACCATGCAATAATGCATTGGTTTTCATGCCAAATTAATGCATTATGAATTGGTTTTCATTCCAAAATAATTTTTTATGGGTTACATTCACCACGCCTCAATATGACTTAAGGGGATAGGTAGTAGGAACACGAAGTACAGCAGTGAATCGCCCATAACTCTCTCTTCGTGTTACTATAAATTGTGTCCACGAGTTGATGGATTGGTTTTTATTCAAAATTAATACATATTGGATTAATTTTCATTCTAAATTAATTTGGAATGGGTTAGGTTCACCTTTGGGGTTTAACCCTCTGAATCTATGTGGCAGAATATATGTGTTTATAGGATATCAATAAATACTCTTTGTTTTATTAGATATTAAAAGATATTAAAGAATTTTTTTTAAATCTTTTTGTTAAATCTTTTTCAATAAAAAAAAAACTTATTTTCATTAGATGTCTTAGATATCCATTTTTAATGCTTCTTTTTATTTTTATCCTTAATATGGTGAAATGGCACAACTCTTACCACCCCTAAAAACCTTGTTGCATGAAATATGAAATCTTAGTGAGAGTGGACATTTCAAAATGGGGAAAACCACTTGAACAGAAGTTGATCATAGACCACTCTGATTGCAAACACAATCAAAATCATACCATGTTCACAGATACTCCTATTTATTGTTAAGTTTTCTATGCTGCCATCACTTAAGTCCTAACTTGATTAGCATTTAATACACTTTCACAATAACAACACAAAGAGGATCACTGAAAGAAACAAAATCACAAGCTACACAACAATTTATCCTAGGAAAACCATTAAGAGAAAAACCCAACAAAACCTACCTCAATATAGATTACCAGTATGCAATGACTAAAGACCAAGGTCTCATCAAGTGAGATACCAAACCCCAAGCATAAGAGACAAAACTCCAAAGAGACTAGTCCTCCTCCTTCTATGTCCCTCCTTCTTTCTCTCTCTTGCGCAATACAAGTGTGAATGAGTGTGTATAAATGAGGGAGGGAGCCTCCCTATTTATACTAGTTTCCCAACCAAAATTTTCCCTAACTGGGTTGACCTATTTAACTGGCAGGGCCAACCTACCTAGGGATTCTCAATAATAATTATATTATTCTTCTTTGGGTGTTATTGACCCGACTTACAACGCAAGGTTTACCTCATGACTTTTACATGAACTTTTACAATAGTAATATCTCCCGAAGGAGGAATAATAATAATGTGAAGTACAAGTAGAATATTCTTTGAAGTGACATTATTTCAACACTCCCCCTTAACAAGAAGGGTATTCTATTGAAAACAACAACGAATGGTGTGGCTCTACACAACATCATCGGAAGGAGAGAGGAGGCATCATCAACATCATTTTTTGGAACATTGTCTGGTACATCTATAGATCATTGGAAGTTTTGAACAACACCATCATCTTTAGCATGGAGATGGAGTATCATCATCTGCAGCATGGAATTGGATCATCATAAAAAACATGGAGCTAGAGCATCATCATCTACAGCATGGAACTGGATCATCACCTACATCATGAAGTTGGACAATCATCATCATCTGCTGAAACATCATCATATGAAATAAGGAGATGGAGCATCATCATCTACAGCATAGAACTAGATCATCACCTGCATCATGGAGCTAGACAATCATCATCATCTGCATCAACATAGAACTATTGGAACATCATCATTATCATCTTCAGTATAGAGATGAAGTATCAACATATTTACTATAAAAACTGATACATCACTAACAATGACGGCACGCGGCTGGCTCATCAACATAAAGATAGAATAACAAAAACAAAGACAGTACGAGGCTGTCTCATTAACATAAAGCTAGAATGACAAAAACAACAATAGCACAAGGTTGTCTCATCAGCATAAAGCTAGAATGGCAACAGCAATGACAGAATGAGACTGACTCATCAACATAAAGCTGGAATGACAACAACAACAACAACATGAGGTTGCCTCATCAACATAAAGCTGGAATGACAACAACATGTGAGATCATCATCAATATCTCAAGGCTGGAGCAACATCATCTAGGGAAGGTATAAAAACAACCAACATGATCCTTCCTTTCAGAATTACAATATCATGGACAACACATTTGTGATATTTAGACAATCCTTCCTTTCGGAATTATGGGATAAAGTCTTTGTGGAGATACCAATACTGATCGTAGCTAACACATACATACACAGGATGATCCTTCCTTTCGGAATTACGATATCAATTCCACCACTAACATCCTAGATGATCCTTCCTTTCGGAATTGCAGTATCAAGGCCATCACTAACATCCTGGACGATCCTTCCTTCCAGAATTACAGAATCAAGTCCACTACTAACATCCTGGACAATCCTTCATTTCGAAATGATGGGATCAAGTCCATCACTAACATCTTGGAAAATCCTTCCTTTCAAAATTACGGGATCAAGTCCACTACTAACATCTTGGATGAATCTTCCTTTCAAAATTATGGGGTCAATTCCACTACTAATATCTTAGACGATCCTTCCTTTCGGAATTACAGGATCAAGTTTATTGCTAACATCCTGGGTGATCCTTCCTTTCAGAATTACGGGATCAAGTCCATCACAACATTTAATATGATCCTTCCTTTTGGAATTATGGGATCAAGTCTAAGAATGATTAGTTCCAACATCTTGGATGATCCTTCCTTTAAGAATATGGGATCAAGTCCATCCACATCAACATTTAAGACGATCGTTCCTTTCTGAATAATGGGATCAAGTCTAAGGATGATTAGTCTTAACATCTTGGACGATCCTTCCTTTCATAATTACGGGATCAAGTCGACTCATAATATCTAAGATGATACTTCCTTTCGGAATTATGAGATCAAGTCTGAGGATGATTAGTTCCAACATTTTGGACGATCCTTCCTTTTAGAAATACACGATCAAGTCCACTCACAACAACATTTAAGACTATAATTCCTTTCAGAATTATGGGATCAAGTCTAAGGATGATTAGTCCCAACATATTCATCTTGGACGATCCTTCCTTTTGGAATTACGGGATCAATTCCATCAAGATTAAAATTTAAGATGATCCTTGCTTTCGGAATTACAGGATCAAGTCTTAGGATGATCAATCCCATCATCTACATCTTGGACAATCCTTCCTTTCAGAATTACGGGATCAAGTCTGTAATACGATCAACATTTAAGACAATCCTTCCTTTCAGAATTATGGGATCAAGTCTAAGGATGATCAATACCAATTGAGTTATCTGATGTGATCATGATACCATAGTATAAACAATACTACTCCCCATTTCGAGGGAATTCCGTACGAATAACACCAAGCTTGTCGCGAAAGTGTTCAAACTTCACACGAGACAGAGGCTTAGTCAACACATCTACAAACTGCTCATATGTGCTCACATATTGGAGCTTTATAGCTCCCTTCTACACCATGTCATGAATGTAGAAGTACCATATTTCTTCATGCTTCATCTTATCATGGAACACAGGGTTCTTTGTCATATTCATGCATATTTGGTTATCACATAGAATCATGGTAGCATCCATATCTAGATCGAACAGATCTGAAAACAACTTCAAAGACATATGGATTCACAACCGGCGAAACAAGCTGCAATATATTCAACTTCTGCAGTGCTGAGAGAAGTGACTGGGAAACTTCCTGCTTAGAAATGAGATCATAGTAGACCCAGATTGAAACACCCTCCCTAATCGATCTTTCTATTTGAGACACTTCCTGCCCAATCTGAATCTCTATAACCATATAGTTTGAAGTCATGATCTCTTGTATAACTGATCCCATAGTCTATCGTACCTTTCAAGTACCTCATCACATGCTTTGCAGCTACTAGGTAAACATGTATGGGATCAACCAAATACTGACTCAAAGTGTTCACAACAAATCATATATCTAGTTGGGTATTCGTCAGATACATCAATAAACTATTGATCTTTCTGTATAGTGTCGCATCCACTAGTTCTGATGAAGCATCAGCAAACAACTTCAAGTGTGTATCCATGGGCATGGGCATGGCTTTACATCCCAACATGACAAACATTTTCCAAATTTCCACTGCATACTTCCCTTGGTTAAGAAAGATTCCTTCAAGTCTCTTCCATACTTCACGATCTAGAAAATAATGCATCAAGCCAAGGTCTTTCATCTCAAATTCTACAGTGAGATTCTTCTTACACTCTGAGAATTGCTTCTCATTACATATCAGGAATAAATCATCCACATACAACAATAATATGACAGGTTCATCATCCACAACCTTTAAGTAAAGGTTAGGATCAACCTTACTTTTGGTAAAGTCCAAGATCGTCAAAAAACTATTGATTCTTCCATACCAAGCTCTTTGAGCTTAGTTTAATCCATACAGAGCCTTCTTCAGTTTACAGACATGTGTCCTTCTATCTTCAAATTCAAAACATTGTGGTTGTTCTATGTACACTTCTTCTTCAATAACACCATTTAGGAAGGTTGTTTTCACATCCATCTAGTGTAACTTCCATTATGTCTTGGCTACTAGTGCCGTGATGGTTCTGATAGAAGTGTACATTGCTATAGGAGAAAATGTCTCTCAATAATCGATTCTTTCCTTTTGAGAGAATCCTCTGGCCACAAATCTGGATTTGGACTTCTCGATACTTCCATAAGCTGTATGTTTTATCTTGTAGATCCATTTGGAAGATACCACACTCTTACCTTTTGGTTTGGGAACTACTTCCCACACATAATTATTCATTATGGATTGTATTCTTTCGTCCCAGATTCCACCCATTCTCTCTTTTTAACCGCTTCTTCAAAACAAGTAGGTTCTTTGTCTACAAGATTACACATCAAAGACACATAACTAGGAAATGGATTTGGCTTCTTGCTCTTCCTTGTAGAGATTTATGGAGCACCATACCTTTCTTCTTCTTAAATAATCTCATGAGCCCAATATGGATTTCTCTTGTGGGATATATTCATGTGGGGAGGTTCTTGGGGTTCCAACATATCATGTTCTTCCAGAATCTCATCATCAGGAGAAGGTGCAATTCTTTCATTGGTTCTGTAGATTTGGGAGCTACACCTTATTCATATGTTTCTTCAAGTTGGCACTTTCTCAACTTCTTGATGGTTGTATCTTCATCAAAGTTTACACCCTTTACATATTCCTTCATGATCAATATTTAGGTTTGGTATACATGTGACTACCTTGCTCACATGTGGTAGGGATTTGTAGTTTATGTGAGGAAGCCTTCTATGCCATAGTTCACATGGAATTGTAGTATCATGAATCAAGGGTGCTTCTGAGTGACCTTTTAGTTTATACAGGTCACCCTCCAGTCACAGACACATCTTCTAGAGAAATTGTTCTTCAACTTCTTCTTTTGCTAACTACCTGGGGGGTTCTTCTTATTCTTCTTCTACTACTAAGTTGGCATGATGTCTTTTGTTATTCTTCCTCTTATATTTTTCTTTCTTAATTGGACAATTTTTAGCAATGTGTCTTATCTTATCACAATGGTCACACTGATAAGAGGAGAGATATTTTTGTTTGTAATCTCCATTTTTATTCTTTTGAAACTTCTTAGGAGGGTAAGGCCCCTTGTGATTTTCCTTTTTAAAATGATGTTTTCATTTTCTTCTTCAGTTATGAGTATCTACAACATGGTCATCATCTCCAAGTAGTGCTTCTTGGTTAGTTACTCTAGCTTCCTCTTGAACACATTCTTCCCATAGGACATCAAATTTTAGGCTTTCCTTCCTTGCATAGATTGTCTGGATGAAGGAGTCCCATGGTCTAGTAAGACCATTGAGAGCGGTCATTACTAGTTCAATTTCATCAATCTTGTCTTCAATTGCTTCGAGTCATTCTTTGAATTCAGAGACCCTTGTGAAGTATTCGTGGATAGATTCACCCTTGCTCATCTTTGTACTTTTGAGTTGGGATCTCAAGTTCATCTTATGGTTGATGTTTCTTCCTTCATACATTCCTGATAGGGAATCAAACATCTCCTTAGGTGTATCCTTAGAGGATACTTGAGGAATCAAGTGATCCTTGATAGAATCAACTATGATCCTTTTGGCTCTAATCATGTTTTTTTTTGTACTTTTCCTTTGCTTCATCTTCTTCAGGCTTCGACACAATTTCCTTTATAAACTTTGCAAGATCATTCTATTCTAGAATTAGTCTTATTCTATATTTCCAAGCACAAAAGTTTTCTATGCTTTCCAACTTGTCATTGCACTTAGTGCTTGGAGACAGCTTGTCATGGAGATTAGAAAATGACAAAAAAAAAATTCTTAGAAATGAAAAATGAACTCACCAAAAGACGTGCTAGGCTGAGGCGAGTATGATGGTACAGTCAGTTTCTGAAGAATCCAAATTCTAACCCTTGAAAATGGACTTGCAAGATCCTGGACTGTAGTTTTTGGTTCTGTTACTGGTTTTCTGGTTCCAAGCCAAACTAGGGCTTGACTTTCCATAAGATCTACTCACTGAAAAACTTTGATCTTGGTGCCAAAAGATACGCATAGGAGGGGCACACTTCTTTATGTCACTTGCACTAAAAAATTCCACTTTATTAGAAAACCCTAATTTTCTTGTTCGAAGAAGGAGAGAGAAATTTACCTTATGAAAGTTGCTCTTTTCAGGCTAGCTTTGAAACCATGTTAAGTTTTCTATGTTGCCATACCTTAAGTCCTAACTTGATTACCATTTAATACATTTTCACAATAGCAACATAAAGAGAATCAGTGAAAGAAACACAAGGTACATAACAATTTATCATGGGAAAACCCTAAAGGGAAAAACCCAACAAAAACTTCCTCAATATAAATTACTAGTATGCAATGACAAATGACCAAGGCCTCATCAAGTGAGAGACCAAACCCACAGCATAAGAGTCAAAACACCAAAGACACTAGTCCTCCTCCGTATATGTCCCTCCTTCTTTCTCTCTACGAGTGAGTGTTTATAAATGAGGGAGGGAACCTCCCTATTTTTACTAGTTTACCAACATACATTTTCCCTAATTGGGCCGACCTATCTAAATGATAGGGCGACCTACCTAGGAAGTCTCACAGTAATAATTATATTCTTCTTCTCTGGGTGCTATTGACTTGACTTACAATTAAGGGTTTACCTCATAACTTTTACATGACCTTTTACATCAGTAACATCTCCCCGAAAGGAGGAATTATAATAATGTGAAATGCAAGTAGAATATTCTTCGAAGTTACATTATTTCAACATTTATTCAAACACAGATATGATTCAAACAAGTTGACTCTGTACACCAACTTTAGACATAGAGTACATATTCAACTCCCTATATAAATAATTATAAACCCCTTTATTATTTATAAGTTTTTAATATATTAAAAATACTCAGTAACTCTTATATACTAGACAACAAGTTGCTTCGAAAACAATTGCTTGGGATACCGATCTTTGGATTGGAATTGGATGGTGGAAAGGTTTGAAAACAAGATTAAATACTGGTCGTATAGGTTACTTTCTCTGGGTGGCAGAGTTGTACTTATCAATTCAGTTCTCTCTGGGCTAGCTGTATATTGGTTTGCTCTAGCCAGATGCCCTAAATCTATACTGAATCGGTTGAGGAAAGTTATCTTTTCATTCTTATGGGGGAGCATTGATGGTCATCAGAAACATCATCTTGCTTATTGGGAAGTGATATTTGTCCCTATTGAATGTGGTGGACGGGGAATTAATAACTTGGAATGGTTTGGGATCTCACTTCGACTGAAGTATTTGTGGTTGCTACTTAATGGGAATGGTATTTGGAACCAGATTATTACTTTTAAGTACATTAAAAATATCCCATTTGTGGATTGGATCAGAGCCTAGAAATTCATTATCAATGGAACCTCATACTTCTGGAATGGTTTCATTAGGATTTTGTTGTGGATCACTGGTTGGCTTGGCTAGAAGGTGGGTAATGGCTTGAATATTTGCCTTGGAGTTGATCTGATTGCTAGTCTGGACTCTTCTTTCTACTTGCCAGAGGACCTTCGGGAATATTTGTCTGATTATGGGATTACTTGGATGGGCCTTCAATTGGTTTAAATCACTGGTACTCGACGAAAGACCTCGGCCTGGGAGGTGTGTGGGCCAACCAATGGTCGTCCTTTGTTAATGGCCTGTCTCACGGAGGCATTAGATTGGGAAACCACAAGGACTCCTTGCTCTGGATGTTTGATAAAAAGCTAGGAATGGTCTTGGCAAAAAAAGCTAATGAGTTTATCGTGTCTGAGCATCTGCATCCGATTAATGACGATCTTCTCCCAAAGGTGTGTGGTTTCAATATTCCTTAGAAACTGAAATGTTTCATTTGGTTGGTTGTTAAAAACAAAATTAATACTTGGGATAACTTGCACAAGTGGGGCTGGGTGGGTCCTAATAGATGTTGTCTTTGTAAAATGGAAGAGGAATCTGTTGAACACATTTTTGTTGGTTGCTCCTTTGTGAAGATGGTCATTCACAGCTTGGGAAGGTTATTTGGTGTTCATTTACAGTGGTCTGTCTCTTCTCTTTCTGGAAATTTGTCCACCTGGGTTTCAAAAGGTGGAAAGCTCTTATATCTTCCTTTCTTTTTTATTTGGAATCTCTGGAAGTGCAGGAACAACTCCATTTTTGATGATAAGGTACCCTTTATTCCCAGACTTTGTCATGCGATCATGATTGATATCAATTCTCATCTAGTGCCTCAAGTAAATAGAAACAAATTCAAGCACATTGGTGACCCCCCACAAAAAAAATTTCCTATGGTTTTTTTATGGTGCTGCGGCAAATGCACTTGGTGGTGTAGGTGTCTGTATTTGGTTAAATGAGCAACTCTCTCTCTCTCTCTCTAAAATTAGGATGTGGGTGTAGCACTAATACTAGAGCTGAGCTTCTAGCGTTACGGGCATCATTATACATGGCCAAAGATATTGGGTTTCCATACCTTCATATCTTTGGTGATTCCTTAGTGATTATAAACTGGGCAAGGAATGAATCCACACTTACCATGGTGAACTTAGAGGCCTGGTGCACAAACATTAGGAAACTCATATCTTTGTTCACCTTTCTGGATTTTAGTCATGTCTTTAGGGAACATAATAAGAGGGTAGACACACTATCCAAGGAAGGGCTTAGTATGGCTGCAGGCCATCTTTCCCTCAGTGAAATATGTGAGGATGAAGTTGTTGAGGAGGTTTCACTCCAGCTATTTTGAAGCGCATTACTCTGGTTCTTAGACTATTGTCTCTTGACTGTTGATTTGTGAAAGTTTTTGGTTAAGCTAATCTGTTATGTCTCTGGCTTTTGAGTGTTACAAGCCCTGACATGGATATTGTGACTAGGTTCTTATTATTTTATGTAAAGGCATATGACTGAGTGGCCGACTTAACATTTATGAGAGGACCTTTTTGTATATGATGCCCATACTCCAGTAGTTAGGCTCAGTGGAAGTGATTTCCCTCTTGTTGTAATGATGGTTGACACTGGCTCCATAGGTTTTGGACTGTTGTAATTTGCTGATATACCCAGTTCCTTTGATTCAAATGAATAGCAAGGAATGCCTTTTTTAGTCTGAAAAAAAAAAAGACAACAAGTTGCTTCCATATTTTACAATATAGAATTTTCCAATATAAACTCATGTGTGATATAATATTACTTATTTAGTAAACCTAAGTTTATCACCACTAAATATAAACATAAATGAAAACACAAAATCCATTTGTAAATAGCCTATTAAACCATAACTTTTCCCTTATGTTTCTCGGCACATACTTGTTGATTTAGAGTCCCCAAATTCCAATTGCCTCTCCCACCGAGTTCAGAAATCAAGAGACTCATCCTGTTAGTGTAGTATTTAATGTTGCAGCAATTGGATATGAGTACTAGATATAAGCTTTTAAATTTGATTCAACATGTAATCTAAAGATTCAAATTTCCACGATCATAGCATTAAATATTACACTGCAAAATAAATGGTTATTGTTTGCCAACTAGACTCGCTCGCTGGCCTTTGGCAGTGTGAGAAGGACAATCCTTATATACTGGACAGACTTTCCCTCGGGAGGGGAGTTACTAAGAAGGGAGCCTGTCCAATGCACAATGGACAGGCTCCCCTCCCGAAGGAAAGTCTGTCCAGTATATAAGGCGCTCCGTATTGAAAAAAATGTTGAATCCGGCGAAACGAGGACCACGTGCTTTAGGCATGAATTATGTTGCCTGCCACAAAATTTGCATTAAGATAATGACAGCACCAGATAAAGTTGAATCTGACGGTGGCCGCAGTGCAAAAGAAGACCACACGCTTTATGCGTGATTTGCCCAGCACGAGGAAAAGTTGAATCTGGCGGTGGCCGCGTTGCAAAAGAAGGCCACAGGTTTTCTGCGTGATTTAGATAAGGTCAATGATCTACCCAAAACGAATTACAAAAGAATAATACGTATTCTTTGATTCGTTATCACGCATGACAACGTATCAAAATCGATCACTAATAAAACAAAAAAATGGCCATGGGGTCCGCAGCATGTCATAAAATAGTCACTAAACCAACCCTGGGAACCACACAACGCACGCCTTTGCTTAATCAACGCGTAAATGTCAGCATTAATTGGAAGTTTGTTGTGGATAAGGCTGCCAGGCTACCAAATTCATTAAAAATTGTCTAAGCGGCCACCTACTTTTGGTTGCGTTATTGACTGTCGGTACTCGGTATCTCCGGGTAGGAAAAGCTTAGACGGAAAGTTGGGCTGTGATGTTTCCGACCATTACAACTACAAGCGTAAGATACTGGATTTCTTAAAACGCGGAGAAATATATATATATATATATATCAAGCGTATTCCAGCCAGACCACAATCAATCCACCAGACTACACAAATAATCCATCAATCGTCGCTCTTCTTGCCTTCATTTCTGTGAGTTGAATCGAATTTGAAGCTGCAGCTATGTCTGATAACAGGTTTTCATCGGCACCTACAGGCTTCCCTGATGGAAATCCTCCCCCAGGTTCGGCTCTCTTGTCTTTCTCTTTTCTTATCTCATAAATGATTTCATTACATGCATGATGATCATGGATCATTTGTATTTACATTAATATGTTTTTATTGTTGTTACCAGGGTATCCCAAACAAACTCCTCCTCCTCCCCAGTACACAGAAGCATCCGGGCCTGTAAAAACTCAGCAGAGAGGAGATAAAGGATTCATTGAAGGATGGTATGAATTCAATTCCATTTTTCCTTCTTTTCTTTATAAATTGATGGTATGATTTTGTGTTACTGATTATTTCTTTTATGGATTTGCAGCCTTGCGGCTCTCTGCTGTTGTTGGGTGTGCGAAACATGTTGCTGAATTGAATTCAAGGATTAGACAAATAATTGAGACTGTATGGTTGCACCATATGATTTTATATAATTATGTTTTATGATTGCTGTAAATAGTTGTGAAAACGGATCTCTTTGTTTAGGACGGTTCCGTATTTATTTAGTAGCAGCTTGTTCATTTACAGGCCTTTATAATAGATGGGCAAAGATTCATAGAGGTAAATTCGGTTTAATGATTGGAAGATGAGATGAATCCATCCTGTATCATTACTCAACTTTTATATTTAAGTTTCCTTCATATGGTAAGGAGCTTGGCTTCTTCTAAATAAGGCTTTTTACATTTAAGAATATCTAAATTGATTGCCATTTCTAAGAACGATGATTGTATACATGAACCCCTTGGTGCTTCAAGGCATGTCTTGACTCTTATTATCCCTGTGGCAGGTTATTATGCAATGGGTAAGGCTTTGAAGGTGTATTAATCCCTTTTGACTAAAAATTTATTTATTGATGTATAATGTAAACATTATAAATATAATTTCATATATTTATAAATAAGAAATATTATAATTATCTTATATCTTTTATAATGATTACAAAAGTTTATTTTAATATATTAGATTTTTTTAATTGTGATACCTTTTACTTTACCCCACTTGCTATATTAAATTCTTTTAACTCCACACCTTTTACTTTCATGTTATAAATTTAATTTTTTACCAATTAATCGTTAAACACAGTAAATATGTAGTTCTCTAAGCTACTCAACATTCACACATATACACAATATGTAAAGTGGTAACTCATCATGGCAAAAATTACAAAGTGCTCTTCATCTGGCATTGGCATGAGGAAATAGATGCACCTTTTTTCTATTTTTTTTTTCAGAAAGAAAAAAGCATGTCCTTGTTATTCTCAAAAAGAATCAAAGGTCATCTTACATTCTCCCCTAAAGCGAGTTGCATACCAATAACTGCCTGAGAGTACTGCCAGGGGGAAAGGCTTAACAACAAAGGAATGGTCCCATTAGAAAACTGACTCATCATTAATAAGAGGACTATCCTCACATCCACATCTACCGAGCTCCAAAGAGAACTGAAGCAGCAATCCAAAAAAGGACACTCTAACAAACAAATCAAAAAGAAGGGAGTAGAAACATCCCTTTATCGAGCTCAGAAGAGCTGAAAAGAGTCCTGAGAAACCAAATGGTTCTCAAAATATTCCTGAAAACTGCCTTTACCCTGAGGATAAGAGAGTGCAGTTTTGGAGAGGCGGTCAGCTATCTGATTGTGCTCTCGATAGATGTGGGAGAAGGACAATTCCTTGAAGCTGGCAATAAGTTTTTTAGTCTCCTTGCACCAATGAAAGAGCTCAGGTGGGGAGAGCGCAGTCAGTCCCAATGCCCAATTGATGATTACTTGTGAATCACCGAATACATGAGCGAGAGGGATCCCCATCATTTGGGATGTGAACAGAATTGCCCATAAGCTGAGCAATTCCACTTTGGTGTTAGTGCCATATCCAACCCCCAGTGAGAACTCTAGGCAATGGGTCTCATTTATGTATATGTAGAAGCCCGCTCCAGCTATCAATCTGTTTGATGCTCCATCCATAAAACCACGGGGGTAAACCATGTATGGGGTAGCCCCTTGTTTCTTCTTTTTTTCCCACTGGGGACTGTCAACACAGGGGCAGCTTGGACAGTAGAAATAATATGTTGGATCAGACTGTAAATATTCCTTTTAATTCCATCAAATATGGCCCGATTTCGAGCCTTCCAAAGGATCCAAATCATAAAAAAAGGGAGCGTAGAGTAACGCGAATTCCTAGGCAGCTTCTCTATCTAGCCTTTGATCATTTCTTCAAGAGAAACATTATGGGAGAAAACAGCAAGATTTAAGAGATTACAAACATTTTCAGAGACAAATCTCCAAGTCCTGCAGTTTATAAATAGATGCTTGACTGTCTCTTCTTCTGAGAAGCAAAGGATGCAAATACCCGGGCCATGTAAACCTTTTTTTTGAAGGTTCTCCCAAGTGAGGATCTTATTCCAAAGGGAGAGCCATATAAAACAAGAGATTTTAACAGGTAAAGCTGTGGACCAAAGAAGAGATTCGACCGAGTTTGACACCGGGTGCAAGCGTGAATTGACAATATTGTCATATGCATCCTTGGCAGTAACAGTACCTGAGTTTCTTTTATAAATCTAGACAAGATCATCAACTTGGTCTATGAGTCGTATGTTAGCTCCTGTTAATCCTTCAATATAGTCTTTCCACAAATTATAATAAGAACCACCGAGATCTAAGTCCTCTGCAGAAAGCCAGTAACTCTGTGCATGCTGAAGTGTATTCTGAGCCTGCGCAAGAGTACAAATATTCATATCTCCAAGATAAGTTCTCAGATCCTCAGGAAGGTTGAAAGAGGAGTGAAGGCCGACTATCGGGTCGATACCAAGGACAACATTTATACCATCACCAACCTGCCATGCCAAATGCGAGCCCATCCATGGAATGGACTGAATAAATCCTCTCCAAATAATAGAGGCACATCGTAAGTGAAATATTTTCCTTCTGAGCCAATCGACCACCGAAGAGCCATTAAGATATTTGAAATGGAGGACTTGGAATCACAGGCCTTCTGAGTGAAGGACCCTCCACAAATTTTTGAGACACAAAGAAAGGTTGAACCAGTGGAGGTTTTTTATACCCCATCCTCCCAATTTCTTGGGCCAAGAGAGATCTCTCCAACATACCAAATGAAATCTTCTTTTGCTGACAGTGGACCCCCATAGGAAATTAAAAATTATTCTTCTTAGCTTCTGTAAGATGGTAGCTGGGATTAGAGCAAGTCCCATCCAATAAACAAGGATACTAGACAAAACAGCCTGCACAAGAACTAATCTCCCCCCTAGAGAGAGATACTGATATGTCCAGTGGCTAATCATTTTTTCCATTTTTTGAAGAATCCACAGCCAGTCATGAACTCTGTAACCAAGTGGTTTCAGGTGAAAACCAAGATAATTGAAGCTTAATAGAAGGGGCAGCATTTTGTAAGGCAGAGCATCAGTGAAGACATTTTGGCTTTCAGTATCAAAATTGTAAAAGAGAAAACATGATTTCTCAAAGTTGATCTTCATTCCCGAGGCTTTGCAGAAGGTCTCAAGGATGACTTCAAAAGCTGACCAGTCTAAAAGCGTACCCGATCCCATCAGGATCACATCATCCACAAAGAGGAGATGAGTAAGAGTGAGGGAGGGTGAGATTTTTATGCCCTGTATGAGACCATTGGATCTGGCATCCCGAATGAGAAGGCTAAGGCCTTCAATGACAAGGATGAAAAGGAGGGGGGATAAAGGAGATCCTTGCCAGATTCCTCGAGAGTCTGTAAAAAAAGACGAAGGAGTCCCATTAACCAATACCGCGAAATTGATAGTAATGAGACATCCCATAATCCAATTAACAGTGAGAAGGGGGACACCAATTTGGATCAAGATCAATCTGACATAAGTCTAGTCCACTCGGTCAAAAGCCTTTGAAAGATCCAGTTTAAGAACAAAGGCACAAAGGTTCTTAGTTTTGACTGAGTGGAGAACCTCTTGTACAATACTAATGGGTTCAGAAATTTGATGGTCTTTAAGAAACCCAAATTGTTCCTGAGAGATACCCGAATCCAAAAATGGTTTCAGTCTTCCAGCAATAATTTTAGTAGTGAGTTTGTAGAGGAGGTTGCACAAGGAGATGGGCCTGAAATCAGCAAAGGTCCGAGGCTTGTCCTTCTTCGGGATAAGAACTAGGAAAGTAGAGTTCAAGGAGGGAGGAATAAAGCCCGAGAGCCGAGTCAGGTCAATAGTCTTTAAGAGGATAGGGCTTAAAAGATAAAAAAAAAAAGGTATAATTCTACAGGCCACCCGTCCGGGCCAGGGCTACGATCTTTTTTAAAATCCTTAAGAGAGAGTTCGATTTCCAAGAGATTTACCGGCTGAGAGAGGAGAGATGAGTGCTCACTGGGGATCAATCTGGGGAAAAGGGAGACCACCTTCAGTTGGTCTTCTAACCTAGTATATCCATCATCCTTATAAATGTCAGAGAAGTGAGCTTTGCCCAAATCCTTAAGAGCAGCCTCATTCTCAATCTGATTGCCCTCAATTTCTTCAAGAGACCAGATTGTGTTTTGAATTCTTCTTCCCGAGGCAACAACATGGAAGAATTTAGTATTGGCATCTCCCTGTAATGCCCATTTAATTCTGCTTTTCAACTTCCAGGTAAGATGGAAGTGATCCAAGATTTTAAGCCTTTTAGCATATAAGAGGGACAAATGAGCATGTTGTTCCTTCGTTAGAATGCCTTTAGAAGGACCCGAGAGAATAGATTCAATGGCAATTTCTAGGTTAGTGGATTCAGTGTCCAAACTTGCCAGTTTATCCTTAGTCCATTTTTTTGTATCCACTTTCAGCCTGCGCAGGGTGCAACAGAGATCCCCAATATCAGCTAGAGAACCAGCTTTGGAGGAAGATGACCACCAGCACTTAAACCATTCTATGAAATCCGAATCCTCAAGCCATGAGCGATTGAATTTAAAAGGATAGTCAAAGGGTCCTTTTAAGTTACTCCATTCAAAACATATTGGAAAGTGGTCCGAGAGATCAATGCATTTGGTCCAAGATTTGAAAACCCCTAAAGAAGGGATCGGGGTGTTAGAGATAAGAAATCGATTGAGGCGCTTGCTGATGCCCTCAGCCCCTAGCCTCCCATTGCGCCACGTAGGCCCTGATACCGGAGGAGCCACATCCATTAGTCCAACTAACTCAAAGAGAGTGAGAAAGTGGTTAGTGAGTGGGTCCAAAGAGGCCTTAACTCCCCATATTTCAGACGAGCGGAGAGTGAGGTTAAGATCACCACCTAAGACAAGATGAGGCAAATTGAGAAAACCACCTCTAAGAGCTTTATCCCAGAAAGATTCATGATCCCTATATGGTCCGTAGACATTAAGTATATTGAGGGGTTCTGGCATCCCTCGAATAGAGGCTTGGAGCAAGATTCCCACGCAAGTATGATAAGCTTTACAGTTTGCCTTTAACGGGTTCCAAGCAGAGAGGAGTCCCCCAGAGAGCCTACGGGCACTGGCTGCACAAAATTCCCAGGTGGGGAGTAACTTCGAGAAGGCATAAAGGGCAGGGGCATCACTACACATTGTTTCCTGCAGGAGGATAAAATCCGGGTTGATAGATTTGAAGAGAGCGCGGAGGCTGAGGGATTTGGTCTTGCCTCCCAGACCACGAGTGTTAAGGGAGAGAATTAGCATCAGGAAACATCACTTGGGGGTGACAATGCTCTAAGACCCCTGGAGGAGATGCCTCTGGCTACATCCTTTATTCTGACAGAGAGTGGTATGTAGGGGGCAGAAGCGGAGGAGAGATTTGCCTTGCAATCTTTTTTCCCTTTTGGAGGTTTTCTGACAGTCACGTTTGCAAATCTAATGGAATTAATGTGAAGGGTGGAAGGAGAAGAAGGAGTGGAAGCAGTGAAGATAGAGAGGGATTTTTTAAGGGAAGGATGAGAGAATGAAGGGGAAGAGGTGGGACTGTGAGGTGAAGGGACCTGTCCAGAAGGTGTAGCTTTAGGTAAAAGTGGAGGAAAGTCCACTGTCGAATCTAGTGCAAGGAGACCCGAGTCTGATGGGGGTGACTGTAGGTGGGGGGAAAGGGTATTTTCAGAGCTGGGGAGAGAAGGGGGCACCTCTGAGTCCTTTAAAGAGTGGAAATGTGTGAGAGTCGAGGCTGAGCAGGAAGGAGGAGTCGTAATCAAAGGAGGAGCTGACTCAGAGGAATGAATGGAGAGAGGGGGGATAGGATGTGACTGAGGTGAAAGGACCAGTCCAGAAGGAGGAGATTTAGATAAAAGTGGAGGAAAGTCCACTGTCGAGTCTAAAGCAAGGAGACCCGAGTCCAATGGGGGTGACTGCAGGTGGGGATAAAGGGTGTTGTCAGAGCAGGGGATTAAGGGTAGCACCTCTGAGTCCTTTAAAGAGTGGAAATGTTTGGGAGTCGAGGCTGAGCCTAAAGGAGGAGTCAAATTCAAAGGAGGAGCCAACTCAGTGGAATGAGTGGAGAGAGGGGGAAGAGAATTACGATGTGACTGTATCAGATTATCCACCTCTTTTAGAAAGGAGTTTGGAATCAAATCAGAAGATGGGAAAGAGTCAAATGACAAACCTGGAGGAGTATGAAGACCTTCAGCATGTGGGGCCGGAGTCTTGTAGGGTTCAGGATCACCAGCTTCCGAAGAAAAGTCTATATCAATTCTAGCTGGGAAATTGTTCCTCAAATGACCCACAGAGTGGCAGCAGCTGCATCGAAAGGGCACGTGCAGATAATCAAGCCTCTGTATCAACAAAAGTTCGTTACATAAAATTTCAATTTCTACCGGGAGCCCCCTCGAAATGTCCATCTCAACGAGGATTTTAGCCACCCTTTTGTCATAAACAAGGTGAAAATCGTCTTCAACAGAGACAAACCTCCCAATGGTGTTCCCAATTCCTTCAAGTACCTGTCTTCTCCATAAGGGGAAGGGGAGGTGGGGTAATAGGACCCACAAGTGGCGTTTTGAGATCCTCTCTCTCAGGGGATCAAACTTCAAATGCCAGCGACCTAGAACCAAGGAGCCCTTACCAATACGCCAGATGCCTTCAAGAACCCGAGTGCAATGATCAGCATCAAGGAAAACAAACACACTCCAGCCGTTCGACAGCATACCAATGGTCAGAACATAATCAAATAGAGGCTTCCAGTTAGCTGAGGCCCAGTCAATCCAAGATGCCTTGTTCATACGACAGTACTCTAATCTTCCAACCAGAGCACGAGAGCATAAGGACTTGACGCGGTCCATGAAAACATCATGTCCCAGAACGTAATGATAGCGTTCTTTATGTGCCTTAATGCACTTTACCCTACGCTTCTTGCGGTGTCGATTTTGCAGAGCCTGATCTGCCATGGCAAAAGTCCCTTCAAACTAAACTTCCCCAGTACGTTGAGCTGGAAACCAATATCACATACTCCAGAAACCAAAGGGGACCAAATCCTCAAAGTATGGAGGATGTAATCACCCAGAGAAATACCATTACCCAAGAACGCTCATGCAGAAGAGACAAGGGTAATGTCAAGGAGCGGCTCCAAACCCCCAACCAACAGTATGAAGGTGGTGGACGAAGATATAGTGAGCCAAGCCCGTTGAAAGAGGTCAAAGCTAAGAAAACAACCCGAGAAGGGTTAAGGACAAAAACAGAAGCCCAGGAGGGTTAAGGTATAAGAAAATAAAAAATACCAAGAAAAATTAGTAAACCAACTCCGTCGTAACCCCAATCCAAGAAGAAGTTGAGTCACAACCCGTGAGGGTTTAAAGGTCAACGGGGA
Source organism: Pseudotsuga menziesii (assembly GCA_001517045.1). Classification (NCBI taxonomy): domain Eukaryota; kingdom Viridiplantae; phylum Streptophyta; class Pinopsida; order Pinales; family Pinaceae; genus Pseudotsuga; species Pseudotsuga menziesii. The sequence continues at coordinate 288,928 of LPNX010963608.1, forward strand.
AAGAAAACACAATCGACAAGACCGAGGAATCCACTAGAAGGGTTTAGAGACCGAACCTTCTGGACAAAGTATCCTCCAAATAAGGAAAACAAAGTCAACCCTGTACCTAAAAAACCACGACAGAGTAGGAGGAAAACCATGCAAGGGTGGTGTGAAGCAACGTCAACCAACGCAGCAAAAAACAATGATTCCTTCCCACTTTTTAATAAACTTGGTTGGTACTAGTCCCCCAATTAAGGGGAGGGACTCCAAGTATGGCTAACAAGCTGGTACCCACCACCAAAGACAGTGAACTGAAACAGTGAATACCCTAAAGACTGGAGATACGAGGGGAAAGGCGAGCAGCAAGAAAACCTCCTTCCAGAGACCCAAGAAATTGAGTATCAGATGGAGGTAAGTAGGTAAGAGAATAGACAGTGATACAACTCATGGTATCAAAACCAGTCACAGACCATATCAAAAGAACTTGGACACATAAAAAGAACGTCTTTGAGATAGAAAGAGGCGGTAGACTGAGCCGTTTCAATAGGCGCCCATCTATCAGCTCAGCGAGGGGAGTGAACGTCGCCATGGTGATGTATGAGAGGCCTGTGAGCTTCGCTCTTGGTCGAAACCCTCCTCTCCATTTTCCTGGAACCCTAAAAAATCAAGGAACCCTGGAACCCTGTGAGCTTCGCTCTTGGTCGAAACCCTGTGAACATCTCAAAATTACAACAAGATTAGCAGCAAAGATGATACTAGCCTGCCACCAATGTTCCTATTGTACTCGTTATTAGACTATCAAATCCACATCCATTAAGAACCTGTTGTATCGTACTCGTTGTTAGACTTTCAAATCCACATCCACCAAGAACCTCCATGCACCTTTTTTCTATACATAAAGTTACAGACACTGAGATAGATGCACCTTTTTTCTATACATAAAGCTACAAACATTGAGACACTGTTCAAGATCTTCTTTTCTATCTCTACAAACATATCCTCCCTCTCATGCTCTCTGATATTCTCTATCTTTATCATTGTACTCTACTCCTATGTAGACATCCGCACACAACCTGGATCGACTCAACCTTCAGTTGCAGAACCACTACTTTGATGCACTCAATGATCTAGATTCATTGACCAAAACTAACCACCTCTAGTCTAGCTCAAGCGACTTTTCCAAGAGTATAGAGACTTATTCAAAATTGGTGTATCAACTAATCAGCTCAAAACCATCTAAGCAAGATGCACCTATTTTTGTAGAGATAGAAAATAAGATCTTAAACATTGTATGTAGCTTGATGTATAGAAAAAAGATGCATTTATTTCCTCATGCCAATGCTAGATGAAGAGCACTTTGTGGTTTTTTCCCTGATGGATTATCACGTTACATGTTGTGTATATGTGTGAATGTTGAGTAGCTTAATTTTATTTAAATTTATAAAGTATTTATTAATTATGAAAATAAATATTATAATTTTTAAAAATAATTTATTAAAATTATTAAAATATTTTACTAATCAAAGTATATATATATATATATATATATTTTGAATTTAAAACTAGAAATAGTTAAACTTATTTATCTATCAACTACGGTTATAAATAAACTTAAATAAATAACCATAATTAAATTGGTAAGAATTATAATTATGTAGACATTATGATAAGAAAAACAATTCATATTAAGTAGAATTGGGTGGTTATCTATTTCATAAGTTTAGAACTTGGTGTTTATGAAACTTTAATAAGTTCATCCATAGATTAATAATATTTCGAAATGTTTTTTTATTTCTTAGAATTATGTTGCTACTTATTTTGATATAATTTGAGTTTATGTGATATTGTAATAAATGACGGAAAAACATCTCTAAGTGATCAAGGCAGATCATAGATCAAATTTTAAAAATATTAATATAAGCCTTTTTTTATTAATGCATAGTTTCATGCAATTCAGCAATCCTTAAACTAAACTACATGGACTCGCTACTCCTTAGCACTTGTTTTTTGGATTTTAGATTCTCTTTACTTCAATTTGATTTTTTTACAAAATTTTATAAATGTTTATATTTTACAATTTGGAATAAATAATAGAAGGTTATCCAAATATAATATAAATACATTGTCATTATTTTAAATTCAAATTAAACAAATGTATATATATATATAACTTTAACTTATTAAATATGGAAATATAAATCAAGTTCTTAAGATATATAAACATTTTAGAATTTAAATTTCATAATGATACTGAGAAGAGGCCACTTTCCCCACATTTAGATATATTATGGTGTAATAAAAAACTAGAGGATCACAACCTATTTAAATAACATAAAGAGGTTATCAACAGTAAATTAAAAAAATTAAAGTATTTTTCTATTTAAGAACATGGTTGAAGATAAAAATTACTCTTTTATTAAGTGAATGTTTGTATCTTTCATTTTGGGATTCATTGAGTGGATTAACAAGATTAACCCGGGTGTAACAAGTGTACACATGGATTTATTTCATGGTCATTTATATTGTTATGCTTAAATGCATCTTGATTAAGATTTAAATGAGCTTAGTTAAATGGTTAACTAAAACCATTTAACTATGCTCATTTAAATGGTTAACTAGAATCATTTAACTAAGCTCATTTAAATTTAGGTAAATGGTTAACTAGAACAATTTATGCTTGCATAACATTTTGTTTTTTCAATTGATGTTTTAAATTTATTTTTAATTAGGGTGGCTTCAAAAATGACTAGTGGCCTATCTACGTTCACCACCCACAAGATGAGTAGCTATGCTAGTAATGTAATGCATATATCCACATTATCACAATTTCAAAGTATTTGCTACAATATTGACCTTCACAAGTATAAGAATTTAAAAATGTTTTTCTTAAAGTTGTTAATCACATAAATAAAAATTTAAAGAAAACCATGTAATTAAGGTAAGGAATTAATAACATCCACGAGATGTAGAACAGTTGGTGGCGGGGCATGGTTAAGACGCCCCCTAAGCTGAAATGTCGCCGGTTCTAATCCCGTCGGATACCCAAAAATCCAACCATGTTAAGGGTTGGTGCTGTCTAGGTCGGGTGCGATCATTGGGTGATTTTGATGGCTTAGATGCCCCTGGATCGTTAGCCAATGGAAACCCTACTAGTCAGGGGGTTCCACCACTATGCCAAAAAAAATAAAGGTAAGGAATCAATAACACTACTCCATAGTATGCTAATAAACTACTTCCGTGTAAATCCACTCATTACAAACATAATATATTTACAATTACATTACTTATATTATTTATTTTCAAATAATTCTTCATTCAATAATAATAATGCTCCT